>LR736868.1:323697-839225 GCA_902654985.2 Oryctes borbonicus
CTCGTCGAGACCTTTCGAACGAGCCCTAACTTATCGTCGTAGCTCGTTCGGTCGCCGAGATCTAGACAGGCCGTAAAAATGTCTACCCAAAATGATGGAATTTTTTCGAGGCCAAAAAACAAAGTTCGGAATTCCGCCGATCTAACGTCGCTAATCGATAGCAAACAATAACTCCTGGAGGCATAGATTGTTGACAAATTCGAGAAAAATAAGAGGACATAGATTACTTTCTCGCCTAATTCTTGAGAAAAGAGAAAATTTATTTGAAACTTTTGTTCATCGACCAATGAACATTTTCAGCTGGCCTGATGAATTTTTCTTTTCCATAAAACTAGTCCAATTTATATATTCGTAATAAAGAACTTGTGAGAAAAGGGATCCTCCTTCAATTTTTTTCTATTAAAACGACCTGATACAGCGTCAAACCCAATCCTTTAGAAAAAGATTTAATTTTAGAAATTTCTACCATCTGTAGAACTGTGTCCTTAGTTTTTAGATAAACTCAAATATCAAGCATTCCGAATTTAACAAATCGTTCCTAATTGCTTCCTTGTGAACATGAAACAATTTACGTTACCGAATCAAAGTGTTATTTAAGCAATCGCTTTAAATAATGCAACTCTAATACCAAACTACAGAACTGAATAAACTAATGGATTCGCCAGATCAGATGCGTACCGAAACACAATCCCCGTCATTTCGAAGACGAATCCACGATCGCGAGCATCAACATTAGCGACAAACTTCGTGTGTTCAGTTGGCGGCTTTAATATGTGTCTGCTTCGGCGTTGCTATATTTAAAATTGGGTTAGTCACGGAGCAGCGACATGAAGTCGCTGTACGAATTGTTTCTGCATTGCGCCACCGCGTTCTCCTTCTAGCGTAATACGTTATTATACCCTGTATCACCAGATGCTATAAGAAAAGGATGACGATCGGGATTACGTGTTTATCATTATTCAAAAAAAAAATTAAGGAAAAAGAAAGATGTTAAATTTCAGATTTTATTTGGAATTTTTACAAGCAATAATTTTTTGTTTTGAGTGCGTTCACAAGATGAGAACTCGCAAAAATAAATCACCAAAGTTACAACGATTTCAATTTTCTGTTGGTCATTCCGTCCTACTATTAGAAATAGTGCTCAGGGTTGTCAACATTTTTTTATGCTTGCCCAATCTTGCTCAATGGCTACGTTCGCAGCGAAAATGGATTTTCGTTGGCCATCGACAATTTCACAAATATTTTTTATACATTTGCAGGTTACTCATTACTCCATTGCAGAAAAATGAACGTTTTAGATGGCTCAAAAGAAAAAAGTCACAAAATGTTGTCGGATAATCTCGTGGTTGGATCGTTTGCGAAAACTTTTAAAATGTTCAGTGTCTGCCATTTCATCCCAACGTCGCTCATTGAATTGACTCGTTCTGTTTTATCATAATAAAACTATAAATCACAATAGTTGCATTCATTTGGCTACTAACCACAACGATGGTTCCTAAATTCTTGACAAGCCATCCTGTTCCATAGACTGAGATTATTTTCCAACCCAAGAAGAACTACGTCATCGATTCACTAAAATCTGCAAATAAGATTTTTTTCGTTTTTCCCAAAATCCCTCCATTCGTCACAGATTTATTTCCTCTTCTGGTTCACAACAAACACAAAATCTAGCTACTTTGCCACATTTAAACGTATCCTCCCAGAAAACTACTAAAAACGTATGCATAGTGACTGCAAAACTAATGGAAGACCAACAACCAATAAGAGCTACCATTAATTCTCTAGACTGGATGAAATAAACATTATCTCTTATAAATTAATTAATCACTATAATTTGGCTCTACGTCTATGTTTTACATCTTGAATTCAAAAACACCTATACACCATCACCGCTACCTTTAACCCAACTATCTTCAAGGTTTCGGGCACTTCCTTTGCAAAATATTCTAGAAGTAACAAATGGAAAATGCCAAACGAATGAAGAAGGCGAAAAAAAAGCAGCGCGTACCATTACTTCTAATGCATTCCTAATGAAAGCAGCCGACGCTTCTTAAATATTAAAGTACTTTGCACCGTTGCCAGGCGGCACTGTCTCCTAATACATATCCGCTTTCGTCGCTACTTCGTTACCGAGATCGGGAATCTTCCTTTTTCCGATATTTCCCATCTCTACTGCGAGGCCATCGTCTCGGTCGCTTTCTTTTTTTTTCTTATCGTTTTGAATCTTTCCAGCCAGCAGAAAGATAGGTATTTCATTATCGGATATTTTCGGTATCACCTGGGCGAAGTAACTCAATATACGTCACGTAACGTTCTTCTTGCGGAGGGTATTGAGATCTATGCTATTTGCGGGAGTGGGGAATTCAATATAGAAATTGGTAAACAAATAAAAGTTTCCGAAAGATTGGTTTTACTTGCTGATTTATTAGAGAATTTTATCAAAGATTACTATGAGGGAGTTTTGGACAAATTTTGGCTTAAAAGAAAAGATAAGATTAAAGATTATTTTTGACTAATTCTTCAATTCCAAATTCGAAATAAAAAGTCGGATACGGCGATATCCTCCCTTAATGTGAGAGCCTTTCTCACAGAGAGAGAAACTTTATAAGAAGAAGTTAGATTGTAGAATGACTGGAAAAGTTCAAAATCTTGGACGTTATAGTGAAGAAGACCGGGAACGCTTCCACCTCTTGGTGGAAGCTTTAATATCTTTATTAAAGAGATGGAAAGGAGGTACCAGGGATATAGAATGAAGCAATGATGGTCGACTACTGTTCAATGTTAAAGAAGGACAACAAAGACAAGAGAAAATAAGTTAAAAAAAGGAAAAACTGAAAAATAATACAGTTTTCGTGTTCCATAATTATTAGGACAATTGTTTATAACACTTTTATTTTTGTTTTTATTCCTTAAAATCTATAAAACAAAAGCACTTTAAGTATTGTGTAAAAATTTGACGTGATGAGTAAAAATTAAAATTATTTCCAGAATCAGCGCAAGAAATTGATTGAGGAACACCTATTTTTATGAAACCACCTCGTAAAAAAATTAAAAATCCACACTGGTGTATTGCATTGTTTCTAAAGTAACCCTTTGTGAGTAATGTTCCTCGTGTTTAAATTTTCCTCTCACTTACAAACGAAGTCTTCACAGTTAATGAATATGGTATACATAGCTTACCTATAGATAATCTTTCATCGCGCTCATAAAATCTAAAAACGACAATTCATCCTACTCCAAAGCAACAGAAATAAAAACTCTTTAATTATTTACCGTGAAGCGGTTATTCCGCGCGACCCCTTGAGACGGCGAAACAAACAAACGAAGCGAATGCATAATTTCGATTCATTAACGCTAAACGAAAACAAGCTCACAATGGATATCGTAAAATATACGCGAATTTACGCGTCCTGCGTTTATACGTATCCTTCCCCCATATCTCTTAGGCGTATCTGAAAATCGTGCAGACGTGGTGAATGTGTTTGAGGGTATGTGTTATATGTACTACTTATTACGACTTTAGCTTCCATCTGCCCCCTCTCTAGCGCTCGTCTCCGTACAACTATGCAAATTAACAATCTAGTCTGCGAACTGTACGTAGAGGAATTGTCTCTAGTTTTAATTAATGAATGTGTTTTGCGTGAAGTAGACTCCAGAATTTTGTATGGGGAGGCTTTATTTTGAAACTTGATGACAAGGAGGATAACGTAGTAGAGGAATTAAGGATGTAAAACGGGAAATTACTGCTTTAAAATTGCTTTAAAAAGAATCCCTAAGAATATTTAGTTCTGCAATCAACCTTTATAAAACTATTTTATATCAAAATATTATTTATTTTTTCTGTAAAAATAGAAATATTCACTGTGGATCGCCGGTAACACACACAAAATAAAACGTACTAAACAGAACTTATAGCATTTAAAAATTACCAAAAAGAATATTACGACCACTGTCTCTCTTTACCTTCTTCATTTCCGGTTTTCCACTCTCCTCGCTTCGTTTCCACCCGGCGCATTAAAAAATAATTTCGACGCATAAAATTTCAAACGCATCGCACGGATTTAAAAATTTTACGCACTGCCGTAATTCCTGCATTAAGTAATCTACAGGCCCGCTCCATTTCCTCCTCCCGGCAAGGATTTTAGCTCGTAAAAAATGCGCTCGTGCTGGTTCGGTTAGATTAAAAGCAAAAAAAAAAATAAACAACAAGGGGAGAGTACGGTCGAGATTAAAAGCGAAATTTTCGTTCGCGAAAACCATCCCACTACAGCCTCTGATGTGTATTTGTTTATTCTCGGGCGTATTGTACGCTCGGGAATAAACAAGTACTCACCAGAGGCTACAGCAACTGAATAGAATGAGAATTTTCTTGAGATTTGGTATAAAAGATTCTTTGTCGTCTTCTTTAATGATGTTTTGATTAGTGAGTAGGTATTTTTTTTACCATTGGTTTTGCCTTTTATATCTCTAAATATAACATCGGTGAATGGAAGAAGGGCGTACGTGTAAGAAATTGCATTTTTAAACTGAGATAACTAAAAGACGTATTAAGTGAGAAAATGATCACACCTTTGAACTTCTAAAATCCAACGTGAAAGCGATGCCATTCAACACAAATTCTTCCAACACAATATAAAATTTGAATAACAACAGGTGGCGATACTGCCGCCGAAAACGACTAAACTGCATTTCCCCACACTTCCTTAATCGTCTTTATAAGCTTACAATATATTTAGGGAATTTAGGATTTCGGGTTGAAACCGTGTCGTAATTGCTGCCGTCTGCCGACGTTTCGCTCTCACTTGCACGGAGCTTTTTCTGGGCTGCTGCATGTTGTATCACTGCTGTCAGAAGAATGACATTGCAGCCCTACCACATGAAGCACGTGGTTTGTTGGTTGAACCAATTTCTTTCTCTCAGTGTACCTACACAGTAAATGACTCAATTTCTGCAGGGGAGTTCCTTTTGTTTGCATTCCTGGGTATAATTCTGACACTTTTTATTTTTTTTCATATCATCGGTATCCAAGAAAGAAAATGTTGCAAAATGTATTACATTGCGTTAGAATAAAGAGATCATAAAATATTCCTTCCTGAATTCCTTCTGAAGAACCTCCAGGACGAAATAATGCGCATATACATATAATACACATAAGATACGCTATCGCAAAGTCGATCAACCGTCGCATTAAATTTAATAACGCAATAACGCCGCCCTCTCCGGGACAATAAGATAAAAATCGTGTAAAACGTCGCCGTATTGTTGACGTTAGAGTGTTTTTATTACAATGCGGGAAGACAGGGCCGTAATTGGAAATAACGCTTCCAGATCGGGGCCCGATTGCGACAATCAACGTGTCGTTGCATGTGTATACACTAGCGTTCGTACACAGATTGACAACTAAAGTCGATTTAATGCTTACGCATCTAATAGAGAAGGCGATATTGCGGTCACACCGTTGCATGGTATCGCTGTGTTAATATTCTTTTTCCGTTAAAATCACATCTATTTGTACATGTGTAATATTTGGCAACACTGCAACTAATCCTCAATACCTGCTCAACGCAAATTTTAGTAAAACATTCCCCCTCTGCGCTTTCTGCAAGCTGCAATAGCAAAATGCAATTTCCGTGGGCGCTATCGTACGTCCTGCATCTACCTTATTGAATGGGAAACCGTTACGAAACGATACCATTAGAAATCGCGTCATATACAGGCTGAATTGCGAGATCTAATGGAGTTCAAGATTGAGATCGGCTCTTATCGAGCTGGAGAACGTATACGTACGTAGTAAATGTGACAGTAATATGCTTCGTTAAGAACCGTAAAATGTAGTCCGGCGAGACACTAAAATAAGAAAGTACTTTACTTATAAGACGACTGGATGGTTCGTTTATATCTTGGTGTTAGGGTAGAGAAGATGCATTTATCTGATTGGTTTTGTGTAAGAGGTGAATCGTGAATATGTTTTAGATTCTAGCTGTTTGAGGAGGACACCTGCACAAGTTTTAGATCTACAAAGGAAGAGAAGAAGAAGATAATACGCAGCTCCGTATTCGCTTCGATAATTTCTAAAGGAAAGAAAAAATATGCAAGCACCTTGTATAAGGATAAGATAAGAACTATTATCATAAAATATTACACTTTTATTTACAATTAACCTTTATTGCTGGTAAAGCTTTTTCCAACTTGTAATTGTAACTCAAACGGCATTAATTAAGATTTTAACAACCATATGCTTAAATTACAAACGCCTTCGACACCTATGCTTGTGCAAACGAGGTGCGAGAAGTGCTTAAAACAATAAACAAAGTGAAAAAGAAGAAATGGAAAAAGCAAAAACACTTTAGAGGCGTTGTTAACACTTAGGACTTGCAGATGAATTTTATTTTTATTTTTGCTGCATTAAGTGCAAACGGAGGACGATAGTCACCAGACGAGGACAGAAGACGAGTTAACAGAGTGTGTTTTAGAACTTAGGGATCGGTGCCAATTCCTATATGTGTACATGAAATTTATCGTACGCGGGCAATTGCCGTGGGTATAAACTTTATAGTGGGCGTTATGTTCTGCGGATAGAAGAAATCGCGCAAGAGGAAGTTGTAATAGACGTTGCGAAACGTGTTGTCCGCATGAAATATGAGCCTATTTGATTCTTGGCTTGGCTCTTAAATAGCTTTCTGGTGTTTGGAAAATGATGATTTATTGGCTGAAAATAAAATAAAAAATTGATCATAATCATTTGCTTTTAGCAAACGTTTCCGTTCCAAGAGCGTTTTGCTTACAATTCTTTATTTCTTGGCTTTCTATATAGCCTGTTTCAGTTAGTGTACATTGCATAAGAGGGTAATTAATTTCTCCAACTTCGATGTATGAAGGTTCACCTGAGCGAACCCAGCACATTAGTACAAATGAAACTCAAATGATTAAATCAGATACGTTTAAAAATGGAATATTCATGTGTAAGTGGTAAACATCTTCGTTCACCTTTACGACCTGCGGCCCGAACGATCAACCTCCTCGGCCATTCGTTGAAATCGAAAGTATCTAATAGGTATTTAAGCTTGCTAACGTTGCCTTTGATTAAATTCCAAATCCGGGAGGAAAACTCATTGCAAGCGACTCCCTCGATGTGAGAACCGTTCTTCTTCGCGAGAAAGCAAAAATATCAATATTCCTCAATGCAAGTTTGATATTTCACCCAACAGCGCCCATGGCTCTTCCACTGCCTCTTCTCCACTGCCTCCACTGCCGCTTCGAATTATCGAACGCTCGCCCAAAGCGAATGTGATTACACGCGAGCATCCATCTCGTCCAAAATTCTTTCGAGATCGACATAGATTTGACCTACGAATCACGGGAATTGACGCTTGAACTTGAAATACACACCAAGTCTTTCTTAAATTTACAGAAAATAAAGGCGAAGGAAGAGGGGAAAAAACACATTAGTGAAAAGATTTAAGTTCAGTATTGCTGCTGGAGGTGACAACTTAACTTTTAAAATATTCGACTTAGTGAATTATTATGGTGAACGTGATAGTGTTTCAATGCCGTAGTGTAAAAATCACCTACACAGAAAAACATTCATTAATTTTATTGAGACTATGAAAACGTTTTCAGTGTAGAATGCACCTCAAATTTAACAAATGGTTCGCTTAACATCCAAAGTAAATCCTATCCAATCGCAGTTGCTATAAAGAAAGAACAAATAGACACTAGATATCCGTATTGTTCAATCGAAACCACAATCGGACAGTTTAATGCGAACATGCAAATGCGATCGCGTTCGATGGTGGGAGGTTATCGGGGAAGGAGGATGTTGCCAGTACCGTGTTAACCCGTTAGCCCTAGCAGTCGGCTAGTCAGCAGTCTGTGATAGAAGAGCGACTCTAAATTAGCTAATTTCAATAGCAGATTACGGTTTCGGTAAACTGTAATTAATGCATTTTACCGTAATGAGGTATAGATCGGTTGTCGATTTGGCCGTTAGCGTAAATTCCCGTCTATTGACTGCGTTTCTGTTTTGCTCTGCGCCTTTTTTTTATATATTATTTTGAGCGAACGACAAAGCGTGATACTGCGTCCGATTTTACGTAACCTAGTTGAATGCGGAAATAATTAGCGATGTTTGCAGTTGCCGTTCGCAAGCGACTATATGGGAATAATTAGAATCAAAATGGGATTCGAAATTTTAAAAAATTTGAAATAATTGTATGTTGTTTTCGACATACTCTTCTTGAAACCGCTGCGTATCTGGATTCGTGCAACATTTCCGCAAGTTGTAGCAATTTCATTTTGTTACTCGTATTAATTATAATTCTATGATTTTTTTTTAATCCTAGTGTCCTTATGCTTCAGTTCACCTTATTCACCAGACTCTTCTTTTAGTTCCTAGATTCAAAGTTTTACTCGGAAAACCGAGAATTAAGAAGATGGGAGCATCGCTAGGAAAAGTGTAAAGAAATGCTTATTACACTAGGAGCACATTTGCATAGAGTCTTTTGCCGCCTCCAAATTTTCTTGGCATAGACGACAAATTTGATCTTCAGCTTTTTCTAATTTGAATAAGTGATTTTATATGTTTTTGTCCTGGAATACCTTCCCAGTACGGGGCCCTCCGATTGTCCTTCCATGTCCTTATTGTTTGTTTTATGGAGGAAGGTGTTAGGATTAATAAAAGGTATATTCGCTGCTTCTTTGTCTGATGTATCAATTCTGAGCTTTTTTTTATCATGTCCAATATATTTATTTTTCTTTTGTATGATGAAACCAAATTAAAGAAAAAACAGATTTTCTTTAATTTGTTTTATTAGTATGTCATCTATCATCAGACATCCTAGCTTCTTTTAACCTTTGCTGTGATTTGATTTTTCTCTACGATTCGTTGTAGTTTTTTTGTTTTTTGTTTAGTTCGTCAAACGGTGTAATTCCGTGTTCTTTTATTTCTGATGTTTGCCCTCTTAGGTTTTTACTACTTCTTTCTGTGTTAGACCTGAAACTTTTCAGGCTACCTTCTTAGATTTGTAACAATCCAGAGATTGATATTGGTGCAATTCTCGAAAGAAACGAGGGCACATAATTGCCTGCTGCAACATCTATGAGGTTGTTTTTCCTAATTTTCAAGCGGAAACCACGCACACTACTGCATCAATAAATACTCAAATCAATAAAATCAATAAATACACTAAATATAAATATTTTCCAGAAGCTATCAACATATCTTCATCGCCATTAAGCATCTCAATGCAACCATATTACGAAATTCGCATAAATCTCCCTCTCCTTCGAATGAACTCGAATCCCATTTTCAGGAAACTCATATAAATCGGACACCATAAAAACCCTAGATAATGTGCCCCCTCAGGCAATTCATTTACAGTAATCGTAAAGAAATGAAATAAATTTTTGACATCAAATCTCAGCAGAAAAGAAAAAGAAGCTAACGGAAGCAGATTTATCTGATCGACCCTGCCGCAATCGACTCCATTCTTAACTGAACTAGCTCGTCCAGAATGGATCGTTTCCAAAAAGGAAATAACGTTAAATTTCTACTTGACAAAAGCAGTTATCTACGTACCGCCTAACAGACAAAGCGACGTTCTCCTTCACCGGGAACAACTTAAAATGTAACGTTTCGACTTCTAAATCGTATTTATCATCTTCAGGGGCGATGATTAATTATTGTGGACTTTTGACGGTGGAGAAAGTTTTGGGTAATTAGGATCCTGCAGAGTGTTATAAATTCTGACAAGAGGGATATGCACAGACTTGTTTAGCTTTAGGTTTCTAGGTCACGGTTATTTGAAATTGAAATTAATCATTTGTGAATTTAATACGGATGATACAGCTCAAAACATCAACTTTCAGATTTCGTAAAGCACTACAACAATGGACATCAAGGAAAATCTTGCGTGAAGGCGATCAAGGACGTGAATTTCGATACATATAAGCTTTGTATTTTAAATTTTATGAATTTCTGATTTATCTAAGGACGTTAGGGCTTAGAAAAGCATTTTTGAAGATCTTGTATGAAATTTTGATAAATTACAGACTATTCTCTCAGATGTTTTTAAGCTCATTTTGATATTTGTCTACAGACTAAAGAAAATAAGCGAAATACAAATACATTTATTTAATTGGCTCGAATGAGTAAAAACTTCCTTTTATTAAATTATTTCTTTGAAAAAAGTATTTTGATATTAAAAACAACAAACAATTCCACAAATAAAAACACGATCCAACAAATCTCCCTTTTAGTAGTTACCCAGACCGTTTGACGACGAGGGCAATTTTTTTCAGCTAGCTTTCCGCTAAGACCGGCTTATTACGAGATTTCCGCAAAGAATTCCAAGAGTGGAAAGCCGAAAAGCGATAAAAATAAAGACTAGAAGGCAAATCGTAAGCATACCGCCCATCTCCAACTTACTCCTCCTGAAAAAGCATATTCGCCCGACGAAGTTCCGAAAAGTAATCCCTTGAAAATTACATAATTTAATTTTGCTTGTTTTTTCTACTGTGTCCGCCTCCTTCACGGGTGTGGGATCCGACGGACGCCCGGGGGTTGTTTTGGCGTTGTTATTTTTTAGGCGGCGAGAAGGACGTACACCGCTCGGCGGGGGTTTGGAAAAATATTCGCTCGGAAGCAGCGGATACTCATTATACGATGTCGGCCGTTTAAGCACGCTTCCGTTTTGTTCATTTTTCAACGGAATTTTACGGGGCGGGGCGTTTGAAATCGCTTGCAGGTATCGTTATTTTTAAAAGCAGTTTTATTTTCGACGAGGGAAGTTTTTCGGTTTGGGGAAAAATTTGTTAATAAATTGCTTTGCGTTTGAACTTTTTGACGGACGAAGGTCGAAATTCGGCGTGAAATTAGATTAAATAATCGCTGTCTGGGCGAAGCTTCTGTTAAACAGGCACTGCTGGAACATAACGCAAATTCATGATAGGTCTCTAATATCTAGGCTTGGTGTGCTTATGTCATTTGCAGTTGCAGCTATATGTGCTGCTTCTCTTAATTACCTTCTGGTAAGATGATCTTTATACAGAATTGTGTCATCTTTCCACTTGATCCGATTGTTTATTACTTCCCTTCCCGATACATTTTTTCTATAAACAAGACACTTAAAAATGAGAAATAATGGAGAAAGGAATATGGAGCGAAGAGAAATTATGTTATTGTTCCCTATAAATTATCGTCAACTGGAGGCACCGTTACCTAATAAAACCCCGGTGGCAGAGAGAGAGAGAAAGGGAACAGGGATTATCTAAGCCGCTACAGAATCAGATAGGTTTAACTCTAACAGTTATTGCCGAATCTCAAATGGCTGAACAACATTCCTTGTAGCGCTAATAATAATCCATATGTAAAATGCACAAAGCAAAAGTCAAAGAAACAAAGAAAGTTGGAAACTAGTTTAAAAATTTAGAAAGTCATTTAGACTATAAGGCTCTACATTAGAAAGAAATGTGTAAAGCTGTCTGCTAAAATTATTCAACGAATCCAGAGCTTTTGGATCAACAGAAAGTGTTTAGTTGGACAAGCAGATTGCACGCACCATAGTCATGGGTTAAGACACGTTGTTCAAATAAAGGTTTATTTGTAAATAGAAATGTAAGAACCTCAAGTACATAAATTGCAAAAACAATCAAAATATAACTATTTACTTGGTTGTACACTTTATCCCAACCCTGTATATGTTTCCACGTCAACCATTATTCTAGTTATTACGTTGATAAACAATTGATCAGCGTTTCAAGAAAATAAAGGAAGAACAAGAAGCAATATCTCGCGTATATTTCAGTAACCATGTGAGTTAATTACGACGCTCATAATAACGTAAATATTTGTTCCACCTACCTTCTATCTCATCTCGTCGCTGTATGTGTACATACTGAAAGATATACAAACTAGAACAATCCAACGCGACTGAATAGAATAGAAATACGCCACGAGAAACACGTAAGACTGACAGATCGGAAGCTGTAGAAAGAGAGAAAGACTACCATTAGATGTACGCAGAGAAAAGATGTTGCCCCGGCGGTGCAAACGAAACAAAGATAAACAAACGTTATGTCAGAATATATGTAGGTAGAGACGTACAAGAAGAATTTTACATTGTATTCTAAATCTTACGTATGTACAGTAAGTGTACGAGTTATGAATTCTGTATGTCTTTGAATTACATACCTGAGGAGATCGTTTTTTTTGTATTACGGTTGGCAACTTGCACGTACTGTTTTAGTTTAAAATTATTATGGCGGATACGGCAGATGTTTTATACCTTTTCTAAAGGAGAGAAGCAACAATTGAATCTGGAATCCAGAATTCTTTAAATGCAATCTCCTTTAGAAAACAAATTTGGATCGAATAACATCAAACCCAAATCTTGTTGTTATTTCTTCTGACGACGTCCAACGAAATATAGAATTAAACAAACATGAAATTTTAAAGTAATCGCATTGTTATTTTTTCTTGGTACGATTTTTGGCAAACTACCAAAATCAGTGGCGATCTAATTTGTTTTCGCATCGAAACAATACGAATGACATCAGCCGGCACAGTTGCGTCCCTGACCACAATTTTATGACTCTGAGTAATGGCTGGTTTGGATTTTAGCCAGGTGAAGTGCTTCTTTCACGCCGTTAGGAGATTCATCAGATACAGTGTGTTAATTATAAGTTGTTTGCAAATGAGACTGCTATATAAATTGCTTACGTAGAACATATTTTATGTTTTGGGTATAAGATAATTGGAAAAAATGTAAAACATTTATTTTATGAATAAAGCTTGACATGCATATAAGTAAATAAATTATTTACACCGGGATTTGCAATATCCTTAAATACCTATTTATACATTAAATATTAGATGCGTATTAGTCTGTGCCGCCTATGGTGTCTTGGAACATTATGAACGAAACCAATTGCAACGTCTTCCACCACTTCTACTTTTCTAAAAATTGTTGTCGTTGGATTGTTAATTCGCAGCTACCTCTATTCGAGTTGTTTCGGGGTCTACAATTATGTATCGCCAATCTCCATGCGCTGCTTACAAAAAAGAATTCCCGAAGTGTAAATAGACCCCATCGGGTGGTGATCAATAGCACCCTTCCTCACAGGTTAAGCACATGGACGTATTAGTGAAGAACAGTTACAATCACGAAAATTATAATCGATTCAGTGCTATAAATACGACAAAGCTCAAGAGGAGAAATCTGCCGCGAAATCCTTTCATTTCATTTATAAACCGTGTACTCGTGAGTCTCACACTTTCCACTCTGTGGCGCCATGGAGATATCAGAATGTATTAATTAACATTTCAGGAAAACAGCTAGAATCTCTGTTATCCGTAATAAGGAAATACCGTGCATTTAAGGACCCCATTTTCCTCCACGAGAGCGTTCCATACTACACAACAATGACAACTCCCGCTAAAGGATAAGAAGAAGACCCGAAACGCAAGGATTTTAATGCTGAGGCTAATGAAACTGTTTCGAATGCCCCGAACGTCGCCGGCGAGGAATACTTTGCATACTTCCGCGTCGGGGTTCGTGGAATTGCGAAAGGAACTGAAATACGAGGGAAGAGAAGGAGTTGCGTGGAATTCCGATGTTTAAGCAAAGGGACCGTTTTCACGTCTTCGAATTACTTTCACCCCGTAGTTTTTAGGCTTGTTCCACTTGTAATATCGTAAGCGCTGTCGGCGGAAGGAACGTGCGAACTTCGCAGGAAGTACTAAACTTATTGATGGCTAAAAGAAAGAAATGCTGAAATATGCATGGCTACTAACTAATTTGAGTCGCATTTTCTACTTTTATAGCCCTTATTTTCTCATAAACTATTACGTAGAACTTGGATGCTTAATATGGGCACTTCTGTTAAACTAAGGTATTCCCGTAAGGTAATCGAAATTCATAAAATGCCGCGCGCCGTAAGATCGATAATAATTGCCTTATAAATTCACAAAGGATTTTAATATAAGGGTCCTTTATTACGGCGAATTATTAATGGAAACCGGGGAGGAGAGATTTACGAGGATGGTCGTACCTATCGTTTTATTACCGTTTCTTCTGACGATATCTAATGATATTTTTTTTTACTCCAGCTCCAAAATTCTTCCCAAGATTTATTTTCGGTCAAATTAAGTTCAAGAGGTTGTAGTAGACTAGGGAATGTTTTCCAAAAAGGTTGGAAACCGTCGATTTGCAAAGATGCAGAACACTTGATCTTTAGAAATCTACAGATCAAGTGTCCCGAGGTGGAGGTAAATGGTACGCTTTAGATAACACGAAAAATGCTTCTCTTCGTTTTAACTCTTAATCGCCACTGTTTGATCTTCATTGCGGACGATTTAATATACAACCGGATCTCACGGACCACAGGACGGCGATTCAGGGTTTTTTCGTCATATATAAGCATTTGAAATAATATACAAGATGCTGGAAAATAATTTTTAAAAAAACTTGAGAAATGGTGAAAAGGTCCTAAAGAGACGATAAGTTAAAAATGTCTATTTTCGCATGTTCGCCATTTCATTCCAAGCGCAGTGCTGCCTATTGAAAATTATCGGTGATATTAAATAATACAAAACAACCCTTTTCTTCACAAATGTTACCAACATAGATATATGGTCGCTGGAGTGCAAGGAATTGCTATATCGAAAGAGTCTTGTTGGGGTATTCTGACTTCGTGGAGTGGAACTCTGTTTTGCGGGGTGGTCTGGCTTCACGCGGATGGTATTGCGGGAGTCGTATGGCTTCGCAATACAATGTGGCTTCCTCAAGTTGGTGTGGTCCTGCATAGCGGTATGCTATAAACGTGTCCCAGTAGAAAAAAAGGAAAAAACCGAATTCCATTAGTTCTTTACCCATGCCTAAATAATTTTAATGCAAAACAAGAATAAATACAATGTGTGTAAATATCGATTAATCCATAGAAAATAATATCAGAATCTAGTTTGTAGATTGCAAAAAAGGTCTAGTTAAAAAAAAGCCAAGAGGAAAACAATCAATAGTAAATCTCAATTTTACAAAAATCTTGTCTGCTTTACCCAGTTTTAAAAGTGGCGAAAACGTGACTTTACTAATGGCTAAAAGCTTTATAAGTAAACTAAAGTCAGAAGCAATTCATGGCCAAACATTCTCTCACTCACACTGCACTCACTACAGTATTACCAACCTCATATTCATCAACAGAAGTTATAAAAAATGCATATCCACGTAGCAACTTTCCCATACTTCTGTTCCACGGCCAACTCCATTTTAATTCCATTTATCGGATATTCACCTGTTTCCCGCTTCTTTGCTCTTTTCGCTCCGCGACGTTAGGGAAAAGAACATTAGCGAAGATTAAATTCATTAGGTAAATGCGTCTCGTTCAGCGAAGAGCGAAGTTGACTTGCTGCACGCTACTCCTTCGGATTGTCGAAGGAACGAATACGTCCACCATCCGCCATTGAGTCGCTGAATGGAATTAAGTCGTCGTGTGACGAAAACGGAACCGTCTCCTCTAATTACGATCCGGTCTCGGTGACGCTAATGAGTGAGTTATTATCGGAACAGACTACTTCTCTTACCGACATCAGACAAACGCGAGCATTAAAGGAATGGAATTATGGAAATTAATTTTTACAAATTAGATGGTTAGTAAAGCTGATGCTTGCCCAGAAAAAGGACGTATAGAACCTTTAAGGTAGTTTTAATATATTGTTACGTTTTTTTTATGCTTCTCTTCTATTCTTACCAACTTTTTTGCGTATCATCAGTAGTTAGTTTAGGTTTAATAATGGACATAATTTCCTTGGAAAATAAACAATTATTACAATAAATATGGCATAATTTATGGAGGCATTCAAATTTTACCAAAGATTCTTCTAAACAATTCAGACTTTTTTATAAAACATTTTTGCCCCAGATACGCGTTAGAAATGCAAAATTATTCCCGATTCACACCACCTTTCCTCCCCAAACTCCCAATTCACCCAGCCCATGGTCCCTTGCTACGTAGTCGACATTCATTAGACCGCTTCCGATCGAAGTTTTTTGGCAAAAATTCCCCAATCTACTGCCGCATTCGTACGGCGTTCAAACTTCGACGTTCGTTTCGTCCTAAATTTTCATATATGACACGTATATTTTCCACCGCGCCCGGTTATTTACGACGGCAATTTGGCTAGTTTTTGAACGTGCATGCATGTAGCTATGTACATATGTAGGAAAGGGAGTGCGCGCGCGAACGGCGGTTGTTCCCCGCTAGGTGGCGCGTCGGTCGCGGCTCGTCCGGTTACGCGATATACGGTTTCGGGTTGGAATGTTTTACACCGATTACGTGACCAAGGTTCTCGACCGGAAGCCGGGCAACGGAAAATTTTCGCATTGCCTGCTTCGTTTCTTTTGCTTCAGGGTGAATGTTAGCTTTTTTTTCGGTTTCTTTTCCTTTTCTTACCGTTTGACACGTAGAAATCTATTAATAAATATTTTAAAAAATTTTATGTCATGGTGTTTTCTATGAATTGATTTGCTCCAGATCCCTCACATTCTATTTCAACAACCTTCTATTCATGTCCGAATATAACTCGTACATCCCCTTCCAGTAACGTTTCCTTTCCAAATCTAAATCAAGGTCGCTAACCTTAACTAGACGATATGAGTTATTGTTGTAAATGCTACCATTCTTTGCTTTTTTCGATATTTTTTCAAAAATTCAATTGCTCAACTTGTTTACTGCATGATCCTCATTACGCATTTGATCGACATCCTTCCTTGGTTTATCACCAGATGATTCCGTTTGAACTTCTCGTTTCTCGCTACGAATATCGCGATAATACGAAACGGATGTTTACGGCGGCGTAAATCGAATGGCAACGCGGTCATCGATCGACGACTACATTTATGCGACAACGACGAACACTTCATACGCACACATAGCGCTCGCAATGTGCAACGATAATTGCCTCTAATGTGTGATGTGCAACTTGGATGCGGCGTTTAAACGTTTCGTTCGAACGGCAAATCGGCAAACGCCATTATATTACTAAAACATCTGCTGGACAGGCGAAAGCAATGCATGGCAAAATCGCCGTGTGCATGAGTTAGCGCGCATTATTGGTTTATGATGATGCGCTGTTATTGTCGTAGTCATAACGAAAACCACAAGTACCGACCACAAAGTAAATCTACAGCTCATCTGTAAAATTATTGTATTTATCAGGACCGGACTAGACTAATTTAGAGGTAGCGAAAATAATAATAGTCTAGAACCTAACAATTGCATAGATCTTTATCGCAGAAAGTACGTATTGTATACAAGATTGTAAATTGTAAATACAAAAATTAAACCTGAGAGAATAAAAAACTAACCTCAAAATCTGTGCCTGCACGATACCTAAGAAAAACCCCGCGTCCTTTTAGGTAAATTTGTACGTGTAACGTATAATTCGAGCGCTACAACATTTGAGCTTACTTGGAAAATTTATCGCTTATTGTTAATCTCAAAGGTCAATCAAGCTAAGAAGAGATTTCCTACGCTCCTTTGTTACCGATAGCATTTGTTAAAAAGAGCACGGCCAATTACGATACACATTTCGAATAGACGCATACTGTCGCAATTAAATTTTCAATTAACTCAAATTTAATTTCTCTAAAAATACCATATTACGGGCTGTAATATACCATGTGAGTTCGCGATCTATTCCCTAATTATCGTTAATGAGTAAACCGTTCAATGTAAATATTTCTTGTCGCACAATTTATTGCCGATTGATATTTAATTAATTAAAAAACGAACAATTACGACGTAAAAAAAGAATATCGGCGTCTCCCTGGGATTATCATTGTTTGGAGTTAACCTCACCTAATAAGATGCTACGGACAGGGAGAAGGTGCCGTATAAGTCGCTGGAATAATTGAAAATTGAACAGAAGATACATACATACTGATCATATGCATATTCCTAAAACAAGCCCGCAAAACGTCAGCGTCTAGCGGTGGGTAATCTGAGTTAATTAGAACGGTTAATGGGTATTATCGAAGGATAACGACCCTTTGCTCTTTCGAAGGGGGCGCGATGCGTTCACGATCCCTACACGCAACACGCTACGTATGTAACCACTTTCAGCGAAGGGATGAAGCGTAAGCGGCGGTATTTGCCGCCGGGATAGAATGATTTATCCCGCCATAATTGAAGCACGGCGGCGATTCTTGAACGCGAGATTTCGAGGGAACGTCTTGCGTGAATAAGCGCCGTTACAGTTTGCTGGAGATAGCGCGTAGGGTAGACGGGTGATGAGGGTTGAGAAATGCGGCGGAGATGGAGGAATAAGATGGTGTATGTTATCGTTCTTAGCTGAAGAGGATGGAAGCGCTGCAGAGGAGATCTAAGTCCAAAGGATTTTTGAGCTGCGGATTTCGATATGCAATATTTCCATCTTAGGGATGAATCGGTAAGTGGTTATTTATCCAGTTATTGCTCCAGTAACCTGACAAATGGAAATAATTTACCGAAGAAGGCGATAAATTTGGGAATACCGGAATGATTTACGAATAAATGTTGAGCCGTTCATAGTTATTCAAGTTGCAAAATAGGGGCAAAAATACAAATAAAATATGAATTTTTGCATTTTTAAAAAATAAACTTCATAATGACGCTAAAGAACGGACCCCACAAAACCACAAGAATGGACATCAAAGTAGATCAATGGGCAATCCCCTGTCCCCCTTTCACTCATGAATTGAAATGTGTATGAAAAAGGGCGCTGTATATTTTCTTTCTTACAGTAGATGAAGAAGTGAACAATCATCTCCCGTTCCTGAATATTATTAAATTAAATTATTTTAAATGTCCGAGGAAAATAAAAAAAAATTCTAAAACTTCTATATAAATTCTTGCATGAGTTGCCTGTTTTTTTAATAATCTAATAATGTTATTTGCATATGCTGGAATTTCACAACTAGATTTTAGAAGTATGTAGATCGTTTAGAAAAATATTGAATAGGAAAGGACCAAAGTTCGACCCATGTGGTACTCCAGAAAGTGTAGGGAAGATCTCAAATAGGGATAAAAGACATAACTAGACGTAACTTGTTGAGATAAAAAGACATTAATGGTATAAATAACAACAGCTTGCTTATGATGAATCGCAAATGAAATAAATGAACATTAGATTTTTGATTATTAATCTTCCAGTCATGAAACCGCGTTTCTATATAAAAGTCGTACAATTTAGTAAGCAGTTTTTCGAAACTGTTATCTCCAACTAACAAAAACGAAGAGTCCAAACCAAATATTTCTGTAACCACAGCATTTATCCCGTTTTTATCTCCACAATTCCACCTTTGGATGGCGCTCGTACGAAAGCGAGGCGCAAAACAATTCGAATTTCAATCCGATAAAGTGCCCATGCGGCAATCCGCGATGGTCGATCGCTGAATTTCTAGATGACGAAGCCGTGACAAAAAGCGTCCGATAGACTCTGTAATAAATGAATCCATCGGCGAGAATTAATCAAACTTCGCGATGGTACTGTAATTTTTTGCGCGTGGCGAATCCGTAGGGGAACCCGGGTTACACATCGTTGGAGCGATGCATTTTCTTTCTGGGCTACACCGCATCGTCGTCGGCGCGATGGATAATTGATTGTAGAGTCAGTGTTCCGATACGTCTGTGCAGCGTGCAGCCCGAACGGATTAATTGAGTTTATATTCTGCCGCGTTCGATTGAGCGTGGAATATCCATGAATCGTGAAAAATCGTTTTATCTTAATCGTAAATTCTTATCTTAATTTATTAGGTGAAACTAGGAAAATCTGTTTAAAATATTGATATTGCGGACGCTATGTGGTGTCTCTAAAATATATAATATTCTAACTTAGACTCTACATAATGTTATAGTTACGCAATTCTTTACATATCAATCATATTAATTATAATTGTTGCGTCAAAGATTAATCAATTTTTTATTACTTGAAAAAATTACAGAAAAAATCACTGTATCAAACGGCATTTAGTCTACCAAGAAGATAAATTTCAAGTCGCCTTTTTAACCTTCTTTCCCTGCATTTTGACAATGTTAAGTACGACAAATTTTTACTTAACGCAACAGTAAATTACTAAACAGCACTTCCTGGAAACAATACCACCTACTGCAGCAACCATTAATCGTAATCAAGTAGAAACAGATTTTTCAAGCGAGAAACATTTAATTTGGGCAGTACTTGAAGCTAGTCCCTGAACAACAGGCAATATTAATAATAATTGGCATAACTACCTTGTATTGTTAAATATAGCAATGCGGATGAATCTCCTGCCAGAATTATTAAATAATATTCTCTAAATAGTAGTAATTAAATATTGCAATGACTCATAAGACGTCCGTGGCTTAATATAATTAATTTCTTTCTACCAATAAACGGATTTATTGGTATAAAGAATACATTTATTAATGTCTAATGATAAATCTCTAAAATTTGTTTCGCTTCTCACAAAGTAAGTTGATAAAAGGGCATTTGTTATGTTGATAAACACGAATCAATTTGATAAACATAGTCCATTGTTGTAATAAATTTATTTAATATAATTTTTACCCCGTTTACATATTTTTTCGCTAATTGCATATAAGTTTATAATTGTCACAGCCAGTGGCGAATATATTAAAATTATAAAACTATCTAGCTATCACGAATTTTTCATTAAAGTTTTATAATCTTATTCACCCCTCCATCGGCCAAAATCTGGGCCACCAAGTACATTAATATTCAAGGTCTAGCACGACCTCAAGTTGAGCCACCACCGATATATCCAAGGCGACTTCGCCTTTGTGTTCAGTATCGAACTATCAAAGTTTCCAGGCGTAATGATCAAACTTACCGGCGTGACAGTTTAACATAATCGTGGTGATAATATTGGAGTAGTCCCCCACGTTCGATAAGAAAATGAATTTAGAATTATTACGCTCGTAAGGCACATATGTTGATTGCGAATGTATTCTTGCTTTAAACATACATTTTCTATGGTCTTAGAATATTTTCGCGAAGTGTGTGACATGTGCTGAATCACTCCTAAGTTATTTTCTGAAACGTTCCTCTAGCTAAGTATGTGATTCATTTTGAAAATTTGTGTGTAATATGTATGTGGTCAGCGGAGAGTGTCATTTTGGAATGTTGCACGGGCGGTGATGTGTACGGTTTAAAATTAGTACTGAAAATGGTATATACAGTGTGTCTTATGCAATTCTTACCTAGAAATTTCTACCTACAAATGTTAATCATACCATTTCAAATGTTACGTTTTTTGAAAGGATACGGTGACAATCTTCTGTCTGTTAAATTGAAAGAAAATTTTAAGAAAATTAAATATTAAAATGCATAATTTTATTGATTACTAAAGATATGTCTGCTGAACATGGGATTACTTAAAATGAAACAATTCTTTGGCAATTTATACCAACCTGGATGGAGATTGTCATGCATATGATCATTTCTTTTTATTATTTTTTTTTAATATTGAGATTGAAAGTCCTATTTTCATTCTTCCTTATTTATTTTACTTTTTGTATTCTTTTTTTCCCATTTGTTTAAATAGTTAACATACAAAACAAGTATTTTTTCTATTTGTCTTGCATGTTAAACGTGTCTCTCACTTACTGTTAAATATTAAATTCTCCACGGCATAATTGTTAAACAAAAACTTCATAGTCGATAAACATCAAAATGGGGAAAAAAGAAAAAGAATACAAAAAGAAAAATAGATGAAGAAGAACAGAAAAATTGAAATAATTACTAAAATAGATGGCAGGAAGGAACAAACAGATTTATTGAGGAAGTCAACAGATATTAGGAACGAAACGTAACGAAGTAAACGAAGAACAGAGAAAAATGAATTGTTTTCCTTCCTAAGACCACAAATTTCAACATTTAAAAAAATAAAGAATTAATCCTAGAGTCAAGAATAAATATTGAGCAATATGATCACTTCGCGGACTTGACATGACAAAATGCAGTACATCAAAATAACATTAACCAATATCTGGGATCGTCTTTCAATTCAACCATACCCCAAAAGGCTTACAAACCTAAATTTATTGTAAATGGTTTTCACATATTTTTTCCTGGTATACAAAACAACTTTGATGCACATGTCCGTTTAAATTTGTTTAACTTGAAAAAAGAACTTTGAACCTTCTCTATCCTCTCGAAACTCAAATTTAGACCCGACAAGCCTTTTCCGCAAAACATGCTGAAAATAAACGCTCCCAAATTAAATTTCCTTTCTATTTTCTTCAGCTCCGAAAGAAAAAAAAAACTTGCATAACGATACCTAGGTTAAAGTTCTCGCCTTGATTGTCGTCGTGTAAAAACACGAACACCTCTCTCGCAAGTTTTAACTGCGAAGATTTTCGTTTGAGAAAACTTGCCTGGGGCGCTAGACCTCCCTTTTTAAAGAAGGACTTCGTTATCTTTCGGCGCTAACGTCATTACGGTCAACGCCGCACGACGGTGACAAAGAACGTACGCTTATTGGGTTTAAAAGATGAAATGGAATAATTTGCATGTAAATATCTTATCTGCATAATGCACTCCGTCTTTTAACAATAACGTTGTGGTGTCGCTTTGTCTCCTTCTCTTTGAAATCTTTTTTTCATGCCTAGAAAGATTCTCCCGAGTTGCGAGTTTCTGGTGCAACTCGTCAATTTTCCAGTACTTTGACAATGTTAAATATAAAAATCTATCGTTTAAATCAACAATATATTATTCTAACTTTTACCATAATAGGTTTGCAAGTTAAAAACAAGAGAACCTCTTTCGAAGCTCCAAAATTGATTTGGAGTTTCATCGGGAGATGAAGGAGGACATTTTAATATGTTCAGTTCAAAATTACCCCAAAAGGACAATCAGGCATTTGTTAGAAAGCTCTAACCGATAGTAAAAACCAGCAATTCATTAGGAATAGAAGATCCAAAAGTTATTGCAGTCGATTCAACATGTGGCTTTTTATCCAGTGCCATCTATTTCGAAAACTAAAGACTCTTCTTTCATGATTCAAACTCAGCCAATTTTGAAAGACACTCCAACAACTGGAACAGCTTTATTCAAACAGCTTTTCAAAATTTGAACAATTTTGAATTTTTTGGGAAGTTACGGTAGATTCCAGATGCACCTTTCATCTACGGTAAATGCGATTCAAATCAATTTCGAGCTTGGATTAATATGTTTGTAACTTAAAGCGGCTCGCTAAAAAAAAAACAACATAGAATCGTAAACAGCTACCTATCGCGCGCGCACTTGACAAAACACGACGAACAACAAAAGAAAACAACAATTTATCGATCGCGAAACGACATTCTCGAACGCAGACACGACGAATTAAATTGGAAAACCAGAAACAATAGACGGTCGCGCACGGCCAACTGCGACCGAAATAACAAGAGACAAAGAGAAGCCGTAGGGTTGTACGCGGTATGTATGTACATGTGCGAGCTAGCAAACCACCCGGTGCGTTCGATAAAAGAATTGTTCCTTCTTCGTCCCGGTCGCAATTACAGAGAAAATGTATTTTGTATAGGAAAAACGATCTAGTAGACTCGTATAGTGTATAGAACGTTCAACAATGGCGCTGGTGGTGGTGACAACATGTGTTAGATGCGACAAGATGAGAAAAATAAGAACAAATGAAAAAAACAAAAAGCGACGCTGTTGAAGCTGGGTTTTGTTCCTGATAGTTTGCTGTTTGTTGTCATTTACACGTTGTTAATAGTGTCGTGTGGTGTGTGCGGATATCTTCTCCAATGGTGGCGACGATGTGGCAAAATCAAGTACGTAAGACGTTAGACATCGAAAGTTTCACAATGGTGGATAAGTGGTTTCTTTAAGGAGAACCTCGAGTGCTGCTAAACCAGTTACATTTTTAATTGTCTCAAGGTAAAATGGCACCTTAGAAGACTTAAGGGTGTAATGTGTTATTGAAAGAACTTACCAGTACACAAATTCAATTACTTGGTTTCGCGAGCAGTAGGAGGTGAAGGAATAAAGAAATAAAAGAATGAACAAAATTATTTAACAGTATTAAGAACTCATTTTTGAGTAAGAAGGGAATACCTCAAGATATCAGAGGAAATATTCAAAATAGTGATATACGGAGCGGAAACATGTGAGAAGGATGCAAGGAGCCAGATTAGCAAGACGGGCGTTCGAAGTTATAACAAGTAAAAAGAAAGCAAGAGGTCAACTAAGGAGAGCGTGGTTGGAAGAAGCATCAGTGGTCAGGAGAGGAATCAAATGGGAGAAAATGCAATAATTCTTTTAATTCCCAATTTCCATCTTTACTTTCTTCTTTTTTGACTTTCTATACAGTTTCCATTCCCTCATTACTATCCTTCTTAACTTCTGAGTTAATCCTATTTTTTTTATTTTAACTAAGAAAGCAGTACGGTAACACAAACAAAGATAAAAGTAATTGTTTGTGAATCCAATACACTTAATTATATTGATTGACTTCGTTCAATTTAGTACATTTAAAACGAGAAAAACACTCTAAAGTATTGAACGGCTACCGATAAATAATTCACAATCAGCATCAATAACAATAACGTTTCGTGTCATTGGAGCTACACAATTAACCAACAGGCGTTAATCCTACGAATTCCATTCAATTTGAACCTGGCATTGCGATATTATTGGAATAAATTTTCATTATTTATCATTTACCCTAGATACAGGTATTTGTTTTTACAGTAAAACAATGGACCGGTAAAAATACAACAAGGAAGTTATGAATTTGAAGGAACGACTTGGCAATATCGATGACTGCGAAATATTTTTATTTATGGGCGTTATTGAAAGTTATGTCGCATTATGTGTGGCCAAATTTTTTGGAGGTCCTTGGCATGTATTGGGCAGCGATTGCCAAAATATTTTTCGTGGAAATGCGTACGTGTGGCGCCAAGAATTTGGAAAGATTAGTCATCTTAGTTTTGCTATTTAAAGAAGGTACAGGAGAAAACACTTCGATTTCGTAATATTTTTAGATGAAAGATTTCCGATTTGTCAACAAAAGCTGTTCCAACAACGGATTATGGTTAAAAAAATGTATATTCAGTTGTTGAATATCATTATTACAAACAATACAAAAGTATCGGCACACTCCGCACCGCACAAGTTTAATTACGATCCTCGAAACAGCTGGCACGGATTAATTAATTAAACCTGTGTGGTGCGGAGTGTGCCGATACTTTTGTGTTGTTTGCCATACTACCCCACTGTCCTCGCTATCATCATTGATTCATTGCAATTTTGCAGACCACAAGTTCTCAAGGTTTAAATAAGTGAGATAAGATACAATTCCTTTTTTGCAAAAACGATATTTAAGTCCAAGAAAACAAGTTCACCTTGTACCAATTGGAACAAGTTTCTGTTCTCTATTTGGGCCGCTTAGAAAAACTTTCTAGATATATAAACACGCCTTTCAACTAATACCAAGCAATGTGCTTTCATAGACGAAGCGTCAATTCAATTTTGGTGGCTACGCTTGATGCAAATCGATTTAAACCGAAGGAAAAATAATTAAAATAACGAGAATTCAACGAATTAGATTCTTTTTTGTGAGTGAGGGTCCCGAAGCGATCTATCTTAATAAATCACAGTTAAACTATTCAAAATTCCTCGATTCCCTTCCATTAACATTCCGAAAATTCTGCTGGCCACTTGCAGCAAAAATAATCTTTCCGCACACCGATCTTTTCTTAGTACATTTATTGTATTCGGGTTCTTTTCCAGGGCATAAAGATGAAATTACTGAATAATATAAAATAGAAACAATAGAACAATTTTAATTTATAATATTCATTTTTAAATGTTCTATAAAATAAAACAACGTACAAAATAAATTTTTCAAAATAAAATTATGTTTTCTAAATCTACATCCAGAACATTTTCGATTTGTTGTGGTGTAATTTCCTGGGAAGCCTCCAGAATTCAATTCCCGAGTTCTTCAATACTGACTACAGGGACGCTATTGAACAGAATACAGAAAAAATAAATTGATAACATTTTTAAACGTACCAGATTCGACCATTTGAGTAGGTCGCACCGTTATAAAGTCCGGATTTTTAAAAGAAAATCTACTGAGTTGAGCAAACCGCATCTGCTATCACAATATGGTTTTAAAATAATATAAACTATCGTTGCTTATTTATTGAAGATTTCATTCAAAAGTTACAAAGTTTTGACCAGCAAAACAAAGTCTCGTTACGCTATGTAAGTCCTTTAAATCTACCTCAGCAACGCCGTAGCTTAACCAGCACGATCCTACTGGACTTATGAGGACCGAAAAAAGTGCTAATTATTAATATTTCCAGAAAATATACAGTCCGTAACGATAATACTACATCTCTAAGCCTTGCAATAAACATTCAAACTTCTAATAGCTTCAACATAGCATAAATTTAGAATTTCAACTTAGATCAATACACGTCTCCGCTTCCCCAAAGGAGACATACACTGTTCAGTACTTAAATGCCAACGCGAGGCTTCTTCGCGTTGGAAATTTTAGGCGGCCCGTCCGACGCAAAGTCGTATATGTATACCCGACAGCCCCCGGCACCATTCTCCGCGGATTTCTCAGCCTAAACCTATTTAGACGTTGTCGAAAAGGACCGAAGGTTTGGTATTTGCACAAAGCGGGACCTGGAGAATCGAAAGACCCGGCGCGCCGGCTATCCGCTTTGCGTGTGGATGCGTATGTAAACATTTTACGGGACGGAGGCATTGTCATCTCTCGCTGAATAAGTAAAGCTGACGGTTCTGAATGTTCCGTTTGAAGCTTTATTTCCAAGCTTAAATTATTAACGTCTGTGTATAACGAGGTATATATGAATGCGTGTACCGAAAAGGAAAACGTAGGCTTCGAAGGTACGGGATTTGTCGAATTGCTTACTAAGAAGTAATGAATTGGTTGTAGCTTAAATGTTGGTACCTATGTTGTACATTATGGGTTCTTCTACTTACTGAACCTTCTTTATTGTTTATTGTTCAACAATAAACAAACATTTCAGAGGGGTGAAACTTAAGTAAACGTAATTCGGAAGTGAGGTCATAATATATCACTTTTTTCCATGAAATTGTATCTGTTTTACGTCTACAAAGTTTAAAAAATATGATACGAAACGCTTTAGGTACCCTATACATCAGTATTGTCTTTAATAATTTAAAACGATTTCGTTGAAACAAGACTATCAACCCTTTCAAATCTCACTTCGTGAAATTGAATATCCTACAAAAATACGAGCTCCACGAACAGCGTTTAATTAAAAACAGTATAATCCTCTTTATTTTTTTAATATTCCAATATTTTCCATTCCACTTGCTACCGCTACCGCTTACGCATTTCTTTCTCCGCAATCGGACGGTACCGTTAATAAAAGAAAACAGTAAAAACTGCCATGGTAGCCCAACGATCACGATTTTGTTCTCAATTCTTCCACGTCCAACCGGTAGTCGCAAACAAAACAAAATTCAATTACAAGTCCGTCCGATTGCGGATTTGACCATTTTAACGACGATTCCGTATCTCCAGCGCAATTTTAAAATTCGCGGTTAAAATATGACGATGGGCCACCATTCCACTCCGTGCCGCATCAGAAGATAATTAAGTCCCGTTTTAAATATGTGCATTTCACTTTGCGCGTCTAGTTTCATTTAACCACAAAAGAAATTAGCGCTTGTATTGAAGGATGGATGGTGCGCAAAAACTCGCCTCCAACAAAGTGCATTCGTTTTAATTACGAATTAGCGGTTAATGTGCACCCGACTTAGCGGTTGGATGCTTGCACCATAATTAAGGGCAGATTTCGCGGGAATCTAATGGGTTTTATTAACCCCATGGGAAGTTGGTTATGCGTCGTAATGCGAAACGTTTTAAGCTCGACTCCTACTGAATGTACTAAGACGGTAAATATTCTTAACTGAGGATATATTTTAGGACCGTCGTCTTAAAGATGTTCCATATCATTTAATTTACTTAAGTTTGCTAGTCATAATTAAGGGATGTGGCATGCTGCATAAATCTCAATACAATGAAGTTAGAATTTCCAGAAAAATTTAAACTGAACAAAAGTGGCGCAGCCAGGAGGATCGTACATCGAATAACCGAAATTAAATTAATTATTTATACTTCTACGGCTATAATATTCTACTAGAATGTAAGTATTTCGAGAGCGTCGGCGATCATAAAACGCCATCTGAACTACTGCCTAAAGATAAATAAATCAGACCGCGTATATTGTTGTTCTTAGCTATCTACATTCCACCAGGACATCTTATTCAGTTCTGTCGTTTTTCGGGGGAGGAATTCGCGTGCATTTACCTTACAACGTCGAACTCATAGAGTGGGTTGCAACGGTTTTGTATATACGTTATCTAGCAGCAACGCGAGCGACGGTGGAGCACGTGAAGTTGACACGATGTCTCGCAAACCAGACTGGTCCTTGCCTACTAGATAGATATTTATGCAATATGTAACCTGTATGCAGTAACGGTGGGACTATGAATGCAATTCGGACGCTGGAACATGTAACGTCATGTCTGTTTTGTACGTGTTGCTAGATATACGTGCAATATATTCGTGGGCACCAATGGGAGACAAGTAATTGCCTTGATATTGATCTTAGCTGTTTCAAATGGGAAATCTCGGTTGGAAATTATCTTTTGTATATTGGAAGAAAATTGTGCTTAATTACATCACAAACTAAGGGCATCGGCACACTTCGCACCACGCGTAATATTTAATAAATTAGGAACAATGAACATTATTAAACAAACTAAAATAACTCCGAATTTTGTGCAATTTTTCAGGTGTACCAACACAACTAGCACCTTTAATCACACAACATGCCCTAAATTTTTCCTACTTCAAAAAAACAATAACGAGCTAACCTTTCGAATATCCGAATCCTTCATGGAACCAGATCTAAGCGACGGCGAGTTGGGAGTAAATTTGAATGCAGGATTAGGTTAATTAACTGAGGAGTCGATCCTAGCGAAGCAAAGTGGATCAACGTCGGATGCCATCCTCTCTCTTTCTCGCGGCATTCTTCCTGCGTCCCGCCTAGCATCTCTTTTCATGGTTCACGCGTCGCATCGTCCGCGAAAATTAAATTTGTTTTAATCCGCGATGAGACGCTCGCAACTGAATGTTTTCGCAGTCGGGATAATCCCTCGGTGCTACGTTCGCTTTAGGAACGTTGAAGGAATTGTATAGTGACGTATCGTAATGGGCGTGGTAATTTGGACTGTAAGGGACGTTGTTGAGTTTAGATATAATTCGTTTAAATTATACACAATGGAAAAGCACGTGAAAGGATGTACATTCGCTAAATAAAGCGCAGGATGACAATCTCTAACAGATTCTTTCGATTAATTTATAAACAAATTTCCTTTTATAAAAATGACCTTTTTATTCTAAATGAAGTACCGAAAGCAATGAAACAATATAAAAATTTACCATGGATTATCCGCTTTCTGCCGTTATTATTATTGATAGCACTTGATACCAGAGCAATAAAATCACAACAACATAAAGAAAGCAAAACATGTTGACTTGGTTCAAATCACAGAGTATTTGATTTATATTAAGTTAATTACCCGATGAAATGGCTAAAAATAATACTAAAACTGCTTTGAGATCGCCACAGTACCATGGTGAGCATTGCATTTTCCTGCCTAAAGTTCGTTAACTTTATGTAACATTTACATAAACTTAAGCTTCTAGTTTAAAAATAAAGTATGATAAGAAGCCTTCTAGTTTAAGTAAAATTAATTAGTAAATCTGCTAGTAGCTAGATACAAATAGGAAACATCTTCAATAAAAACTGAACAGGTAAAATTACTACTAAATGCCGAATATCCGAATAAATAGCTTATCTAAATCATTAAAACAAAGTAAATAAGCCTCTATGTATCTGCTTCATATTTACTTAATTTTATAAAGAAAAGATTAGGAACTGCAGAAACTAGTTATTTATCAATATAAGTGAGTAAAAGATCGCCTTGTAAACACAATGTACTATTTTCCAAACTATTTCCAAACAGAACCAGTTCCTGTCTATTAGCATTGAATTCATACCAACATATAAAATATTCACTTTAAATACTAATACTAAAAATCCACAGAGTTCTAATTTAATTGACACCGACGTATTCTATCTCAAAAACTCTTCTTTTGTACTGTACTTATTCTACAAATTTACAAGACAAATCTAGAATATATAAATCCCCTTTGTTATCGATATACATGTGCGTAAAATATTTTTTCTACTAACAATATTTTATACTTTTCAATTAGATCATTTCTGAAGGTATATTGACTCATATATTAGCAAGTGTGATAATAAACGAACAGGATATTTTTTAAAAGTTACAATTGAAAAACAACAACCACGTAAAAGCTTCTTTATAGATATGAAGCTGTAAAAAAAAGATTGTTGAACAGATTTTCTCTTTTTAATTCACCAACTTGCATTTAGTCCTCTGTCGCCACATATGTACATAGAGTTGAAATCCCCATTATGCCCCATGTCAGCTTTGAACATATTTAGCAAAAGAAGATCAAAAGAAATGATGGTCACCTTCACCTTTTCGTCATCTGGGGGACTCTGCACGCATTTACCAAATATGTGTCCACATGGACCAAAATCACTTTTTTCCTTATAAGGAAGTCGACGCCGCAACGCAAAAATATATTTGAACACACTTAGCAGAAGAAAACCGTGATTTTACCAACTCAATCTTCCAAAAAACATACACCGTTCTTCTCGTTCTTAGAATAGGTTCCTCATAGCACGATTGCTTTGAAGTGAGAAATCCCCACACGACCAACAACCCTTTCACGTTCCCCAAATAAAGCCAGGGATTAATTCGACGATATCAGAAATACCGAAGCTATAATACCCTCTATATTTACGATATTCATGGACCCTGTTGCTCCCCTCTAGACACTAGCGGACCAATGTTTGTATTTTGTATCGACCAGGATCGTCGTCCTATCTCTCGCATTTAGCGAAAACGACAAATCAGTAAAACAACGTTCGGAAACCGCATACTCTTAGCGCAAAGCCCTCCACTTTCGCGTACGTATCTCGTGGAAATCCCCGTACACGGTCGAGTATTAATTAAACCGAATTACTTTTACTGATGCTGTTACCGTTACACGCGAGATGTAATTTCGGAAACTATGGATGATACAGAGGGAATTTTAGCGCGCCGGCGAGCTAGAACCGAAGAGGGCTTCCTAGAGAGGGCTAATGGCTTAAATTAATACGGTAATGAACGGTATCTATCGTTGACGCGTACAGGATTAAGGCTTAATATACTACCTACGTTGCTAGTCCGCTATTGCTATAAGGCACGTCTAAAGAGGGCGCTCTATCAATATTGATTTTGGTAAAGGAAATTCGCTATCTACGTAGAATCGTTAATATGTGTGTGCACAGGTTGAAATGGATGTCTTAATTGGCACGAAAGTAAAGAATAAGGTGAAAATGACCAGATCTTTCGGAGTACAAATCATTCTAATCCCTTATCATCTATTTTCTTCAAATATTTTTCCCTAGATTTCCTCAAAATAAAGAAAAACAACAGCAATAACAAGCTAGATTAGATTAGAGAAGAGGTGGTCTTCAACCCATACAATTTTTCCAAATCTATTATGGTTTCTTTCTCAGATGCTAGATCATTTACGTTGCCTTTGCCTTTTTGACCAGATCTAACGAACCTTTAAGTAATTTCTGAACGTAGATTTCACCTTCTGGATATTCCAAGCACATGTTTGAGAGCCATATTCCTCCTAGTATTGTGAAATCTCACATTATACGACCGACGCCGCACAGATCCGAAATGTGAATTACGTGTTCGAAAATCGCAGCGATAAATGAAATATGTCGATCACCTTTGATATCATAAAGCTTGCTAAAAAGCTGACCTAAAGTGTAAGTTTGAAGAAGCTTTTACACCAAAGTAAATTTTATTTCTGTCCTACATTCATTTTTTTTGAACTAAAACATTAAGCTACTGTATATGTTGCACACAAAGATCATAGATGAAAAAATGAAATCGTCTTACGTAACTTTCACACTGAGCGGAAAAGCCTACGCACCACTTAATATTGAAGGTAATCACCACAAGTCTATCATATAATTGAATAGTTGAGTATCAGTAAAAAAATATTCAACAGAGACAATAATAATAAAATTTTAATGCACACACAATAGTGACGCAAGTCATTTACATGGCAAGAAAACAGCGAAAATATGTTTTCACGAAGAGAACAAAAAATAAGAAAAAAAAAACGAGAAATAATCTAAGAATACGCGAAATGTAAGCACTTGAACCAAATTAATATATCGTTGCTACTCCGATTCAACAAAATACAAGAATTCTTGGACATACGATTAGAGTGGGCAAATTCTCAAATTCAAATCAAACCAAATAGTAAAGGGCTTAGGTTTGAATCTTGGGGCACGCCAAAGGAAAACAATGGATTTAGAACATATTAAATTATATTTAATCATACGAATGAAGGCAGAATTGACACCATGAAATGGATTACCAATCTCTAAAGCTATAGCCAAACGTGCCTAATTGTGTGGCTTCCAAACGTAGGAATCTACTTCAAAATGAAATAATCTTCTAATGTTTGCATTCAAAAGTGTTACTAAGTATCATTCGATTAGCAAAATAAGAAGTTTATGCAACTAGATAATAAAAAAAAATATTGATATCAACGTGGGGGCAAAAATGATACACTTGAAGGTGAGACTGTAATGATAAACGATCCCAAACATCATATTTTCTTTCTGACTCACCCCCAAGATAGACGCTGCGCGTCTAATTGATATCCATCTCAAATTATTAAATGCTAAAACAAGTGCATTTACAATTAAAGTTTGTTCCTTGCAACAATATAACAGACAACAATTTATACGATTTTTTATTTCTTTAAATCTCTAAACGCAGATGCGATGATGCCATCTGCCTACGTACACCATCCAGTCATAATTTCAAGAATACAACGAAAAAAGAGACTGCTATACAAAACGCAGATGCGCGTTACTTCATATTTCATAATGCATTAACAATCGTAACGACGATATAAGGTTATGAATACGCAATGTATATTGCATTTGAATCAAGACATTGGCTTTTGTTTCGCGCGTTCTATTCCCCCTTCCCCATTACTTATTCAAAGAAAAATCCCCAATGACCACCTGTCACCGCGAGCTGGGGATGAATATTTAAAGGGAGGAAATGTAATGAATCCGGAATGGTTGAGTATGAGAGAATTCGAGCGTTGGTTAATGAAAATAGACGTAAGGGATAATTTTAGACACTAACCGACGTTTCACTAATCATCGTTTCATTATTTTCCGTATACCGCGTGTTTGATTTTATCTACCATAGCAGATATCTCGAGCTGTTGTTGGAGATACGAGAAAATGTTATAAAAGAGAAGTTGTTCTTCATTTGATTTTCTATTGTCTGCTATAGTAAAAAAAAACAATTAAGCATTAAATGTCGTTTCTCTCCTCACGTCATATCTGCTAATTTTAATATATTTACTCCTTCCCTGATTAGTTTGCAACACTCTATTGCATGCTTCGCTACATAATCTTAAGACCCCCTATTCCAAACCATCAATTCCTTCCTTTTTTACTGCTATTGTTTCGTGCTTATTATCTCTTCCATTGATTTTACCACTACGTTCTTCAGTTGTCACCACTCTTCTTCTATGTTTTCATTTACTCCTGCTCTACGTATATCTTTTCTAATTCTCTCTTGATGTGCTTTTCTTCCTTCTTCTCTATTACATAGTCTATTTGATTCCATCTTACTCTGCATAGAATTGCCCATGTTATTTTGTGCTGATTTGATGCTTAAATTTCGTGGTCATGGTGGTACATTTTTTCTGGACGGCAAAGTTACAAAGTCGAACGCCGTTATTTATTATTTGTTACTTCATGTCTTACGGCCAATGCTTACCTCTAAATGGCGAAAGCTGTTGGAGATGCGAAAACTTGTTCGTTCAGGCATTACAATTATAAGAACGTAATTTGTTGTAGTTTAATATAGAATGTTTCGATTATTCAAATAATTGTTGCGATTTGTGTAATTTAATGTAGTAACCGCTAAAATTCGTTAGCAGCATTTTAGTAAGAACAATTGAGCGTTTAAGTCTCCAGAGAATTTATTACTTACAGCTAGAACACATTCAAAGATTGGGAATTTGCCCTTTCCTATTGATAGAGTTATCAAGCGAATGAGTAGAGCTGTTTTCATTATAACCCGTAGAGAGACTGGCGCTTTGTGAACCTACGAATGCCCAAAGCTAAACTTTAAATTGACATTTTGCGCCGCCGGGAGTATATCGAATAAACAAACGCGTTAACAACACGTTCAAAGAGAAGCTCTAGCTATTTAGGGTATGGTTAACAGCCGTTGGCTGTACTGCGACAGCGCGAAACGTTTATAATTTAATACGTGGCGTATGAGTCTGTTTCATATAGTGGCGTATCGAAGGTATTATTAACATAACAGTATTGATCCTTGAATGCTAATATTTGTTTTGATCATGTAGTCTGTGCAGCACTGAAGAAAATCAAAGAGTTATGAATGAATACCAGATTGTTAAAAGGAAGATTTCTTGAAAGCTCCTCTTACCGGCCCAAAATCGAGGCTTGCAAAAGAAAGTTTTGAAATGTTGAAAGAAATAGGAAAAAGATCACTGAGGACAATATCTGATGAATATTGTGAAGAGTCAATCGATTCCAATTAACCCATAAATTTTGTACTTGGTAACTGTCGAAATCTGAGACAGTCTTGATGGCACGTCTTTTTCTTTTTAAAATAAAGCTTGTTAGCTTAGCGCTTAGCGCTTCCAGCACTCTTTCTACTAAAGTTCCAAATTAAATTATCACTGGTACTCCATAAACAGAAGTCAAGGAAGCTAAACTCGGATGATGTCGCAGACCACTGCAATGGTCCATTACTTGAAGACACTCTCTCGTTACAGTGTTTTCTCAAAAATTTCTACACGTCACGAATGTTATGAACCGGGCAACCATCCTGCTGGAACCAAATGTGTATGTGGCCGGGATTAATAATTTTCCTCAATTTATTTTTATTTAATCTTTAATAAGACTTTTATCGCCTTTATATAGTGATATATATATATAACATCGTCCCATATACTGTATTATCTGCCAGTTATTTGCTCACCTAGTTTCCTCAATGGCGCACTACAATTACGTGTGACACAGCATAACGCTGATTCAACAAGCAGCGTCTCCTTCCTTGATAGTCTTCGTACGTGCAATGTTTGTCCGGTAATTAGCCGCTACCGGTGTCTTCCGTTTTACATGACAACTACACGCCGACAGAGACAGAGTGACCTGAATCGCGTGTTCAACGGATGTACGTACACGCCCACAATAAAGGAACAATCCCTTATTATAAACGGACGATAATGGGTGAATAATGAAACTAATTAGGTAACGATTATTCTGTATGCATCGCCTTGGTGCAGTAATAAAATTGAACGCTCGATCGAAGGAGACTGAGAAAGCGTACATTGAAGTAATTTTAATGTGGACCCTTTATGCAATTGTATTAATCAATTTTATTTATTTAATTTAATCTTGGATTTGAGTAAATGCTGTTGCATTCTATTTTCCAAAACGTCAAAGTTAATGTAAGATCTTTCTACGACAATTATATCGTTTCCAGCACCGTAAGTATTGTGCAATTGAAATTTTTTCATCTTTCTACGTCCTTTTATACCTGATTAATTAAATAAATTTCCTTTTATTTGGCTTTTGGTTACAAAAATTTATTTCTATTGTTATTTTAATTATCCAGAGGAGAGAATGTTTTACCAAAACTTTCCAGAGTCATAAAAATTAAAAAGACGCAGCGAACAGCGAAATTGTGATCAGTAAAACATGCAACACGATTTAATTTCATCGTAAATGTGCCTTTTGGAAAATGTGAAACAAAACATTTTTGTTTTACTCTTGAATTTAGAGTAAACATTTTAAGACAATATAATGTGAAAGATTCTGATAATTAATTATTATTCTTCGGGGACAATTTCTATTAAAAGTAGATTAAATCACGTACTCATAGAAACCAGAAAAAGCATTGGAAAATAAGGTAATTATTAGTGACAGACAGAGAAGAGAGAGTAACGGTGATTATTTAGAACAGTGATCGGCAATCTTTTTTACCTTGCGATCCATACAGTCTAACTGAAAAATTACTTCACCAGGTCGCTTTAATATAAATTAAATTAAATTTTTACTTTTTTCAAGAGTGTACTGTGCGCTCCAAATCAAAATTACGACTTTACCACCATCAAATCGCTTATTTCACGCTCCCCCGTTTCGAACTCGTAGATCTAAAGCGCATTCGCCTGCAATATTCTACCGCTCAAAACTGCAATATTCGAAGGCCAAATTAAAATCTATTGACTGACTCTCGTCTCTCACCTGCGAAACGGACGCCCGCAACACCATAGGGGGTATGTTCGCTCTATAGTCTAGTAATTCCCGCGCACACCCTGAGCGGTGCTGAGTACCCGCCATTGTACGTCCGCATTGTGTTTTAATGGAACACGCCGCGACTACCGGCCTGGGGAGCTGCTGGATTGTGGAAGGGAATATAATAGCGGCAATATTTAATGTTAGAAATGTGTGAGAAATGCGGCTATTTTGTATCGCGCGCGAGAACCGTCTGCGTTAGTACTGTTAATTATTTGACGCGAAGCGCAGGGAAAAAAAAATTAGCATCGAGGGTCACTCATTTATACTCCGTTTTTTTTTTTCATTTTGGGACAATGATAAAAGTGTGCGGAGATGGGGGAGCGGATTTATACCTCGCATGCACTTTTGCTTGTGTTCTCTCGCCTCTTTTTTTTTTTTGGTGTCGGGTAATTGAAGTTGGTTAATGAACTACGAATGAAGTAGAAAGCTGCATGCATTGTTCGGGCGAAAATAAAAGAGAATAAAAAAACAAGTGTACAGGCTTTTTTATTGGATAAAAGCTCGTTCGAATTACAGCAGGTATAACAAATTAAATTTCCGCGGTACGATACGACGTTAAACAGCTATAACTCGTTAAATTCGTTTAAAAAAGAAAGAAAAGATACGAAGGAAATTAATTTATTTGTCCAGTGGCACAATAGATCTCCAAGGAATATTATCAGCCATTAATGAAAATTGGGTTATAAAGTATCTACTGCGTTATCGCTTGTTACTGATCAGCTTCTGCGCTGGCTGCGGTTCCACGGACAAAAAGCTGAAGCATACAGTACAAATATGTATAAAAGAACAAAGCCATGTAGCAATTAAGGAAAATGCTTTTACATGTGGTGACAGCCCTACTGGGTATGCAGAAGAACTACAATACTTGAAATTGTCCCAAAATCGATTGATTCAGCCGATAAATAAAATTTTTGTTCTTATGCTAAGGTACCCTTCGAGCCTCGACGGCTTCATCGAAATCTCAATTTTTCGGGTTGCCGATCTTGTAAATTGTAAATTATTCTTAAATAAAAATGTACCTCAAAAACTCCCTGCGAATAGGGCAATAAATAAAATACGGATGTAAATCATAAACAACGCCAATCTCCCTTGCCAAGGCGATAGTGTTGTTACCCACACGTGATGTACTAGCGCCATGTCTTCTTAGTTTGTTTCCCCATCGTTGTACACACGATCCTGCAACGCGTGCGATTCGAAAATTTATCGCTGCGAGAAGGGTCGTCCTTAATAGATTTCTGTCCGTGCTTTGCGTGGTCGGAACGGAGGCAAAACCTCTGCGTGTATATTTTGGGTCGGCCGAGGGTATATCAAGTAATTGACGAGTTAAGTTCGAGCTTCTAACGGCCTAGTCGATGTGTATATATAAAGTAGGACGAGAAGCTTTATTAAAGAACCATTGTGTCCGCCTACGCGATAGAGTTTAGCGTATAAAGGGAAGCATACTTAGAGAAGGATTTCGGATTAGTTACGGACAACTTTTCAGTTTTTATTTGAGGCGGGTAAATTAGAGATGTTGATTTAATTAAGGGCGCATAGGGTCAACAAAAAGTCTGCCTCGGTAAAGGAAAATAATAATAGCATTAACCTTGGAGTATTAAGCTTTTTGCTCGATTTTTAGAAGGGTTCAGAATAAAGCTACAGCTAATCTCCTCGCTCCTCCTTACTCGCTACGAAAAGCAGTAATTCGGCCAAGAAGAGAGGATTATAAACATATCGACATTGTTACATACACTTTTTAGCTGGGGTCGAAAGTGGAAATAGTTGAATTTTCTTATGCAGTGCAAATGCATATATTTTTTTTATAGTATTTCCACAAGTAATTTTCACGTAAAAAGAACTTTTATGTATGCGCTCTACATGTCCCCAAAGTTTCATAATTTTTTAAAATTTTGGTTCGCGATTATCTCCTCGTTTGCTAAATTTCCCTATGACCAGAGGCAAGTATGAAAGTAAACTCAAAGAAATCACCAAGATTGCAAGTTTTTTGTTGATTGTCAGAATATGTAGTCTGTAATACTACGAAAAGGTACAAAAACGAACGTGAGTCCTACTTAACTTTTCTGAATAATAATTGCGCCGCCAATTAACCAACTCTCGTTATGAAACGAAAAATACAGTGCAAGTTTGATATTAAAGAGCGTAAGATTTCTTTACTCTTTTTTTCTCAGTAAGCCAATTACTGTGCTTTGTAGATCACTGAGACTTATGACCTCTTCAAAATCAGACTTATCGAGTTAGATTTAAAATGCCCAGAAAATCAAGAAAGTTTACAGACTTATGCTTCGGTTATAGCTGAAGTATTTAAAGGGTGGCTTTCGTCTTCTAATGGTACAAAAATAGGTTATGAAGTAGCATCAACTTTTTTTTCTGATTTTCCAAATTTATTTTGATATCTTTTACTGATATGTATACAGTGAGAAACACAAATTTAACCGAAACAAATTAATACCAACAATGTAAAAAATGTAGTATTCAAGAAATTCCAGAAATTTTAATATCAGCTCTTTTGTCATCCACCGTATATGAAATCGTTATCCAGAGAAACTGAAGCAGATAAAAAAACCTGTTGGACTGGACTGAACGAAAAAGATACGTAAATTCAACAAAAAAAACGCTCATGATTATTTTATGTATTCGGTAAGGTGCTAATCTTGTTGGAAGATTTGCAATTGTTGAGATTTTTGATGAACCTGATGACGTTGTTTGAAAGTTACCAGGAGAAAGAAGACACTTGAGGACCTCACTGATGCGTCACAAAGAATAAAATTAACTTATATCTTATTATTCTGGTAGTACCGATTTTTCTTGTTACAATCACAATTCTTTAGATTTTTTCCGCAGCATGGGATAAATAAGTAAGTACGTAAAAGAAACTGTTACTAATTAATATAAATCAAAGACGAATCCAATTCCCTTCCGATAATAAATATTCCAACCGCGTCCATTCCTCGGATATTACGAAACCTCCGAGGAGCACAACTAGAAGAAATTACGCGTAATTTCCCTTGCCTCATCACCTACTTCTTCTTCTTCCCTTTCTTCTAGCTAAAGCGGCCTCCACCCCTAAAATGAAATTCCTCAAGATGTCACAAACAATAGCGACGTCGAATGACTACGTCGGATACCCGCTACACTCCTCCTCGTACCTTCTCACGTAGCCCTTTTATTCGCTACTATTAATTTAGATTGTAACGAGCTTGCTAAAAACCGTAGAGAAGAGTAAGGTATATATAATTAGAGGAGAAGGAAAACTAAACATCACTTACGCTCTTGAGCTGTTGTCATGGATCATGCGATGTAGCGGACCTAGACGGTAACTTGATATATTGGCTTACCTGGAACAAGTAAAATGTAACGAAGGATTAGTTATAACGAATTGTTAAGGATAATGGAGGAAGTAAAATTGAAGTTGCTATTTCTAAAATTAGCTTTGTTTTATCGAGGAATTTTTGTTCTCGATAAGGAAGCTTTTTTTTTACGTTTTAGTAAGCTTTGATTTTGAAAATCTTCTTAAAGAAATATAAAAATCTTAACGACAAAAAGAACTGATAATATCAGCGAGTGGGTCTAACTTTAGCTTACGGGGTTGTCGCAAAAAATTCCTTCTAATAAAAAAACCGTGTAAATAATCCCCTATAATCCTCTCCAAAAATAGTTGTAAAAAAAAACGTTCCACATCCTGCTTATAATTGTATCTCTCAAAAAAATATATCAATTTTTTAATATTCCATTTCAACTAACAACTACATATGAAGTTTTCCCTTTACCTAACGCAGCGTAGATTTTTATAGTCTTGTATTACTTTGTCCCAGCGTTGGGTAAGCGTAGTGGAATCCCATTAGGGATTCGGATTTGCTCCGTTAAACGATACTCTACTCGATGGTAAAATATTAATTAAAATGGAGAGCTGAAAATTTTATTTTCAGGCACGCTTCCACTGAAAAGCTTTGCTTTTTCACTAATACCGCCGACCGCAATATCTCCAAATTACGAACGGTATAGCAGTGTATGTGTGCACACCGCTATGGCTGTATTCCCTTTACTTTATAAGAGGAGGCAAACACATTAGAGATATGAACTCTGCGGGCTGTAATTTTAGATATACTCCAGATGATGGTTTTCTGTTTAATTTCTCAATTAGCGGATTATTACATTAAGTTTGATATTATTTTCTAATTTCAACGATAGAGGCTTTTGAAAGAAATTCCAATGATTTTAGAACAAAAATTAATTTAATAGCAGGCCTACGCATGCTACTAATATACATTAGTAACATGATTAACCAACGAAATTTAGTGCAATTTATACTTGAGAGGGAGCACCTATTTCGTCGTGTCATACCGGGATTCCCCAAGGTTCTAACCTGAGTCCCTTGTTGTTTTTTTTATTTGCGAATGATTCATCGAAGCACGTGATTTGTGAGGGGATAAAAAAACTTACATACCCCGTTGAATCTTTACAGACAACAACAAAATAAATGCGGCACATGGGAATTTTGGTATTTCTAAAGTACCTTTAAATATAGAAAAACAACATGATTAAATGTGTTAGACAGAGCCTAAATACAAATTTTAAATTAAAATATTTTTTATTTGAAATATTTGTTTCTCATCTCAAGAACCCTTGTTAAACCTCATCCACCCCTTACGTAGAAATTTTCCCAATCGTATCAAAGAATTTAGATTTCCCCATCGCATCCAACAAACAACTTCCCACACACAGCATCCTTTCCGCCCTCTTTTTATCTACGTAGAAACACCGACCCAATAAATCTTAGATCCTGGCTCTCAACTTTACATTATCTATGTCGATTTTATTGACCGAATTTCGCATTTATTTCCATTCCATTCATTTATTTGGTTCCGCTATTGCGGCATCGTCTCCAGCTTTACCGTTTTATAGCGCAAGAAGCAAGCCATATATTCGGCATTTTTCATCGCTAAAGTTTGCGGGGATGATACTCTCTCTCTCCGCCGGTTGTTGTTCTCGTCGTCGTTATTGTTGTTTTAGTTTTTCGAGCAGAATGTTACGAGCCAAAACGGCCAAACTAGAAAATAGTAGCGTGCATATGACAATGACGCATTGGCCTTTTAGAATGTGAGACTGTGGAATAATGGAGATGGGAATATAATGTATGTTGCGGTGGTGGTGCAGGTTTGGGACTGGTTTTTCGAAATTATTTAAAATGAAAAACTTTCTATGTACCTACCTGCAATATTACAACCTACACATAGTACCATAGAAATACATTTGCAGAGTAGAATGCTTTGGTAAGACGGTATTTCTTTAAAGTGCATTGGAAAGACAATAATGGTAAATCTCTAATTATATTTGGCAGCATATTTTAGTATTTAATGGCGCGATAATTAGTTCCATCTCTAGATTTGCCAAGTCTATGAGATCTTAATCGAATATTATTATTTTGCCTTGCAGGACAATTATGGCCAGCAGAGCTACAGCTGGAATAGTCTAAATTGGGTAAATAAATTGAGTATTAGCTGTATAACCTATGCCGGCCATCATTCTTACACAGTGAAAATGTTTTCTGTGTGTGACAAGAGTGGCCCCAATTCAGTATGCCATATTTCACAACAGAATGGAAAAGTCCATTCTTTACGTAATTTCCAGCTTATAACATATAAAAGGATCGTAGCAAATAAAGTCTGGATGACAATTTCTCAGCTAAAGAATTTATACTCATCCCAAGCAAGCAACTAAGTTTGTGATCCAACAGTACACCTAGAAATTGAACAGGCTGGTAAGTCATCGTCAAGGGGTCGAAAACAGCTGTTCTTTATGGCCAACCGGCGTCAAAGAAGGCCAAAGCTCATGGCCACAATGTTTTGGGAGGTGCATGGCATATTTCACGTTGATTACTTTGAAAGTGGTAAAATGATTAACGGCGAGTATTATGCCAACTTATTGAAAGAAAAACGTCCAGATTTGGCGAAGAAAAGTATTCTGTTCGATCAAGACTTGTGTCATCCCCGTCGTTAAATTCCTTGAGCTAAGATACGAATTGCTTCCACAGCCGTCATATTCGTCAGATTTAGCCTCCAGCGATTATTCCATATTCCCGATTGTGATTTAAACCACGAAGTGATTGCAGAAACAAGCGCTTGCTTTGCATGGTTGGAGAAATTGGATGAAATACAAAGAGGAAGCGTTGGACTAAGTGTATCGACCTCAAAGGCGCCTATGTTGAAAAATAAAATGATTTTTACATATAAAAATGTTTTTTTTTTCCCAATGCCAGGTATTTATCGAACTCCCATCGTAACATTTACGTAGAGATATAAGAATTGCTTTAAATCTACTTGTTTTCCTACCGAAATATTCATTTGTCACATAATTAAGATACTTTCAAAATTTTAGTTCTAAATAAAGAATTCTTGCTAAAAGGTATGAAATAATTTAACCAAAATCAGTTTTGAAAATACGTCGAATAATTTTTACATTCAACAGAAGAGCTTTTCAAAAGCATTTCAACTACATCCGCTTTAGTAGTAATCCTCTTGCCTCAGATTTTCTTCCATTAACAGTTTCTCTTGATAATACCGTCTGCCTCGGCTCTATTATTAAAAAAGAATAACACAATTCCATACAATTCTTCTTAAGCCAGATGTTTCCCGATTCATTTCTACTTCAGTTGTATCCTCTTCTTCCACACCATAAATTAAAAATACCAAATCTGACGTTTCCCATTGTCAAAATCTCACTTCCCATCTTCCTCCCAGCAACGTTCTCTAGAGAAAGAGTTATTGCGTTAATAAAAACCATTCCGTTTGTGCGTGCTAGCGGCACGCGGCTGCAAAGAGCGCTCGGAAAGAGGCAACCAACCAACGCTCAAGCTCCTGCACATATCCGCACGACGTAACGCAACGAGGACCGTTTTTCTTTATGAAATTGGCCGCTATCATCGTCTCGCCACGTTTGCTACAATATTCGTGTGGGCTTCACGTAGTAGGCGATGAGCCGCAGAAAAAAACATTCGAAAGGAACGCAAAAACAAAATAATCCCGCTACACCGCCACGTACTGAACGACGACGATCGAGTAGGCTGTGAGCGCGTGGCGACGCCTGCTGCGTGATTTTAATATGTATGGTAGAACAAACAAAGCATACAGTAGAGGATAAGACTTAAAGAACATTAGGAGAACTGTTACAGCTGCGGAAAAACTTTTTGGAGTAGCAAAAAAAAATAGGGACGACAAACAAACATTACTCTTGAGAATTTAACATATCATTGAAGATGTTTAATTCAAGTCTTCAAATATATAATTGTTACATGTGGCAATAAAAATCCATGCCTTCTCGCATTCTCCAACAGCGGCTATGAGCCTACAATTATATAATCCGTCGTTTTTCTACTGTTAAGTGCTGTAACTCATTCGTTTTTCCTTCTAATTTTCCTTCGCCATCTTTCTCTAACTCTATCTATCTGTTGCCAACGCCAACAAATTAAAATACACCAAAAATAGGACGAACAAATTTGCGTCCTGTTTTTGACATAAAATTCTCAAAAAAAAAAATTTGCAGCGCAATCGAAGAACTTTTTTAAGTACAGCATACGCAACATCTTTCTTCGATTTTGTCACCCATTGTATCTAAAAAGAAAAAAAAAAAGAAAAGAACCAAAAGAAATTCATCCGCATCTCTATCTTTCGTTTGCGTTTTGTTACGTTTCCTACCGCGTGGTCATTGATTTTTTTTCTTCTCTGCGGCGTTTCGGACGTGATCTGTGCCGCGTTAGGCCGAGATAGAGCTACGAGTCCAGCGGTTAACGAAAAAGGATGGCCATAGGCAGGTGTTCTGTATGGAGGTCGACTACGACGGTAGAAGATCGGATCCGTTTCAAAAATAGAGCGGGTTTTGGAACGACTCTCCACACGCAACGTGTTCCACAAACACACGCGTCAAAACTATTACATTATGAGGTTCTCTCGAGTAAGTGAGAAATGCGATGGAGGCGCTGAAGTAATGTATATTTACCCAGGAAGGAAAATATACACGGACGAAGCTGAAAGACAAATGAATTGATCACTTGGATGTAATTAGTTCTCCAAATTGAATTTTCTCGATATTTCGATAGGAACGGCAATGTGTTACTTAATTTTGTATCCACATGTGGTGTTCCTCAAGGATCAAACCTTGGTCCTCTCCTTTTTAATATTTATTATATTATGTGGATAATATTAAGTTCTTTTGTGCTGTGTCTGTTCGTGAATCAATTGCAGCATAATATTGACCTCCTGGTTCCGTGATCAGTGAGTAATAATTTGTTACCCAACACGGCCAAATTACATGTTCTTTACAATGGGGAAAATTAAACCGTATCTTAATTGAAAATCAAATGGGATTTTTCTTTTGTAATGTTATAATACATTCACAATCTATTTTTTCCTCGTAGTTGGAGTTAAACTGTTGGACAAAATGCTTTATTATTATCAATATTATTTTTACGTGTTACTTTTCAAATATTGAACTAAGAAGAGGTGTTTATTATGTGATCGTAGGTCGCTGCCGTTTGCCCGATTTTAATTTTACTTTAACTCAGTTACAGCTGTACTGTTTCTTCAAGTGTGAATAAGCTACAAAATCATATTTATCCTCACCATTAGCAGAATTTAAATTAAATTAAACGGATAGGATATATATCTGCGGCACAGAGAAAATAGGTTTGTTGGAAAATCAACCAAACATCAAACGCCAAATGCATGAAATAATTCATAATCGTACCGATTATAACACCATCCACCGTCTCTAATTGCCGCAAATTTTGCTGTTTGACGTTGTTGATGCTTGATGGAGGAATTTATCATTTCGAAATGCGGATATTACAATTTTTCGCGGACATAATAAAACATGAACCGATGCGTGTATTGCGAATTTGTCGTTATTAGTTAACTGTTTGTTCTATGTACACTATCGTTCAGAAATTGATGACCGATTTCGAAATATGTACAGCTAGATTAAATTTTTGTCCCGTAAAATTAGCTGTGCTGTTATAGACTTCCGCGGAAATTGCTTTGTTCCAGGTTGAAACCGAGTTTGCCGACATTCCGCTCTCAGTTGCATGAAGCTTCTTCTAGGTTGCTCCATGCTGTGTTATTATTTATGTAGGTTGGAAAGTGTTGCAAGGTTGATTCTGTTAGTTATTTTTGATTGTTGGTGACTTATTCCCTCAAATTTCCTCAAGATTTGGTTTTCTAATAATCGATATAACTTTTTTCGATAACAATATTTTCCAAAATTCTTCGAGAAAAAGTTTAAAATTTAATTTTTTTAATAAGATCTTCATAAACAGTTCAGGTTAACACTCAGTAACACCATTTGAACCATCTGTTACATTAAATTCGCCACTTACGGATTTTAGATCTCTCGGACCCGGATTCGCAAGAATTTCAAGATTGCGAAGGATTTCTGAATCTGGATTTGAAGATTAGGACATCACAGGTACCGAAAATTAAATAATTTAGCCAAAATTAAAAATAAACTAATTTTTTTAATCAATTTCTACGATTCAAAAATTAGTTATCGGTTAAGTTTTTGTATTTATTTCGTTTAAAAGAAATTTTCTAAATTTATGTCTCGCACACACAAAATTTGTTTAATTTATCTCTTAGTCATATGCAATCTGCAAAAAAAAAATCAAATACAGGGAAACCCTGAATATTTAATTTAATTTATTTTTAAAAAAATAGTCTTATTACACATATATCACAAGTCTTTGTTTTTACTGTTTTTGAATATGCCTGGATTGAAGAAGTGCCTTAAATGTATACATTTTCTTCATATTCCTTTCTTCGAGAGAAGTAATACAGATCAAATAAAAAACAACATAAAGCACATTAATTTGCACATGAAGAAAGTGCACCGCTTCTTGAATCCTCGACGATGTGCTTCTCATTTGGAGACGGTGTGGGTGAAAGAGCAGATTATGGTTCTTTTAGACCGCTTTCCTAATGTCAGCTCCGCAAGACTGATGACTCGTGGCTCATAGTTATTTTTTTTTCATCCACATTTATTGTACACTTATTATTATTATTATTAAATAAAATTGAAAAGTGGTACATAAATTCTGTGGCATATTGTCTTAATACGGGAGCAGTTGATAAACTTGTATTACCCTCAAGTTGCGTCTCGTTTGACTTACATGTAATTTCCTTGTACTATCTTTCTTGATTTTAGTGGTCTTAAGATAGTCCTTCTAAGGATTTGTAAAGAAAGCTGCATTTTTTAACGTGTCCACAACTAATTTTTTATTGTCTTCAGAAGATCTTTTTAAATTATATTTATTCGATCTATGTAAGACACGTCACCTCGCTAACATTGTAAAAAATACTTTATAAAAATTATACAAACATTTTAATATTTTTTCTAAAAGTACCACCCTTTCCTCGTTCAGATTGTCGATGGTAGTACGTAGGAAATAGCAGAATACACGATTACGGACAAAACTTTCGAACGACAGTGTGTACGCGGCACATTTCAGCTTATGCCTCGAGTGTATATGCGAAACCCGTTTTAATTAATTTAAATACGCGATACGCGTCGCAAATGTCAAACTTTATAATTCCGCTGGGATTCATTCCATATTATTTTTAAATTTGAAATTGAATGGCACCACCGTAATATATAAAAATGCGAGGGCAATATAATGTATTGAACGGAATTCCAAGCTACGACACGTAGCCAAAATAATTATGTAATGTAAATATTTTATGACATTCAATACAATCCAATTGCAAAGTTGATTATACATCTGGATTAGTTGAAAATATGTCCTACAGATTTCTGTATTAATTTGCTAGCTTGCGTGGGACTTCGTTACGCTATTAAAAACAATAAATTAGCATAAATTGTTGTAATTACAAAAAGTACTTTTACGTACAAGTGAGTTGGAGTAAAAGCTACATTGAGGCAACTTCATCCCCAGTCAATAATTTCATACGTTTACTTCGATTAAATTTGTAACTATTAGCAGGTCTGGGTCAAATTATTATCCGATAAGATGTTTTATCAATCGTATTGCATTTTGATGTGCTTTCTATGCAAATGTTTGTATTTCTAGGCAAAATTTGAGAAATTAGATCTGGTAAATAGACATAAGTTTTTAGATGGTGTAAAGTTTATAATGATGGCCAAGAAGACATTAGAAATAATTATTAACTCCATAATTTGAAGATAACCGAAAAAATAATCATTTCGGTAAATATGAACTTTTTCAAGAAAACTGAAATAATTCTATTATTACATTTTACCTCAGAATTTAACAATTCTCATCTACAAGTTATTAATCGACGCAAATGCTAACTTCGCTTAAGCGGATTCAACAGAGTTTGGAAATGTTTATTCGAATGCGTGTTTGGCCCTGAGTGAGCAAAAGCCTGATTAACTTTTCCATGCCCAAATCTTCAGCCAATATATGACAAACACGTTCTTTCGAGATGCCCACAGCATCTGCTAACTCTCTAAACTTAATTCGACGGTCGCCCAGCACCGACTGCTTTATTCTATGAAATATTTTAGATCGGTTACAATTTTTATTTGACAAAAAAGCTCTACAGGAAACGAAGAACGGGTTGTCTATTTTCTTTCAATAGTAAACTCTATTATTTCAGAACATCCATACTTTTGGTATAAAACCTATCAAATGAGAAAGTTACGGATTTTTAACAAGAGTCTCTTCACAAAGCAGCACCTTAACTAGTTTAGAATCGCTAATTATCTGGAATTACTAATCCAATAATTACTCACTACCAACATCTCGCAGCTCGGATTGATTACCTTCCCCATTCAACTCACAAAGAGAATAATTCTCATTGTATTAAAACCGCGCTAGAATCTCAAAAGCCAAGCGCAAGAAGATACCAGCAATTAAACCCTTAGTTTCTTCTTTTGTTAGAAGTAATTTCGCTACTCATTCGCGATGCAAGCCTTGCCCAGTTAATAAGTTTAGTTCTCTTCACTTTTAATTATTAACTTCGCGACTCGAGTCCGTAATTTTTCCAGCACTTCGTAAGTAAACCCGTCCATTTAGGCGAGCGTTTCTTCTGCCAGCCGTCTTGAAAATGATCCGTTGACCTCGCAGTACGGCGCTGTAATTATTCCGCAAATTTTCTCCTATCTCCGCAGGTAAAATGTCAAGTGCAACAGTCGCATAGGGAGAAAATTTAATGAGGTACTGTAACTGCAAGTTGCAAAAGTGAAAAACGAGTACGTTGGAACTTCGAGACCTTAATGATTTGCCTCCTATCCTCGCTTCTTTGTTGAGAATATAGTTCTTTGTGGAGCTAGTTATTTTCGCTAGGTTTTACTTCTGAAAATTAAGAATTCTGTTCTGGGAACAGATCATTGGGGAATTATTGGGACACTTAACTGTGATAAGTTTTTTGTTAGGAAGAGTGTTATTGGCAATTAGTAGCTTGAAATTACATTATCATATCTCAATAAAATCAATGCTAAAATAGTTCCTCTATGGAGATTACAACTATTAAATATAGCTCTTATCCTATCAAAAATCAATTTTCGCGCAATAATTAAGATTTTTATATTATTCGTAATATTACGAAAATCGCAAAAGGTAGTACCAATTATTACTGTATAACGCAGAAAAGGGCAAACAATCTCGTTCCTACGCACTGCGAGTAAATTGATCTTCATATACGATAAGCTTTAAGAGCTCTCCACCTCTGAGTTGACTTTGCTTTCGAGAAGCGGTCGGAAATTTGTTAGAGGATCGAGATGGCGTAGTCTCGAGCGGCGCGACGCTCGGCGCAAGAAAGAACTTTAAAAGCGGAAATTCGATATTAAGAGGTCGTAAAGAGGAAGACGAGGATACCCTAGTTTCTTATACACGTAACAACGCGTATTGTATTACATTTAAATAACGAGCTGTATCTATTTTTGGTAACGAGTGCTCCGCTCTTGCGGATACTGCAAGTGTATAGCTGTGTATACATATATGTATATGAGGAAGGGAAAGGAGAAATTGCCTCTCTGATCTTTTTTCTTATGTAGGAGATCGTTATCTCGTTTGCTTTTTTTCTTTGTTTCGTCTTTTAGCATGTCTCTTTTTGAAGGGAAGAGGAACATTCGCTGATGTAGGAGGTTATGTATATGGAATAAATTGAATTATACGCGACTTATTTTTTTTTTAATTTGTCTTAATCGAAGTATTCCTGTACTTCGACATGACGTCCAATCATAGTTGTGAATTCTTTAGATTTGGCTAGCACCTATCATAAAATCACAATATTTCCTGAAAATAGCTACAAAACAGTTTTTCCCTCTAACTACGCTTCGCTTCATTCAACTTTTGGCAACGAAGCACCATCAGGTAAGACTGTTTACAACTGGTTTTCAGGATTTCGTCGCGGTCGTGCTTCCATCGGAGATGAATTTCGTGAAGGTCGATTAAGATCAGTTGTTGTTACAAAAAAACATGATGTTATGATTTGCAAAAATTGCGACGAAACACACATAAATGTTGTAATTCATCCGGATACACATAATTTTTAAAATTCAATGGCACAATAAATAATTCAGTGGCACAATAAACAATGTGTGTAGTGTATTTGAAACAATCAATTACAATAACTCTTAACCGATGAGGAGTATTTTTTGAAGATCGAAACCGGTAACTTATCTCATTAAAAAATTTTGTGAGATAAGATTTCTTGTTTCAATTTACCACGAAGCTGATTATTTGAAGGAAAAAGCATAATTAGTGACCTTTACTACCTCAAAACGACTTTTATCAGAAATTTTCTTTTCTTTCATTCGCACTTCAAAGATTTTACTATATTAACATCCAATATACAGCACAAATTGTAATAATACCTTAGACTTAATTCAACGCATTCTATATATATTCTTACAGACCCTGGCAATAACAATTAACACGTTGCCGTTCGATATTCGATTTTTCAGAACACCAAACTAGGTTTGGTGCTGCATTAGAAACATACACATAAATCTTCTCACTTAAGCTTCAGCAGTAAGCGCAGTGAGGAAGCTAGAGCTGCTCAGGTGGACGAGTGGAAGTACATGCACGTCCCACACCGTCGCTTAACTGCATTATTATGATTACGAGAGTGCGGAACGGAAGCTAAATGTAAGATTGGTAGCAACGGAGTCTCCGAGACTACGACATTACGACGACGAAGAAGACCATTGTAATCGAATTAACTTGCAAAGAGCATTTGTAATTAATGTCAGTTACGGGTTATGTGCTCTAATTGATGTTTAAACCGGTCTTATTATAAAATCGATAGTTTCGCTCACCGCCACCGACGACAACGGCGAAGTTGAAACGTGCCATCGAATCAAAAGCTTCCAATGCAACCTTGCCGATTTAACCGTTATGTTAGCTTGATTGCGACATGTTATCGTATTAGGGAGTCGCATATCTTTTAAAGTTTAGGAAGTAGACTATTTTTGGTAATGAAAATCGTCCACAGTTAATTTGCTCACCTTTGTGCAGGCGTCCAGCGAAAGAAATGAGAGGATTGGAGGAAAAGGAAAAACAATAACGGATAAATATTTTAAGAAGTTCTTCGACCAGATCTCCCACCCATGGACTTGTTTCAGTTTCCTAAAAAAAGATTCGCCCGGAGGATTGGGATTTTCATCCCCCCATCCATACACGCCTATTTTGCAAAACAAGATGCCAACAACGAATTAAGGAGATGGAAGAATGCCTGGAAGAAATGTATAGATTTACAAGAAGACTGACAATATTGAGAGACAAAGCTGAATTTGACAAAAAACAGCTTGTTTCTGTGTTACGCTGGGTTGAAACTACCCTCGTATTGCAGAATATCAATATGCATGATAGTTGTGCAGAAAAAGTCATGTCACCTATCACCCATTCTAATCTTTATGGGGCTGTCTCGAGTAGTTAAAATGATTCCCACGTACACGTCGTTATTATGGAAATATTCCAGACAGAAAAGAACAGTATCTGTACTTCCCTGAAAAACCAAACACAAACTGTTAATTAATTAATAAATTTCCCAACAACGCTTATCCTCGATAATCCTTGAAATTCCCTAAGATGCTTAAGAAAAGCAATAGCAAAATTCTAACTCACAACAACGACTCTAATTTATGTGTAAATCAATATTTAAATCTAATTAACCAAATTATGCTAATGCAAACTACTAATTTTGACATTAACCAATAACGTCCTAACGTAATAGTACATTCACACACACAAAGGATGGAAGACTAGTGACAGATACACGTACATATATAAATATATACTTATTATAAATTATATAATGTTCCGCGCAGAATAAGCAAAATGATGAATTGTATTTGCCAGCGTAGACATGCAGAGAAGGTAATGCCAACCTACTGGCGACGTTACCGAGAACAGTTTAAGCTTTTCAAGTTAGACGAAGATTTATAGATTTTTCATCCAGATGCCACCTCGCGTTGAAGGGACAGCATTCGGGAGATGAATTTTCAGGTGTTGCGGGGAGAAAATATATAAACAGCGGCGGCGTTATTGATTAAGACATGACAAACACCACACCTCACTTTAGAAATTATCTTTTCTATTATACGGAGCAAGTACGGGGTGTGTCGCAAATTACCAAACCAAAAAAATAACATTTCCTCTTTGAATCGAACAGCTTCTTCAAGATCGTACGTATCCTAACGTCTAGCGCTCCGTACCGTACACCCTCGATCGAAGAAGATCCATTAAGTTGGCGAAAAGTTTTCCGGAAGGAAGATCCCTCGAGGTTTGTAGCGTTGGGTTTAATCGAATCTGTCAAGGAGATATGGAGATGTAAGTGGAAATTGCGTTCGGAAAAGTAAAAGAAAAAAAGTTATTTCGGTAAAAGGCTAATAAAGAAATTGAAAAATCTATTTGCCAATTGTTAAAAAATACTACGAATTCAAGACGAAATGTTACTATTGAAAATAATTTCAATAGAAACCTTGAGCAACTTATTAGTCTGAGAGATTTGGGTCATCTTCAGATTCTTCTAAATCCCTTCTTGGTCATTATTGGAAATTTACGCTATGCTGAAGATAAGACATTGCCTTCATACGATGCTTTCAAGAAACATGTTTCTGTTTACCTAAAACGTTATTGAACTTATAAGTCCTCATTCTAAGGGCGCAACGATCAAAACAAAAATATCCTGAATACCTCCTCCATCAATATCGCGTTGGATAAAACATTCCACATTCGTATCATTTCTTTTTCTCCCGTAATACTCTACATAATCCTCCTTTCAGAGTAAAATAACAAAAACAAACGCTAAATTCGCGTCCCTTTGATATCTGGCGTAAACAGAAATACACCTACATCAAGCGGGCAATCGGTTGGAAATAACCTTTATGGCCTGGACAAAAATACAATATTCCAATAAATGTTACCATCTTATCGTTATATGGATATCAATTCTATTTCTGGGGATTTCACTGTTAAAAATTATGAATGATAGAGATCGTGTTTAATAGATTTGTAACGCGTGGCTGTAGAAGGATAACCAATCCAAATAAATAACGATCTAACGTAATTTTACGTGGCTGTAACGACCATTCTATATGATAGAAATATATTTTGGGTTGCAGTATGATTTCTGAGCTTTGGTTGGTTTAAACCAAGGATTCCAAAAATTTTTTGATCATCGACCTAAATAATAAAAAAATCTTTAAAACTCCCTATCGACCCCCAAAAAAAAAATATTTTTCCCAATAAATTTACAGCAACCTTGAGGATTCGATATCGATCACTTTGGTAACCCCACGTTTAGACCTTAAATTCGTAAATCCAGTCAGACAAGATGGTTGCAAAAACCTCAGAAAAACTTGCAATTCACATTAATTATTGACCCAAATCCAACTCTTCGAGTGAACCTTTTATATCAGACACTTAACAACTACTTGAAGAACGAAACTCATCAAAATATAATTCATCTAGAATTCAGGCTAGTCAGAGTAACAGCAAAATCAGCTTCAATAAAAAATGAGTCAATATAATCGAGAAAATTTCTTCTGATCTTCTTGTCGCAATGATGGAATTATACTCTACTGAGGAGGACATTTAGAACCAAAGCAACAATCCGGTTTCTTCTATCTCCTTGCCCTAATTGAAATTTAAAAAATTGAATTTGAAAAATGATAATAAGTTGGCAAGTTCAAAAAAATGCCACTGGAATTAAACAAATACACCAAATAATTAGCAAATTGCCATAACCTTTGGGATTAAGACCAACATAATATAAATAAATTGAATTTCAAATGATTTCATTCATAGATGTTAACTGTAAGTAGATATAAATGTGAACTGAAATGGAAATGTCAGAAGGTAAGCTTCGTGCTGCATCCCCGAAAATCAATACGCCGCAACGTAGTTGGTTTGGCGGGCTTTGAAAAATATTTAACCTATTTTACCGTTCGCGAAAGCAACTAAATAATTCCTCAACATTCCTTGGAGACTACCAACTCGAAGAGAGTTATTTCGCGGAGCGTCTAACGGATATATATTAATATGCTTGTTAGATATTGTGCCGGATTCCTTTTATAGACATTTTCGCTAGGAAAAGACATCTTTAACGTTAACAGACGAGATAGGTGTAGGAATTTTCTACGGTCCAAAAGATATATTGGCATCTAATGTTATTGAAAATGCTTATTTGTCATGCATAAAATTGTCCTTGACTTGAATTTTTTGGTAACCCCCTGTGGTATTTACAACCAAAGAAAACGATATGATGGCGGCTGGATGACACGACATCAATCGCTGGTGCGTTTAAAAACAAAAAGATAATTAAGATTTTCAGTCGCCTTTTCCTCTTAAACTATCGAAATTTGAATGAATGCTTCTTGACAGTCGCCTATCTTTATTTCTAAATAATCATCAGGCAAAGTTCCATGCGGCTTCCCTATTTTGCTGGATCCAGAGCTGTTCCAATCTCCGTCAGAGGTTTTTAACGCGACAGACATTGTATTAACATCGGCAGTTTTATTTCCTTATCTGCAAAGAAGACTGATTTTTGTCAACAAAGCCGGTATTTGAACTCCCGTGATCGAATCAAAAGGACCACCGCGATGGTCTCAAAAAATCTGTCGTTTTTATGCCTAAATCTTTGAGTAGGTTGTTGTTGAATTGACCATTATTGTTACTAACTTCTGTCGAAGTACACAAAAATATTTTTGAACCATTTTTGAAAACCACTTATTAAGAGAATGTGTTTTCTGAACGACAGTTGCTTTGAAATCAATGAACTGTGTTCTCCAAGAAAACTACGTCTTTATGGAAAGTATTAAGCAATATTGTTTTTTTGCAACAGGAATTATAATGTTCAACAGTTTGCTTGCCTTGACGAAACCTGGGACTTTCAAGATGGAATTATCAACAAACAGACAAAATCACCGTGCATGACCTGTTAAAAGCAACAAAAATTAATGGGAAAAGGCACTTTCTATTGCACGCTAGAAATACCCATGCAATCAGTTTGATATTTTCAACAAACGCTAAACAATGCTAACAATCATCCCATTGCCAGAAATAACAGTCCTACATTATCATCTACTTTATTAATCAAATTTACTAATGGCTTACCAGTGACAATATTTATTAAAGTAGTTTTACATTGAAAATACAATTACCGGACGGTAGAGGCTTGGAAACATCAGTTCACACCAGAAACCAAAAGTCAGTCGACGAATTGGGCTTTTTTCGGCGAGCGTACGCCAAAGAAGGATAATAGGGGGGCAGTACTAAGCTGATTAATTGGACAGATCTGACGCTGAGCTAAGGAGAGAAAGACCCATTTAGTTATGGTACGAATTGGTGCCCATTCACCATATTCACCAAATTTGGCCTCCTGTGCCACCCATTTTTTTTTCGAGACTTGCAAAAATGACTTAGCGGAAAAAGATTTACGTCGAATGAAGAGACTATTGCGCTGTTTTCCTTAACACAGGTCATTTTCATACCATCCTCATATAATTCTTTCGTATAATTTCTTTGAAGTTCTTCCATTAAAACGAGACACATTTATAAGAAGAAAAATCCATCTATGTAGCCTCCTTTTTCCTACTACTTGTTTAAACATGCGTCCACGAGTATCCCTTAATTCCAACAATATCAGTCAATTAATCATCAAAATTATTACGCCTTCGAAGCATTTCTCATTACTAGATACAAACCTGCGATATATCTTCGCTAGTGCACCAGATATTAATCTTCTACCCTATGTAATCTATTTATACGCAACGGTGGAACTATATTTAACCATACTTCGTCAACGTTATGCGGTGTAAATTCGTTCATACAGAATAGTTCAGCCTCGCGTAAAGAAATATTAGGCATTATACCTTCGAGCGTATTATGTATTTAAGAGACCGTTCATCGCCTGTATATCTATTTCTGGCACTTTACGGAGCATCCTCTTGTGACAGTCTTTTTCTGAACTCACTCCCTGTTGTTCTTTTTTTTTCTCGTTTCTTCGGTCTGAAAATACGAGCACGAAACGTCTTCGTTGACGCGTTATTTTAGAATCTGGAATCTCTCGCTTGAGATGCTCTTGCATGACGTCGCGTGTTATGCGTCTGGGATTCGAATAATCGAGCATGAGGAGATTAGATGGATACGAAGCTATTTCTGGTGATATGAGGATGTGGGATATCGAGTGATATGAAATTGGGTTATTCTAGCATGTGATTAGGTTTTCTTTTGAATGCAGGATGGTTTTGGAAGGTATCTAATGTAAATAGATTACTTTGAGACAAATTTTGAATCCAATTACACAGGCCCGCTATGGTAAAATTGTCTTAAAATTAATGAGTGAGTTTTATCGTTTTATGGGTGTTCATTATGGGAAAAATTGTGAAAAAATTCCATGACGTACGGTTTTTTCGCAATAATTAATTTTTATACAAAGTCTGGTTAATTTGATGATCGCTAATTTATTTGCACGATTATAAATGTAAGCAAGTCAGCTTACGACCAGCACCAGCTACTGACTAGATCAAGGTGTAGAAGTTTTTATCTCAGTAATGTAATATAAGCAAGAGCTTTCCCATACTCCAATAGTAAAGTATGTAGATCACTTATCTAAAAGAACAACGTTTAACCTGCTATTAGGCTGCCACAGAACTCTCTGAAACATCATTGTAATTTGATCCCAATGAGAATCTTTCTCGTCAAGTATCCTGCGCTGGTCTGCGCCTCAATTAGAAGGAGTATGACGATTCTTCTGGACAACGTCCTCATTTCTCAGAGCCATATTCCTGCGAGTGTTGTGCAGTCTCACATGCCTACTCGCTTTTGCGTTCCCTCGATTGCCTTTGAGTCCTGGTATCCAGACCAGGGTCATTCTGATTAGGTTTCACAGCTTATTGAGCATATTCAAAACAGCTTTGACTTCGCCTATGTAGAATCCAGTGTTGGGTAACGTCTTACCCCACGCCAAGACAATATTGGTTAGCGGCCTAAAAGGCTCCCCAATATAGAAATAATGCATAATGAATTTAATCTGAGTTGCATGATTGTAAAATTTAACGTCCTCTCGTTGCCCATAGTGATACCAACTTTCAAGAAAATTTACGTAAAACTGTATTAAGCTGGGCTTCCTCAAATGTGAGTCATTCTTAAGCAAAATCAACATTAGCTATCTTTTGTCGAAAAATATCTCAACTAATTCCCTAATAAAAATTGAGTAAGTAACCATAGTAAGACCCTGAGATATGTAAGAGTACCGGGCAATGAAGTGTCCTACAATCAGCTCAACTTACTGCAACTCGTACGTATTAAATATTATTCCATTCTAAATTTACCATTTTATTACATCTTCAACCACAGTCAATTTCCATTTGTGCAAAAATTGATAACATTTTTTTCAAAGATTTCGAAATAACGAAAAAACAACTAGACACTTCATTCTAAATTCCCCATTAGTGAATTGCGACAATTTCAACTTCCACTGATGAAAACGCCGATCCAAAAATTTTGCAACGTTTTATCGCATTTCTTTTTACTTGTTTTCCGACCCAGATAGATAAGAAAAGAGCAGCGATCTCGCTCTCTATCGTCGCGGGTTTTATTAAAAGTTTCGAGAAGCGCCATAAACTTAATGCTTTTACAGATCCACTTAATAAAATCGCCCTCCGTTTTCCAGCGAAAACGATTTACTGTTTGTTTTACATCCTCGGCTGGCCCCTTTTTTTATTATTTTACACGGTACAATAGGGACGATCTGTTGTTCTTGGATTCGAGTTCGTTGATAGTTAAGAAGAAGGGGTAGAATCTAGGTATTTGTGTCACTAAGGGTGGCGTGGAATTTAAGAAAAACAGTTTTAATAAGCTAGGAATGTTTAAGAATGAGATTTCCCAGCTACATCCTTCAGAGGTCCCCTCTGAATGACTAAAAGCCGTTACTTCATGATTTCTCAAATAAATGAGCTTCTTTAACATATACAAAGTATAGATTTTATTCAATTTATTCTATACTTGACTTACAATAACATTGTAATCTCCTAGAAATACAAATAACCCAAAGAGAGCAAACCTCTTGTTTTTCGCCAATTCTGTTTTTCTAAACCTATAAACCTACTGCGAAGTTCTAATTTCATCCACGTAGCAGCTGTATGTAAAAGTACATATCCCAAGGAAAAAAAGCTAGCGATGTTTCGTGAATTTTTATGACCCTTTCAACGTATTTTCTCCCTCTTTTATTGTCTGCCCTATCTCCTCATATCCTGGAAGCCGGTCCTCGTAACATAATTACGTCTACGTTGACATAATAGTGTAGATAAGAAGGAGGAGATGACCGACTCTCGTAAAATTTTAGGTTAACAATATTTCGCAAAATTTCTGATAAAATTGCCTCATGTATTGGGTATAAATAAGTTAGCTTGAAATATTTGCGAATTTTGTTTAAATTCAGAGATTCGAACGATTTGATTATCGATAAACAACACGTTGGTAAGTTTAGAATTGGGAAATCTAGAAATTATTTTGTTTCATAATTCATTATCCCCCTGTATAAGGTAAGTATTGACACCGTTGGTTTAATAATCATGACGACTGCTAAAAGTCGCTCTGTAGTTACTGATCAACTTATTATCAATACATTTCACGAAATCGCTTCTTAGATATCTTGTACATACAACAGAAGCACACTTTGTCAAGCACAAAGATCAAGAGCGTCGTATCGATGAAACAGCCCCTTAAACCAACGACGCCCGTCGGTCGACCCCGGAATCGAGGGCCAATAAGGAAAATAAGGTCCCATCTGTCCATAGCGACAGTGAATAAAAATCAAGGAAATAGCAAACAGAATAGATACTTTGCTGTGGCTTGGATGAATATGGAAAACGCCAGACAGATAACCCAACCAAATGAATAGAAGAAATCGAGGGAAAAGAAGCTATATACCATCATAATAGTAAAAAAATCAGAAGTCAACAAACCAAAATGGTGAATTGTGGAATAAGACAATTGAGAAGTAACCAAAGACCCAGAATAGTACATCTAAGATGGTAAATAAGTATAGCCAGCTACAAGATACAAGCTAAAAAGCAGATAGATGAAATTCTGGATTAAGGTGTCATTCAAAAGTCAATGTGAACATGGTAAATACATGTTTCTATGCTAAAAGGAGGCAGCAGAGGGTGAAAATCAAACAGAGCATTGAATGAAGGTTATTGTCCACTGTCTAATTTACGAAAAACGCTCGGCCAACTAAACGCGAAATACTTCACCACTTTGGAATTAGCTAGTAGGCACTGACAAGTGGAAATACACCAGAAAGATTATGAAAAGACTGCAATATCAACGCTAGGTCATCGACTTCCACAACCAAAATGTGTTAAAAAAAATAAAGACATTCCTAGGCCTCGTTCTTACAAAGAAGAAATACAATCTGCAAAACACGTGAAGAAAAGAGCAATATTTTTTCTTTTTTATAGACTTTATATGAATAATAATGTTAACCCATTGCAATAAAAGATCTTCCCTCTTGATCCCTTTCATCATCAACGATCTTAACATTGTTGGCATTATATGGCAATGAGTGCTTAAAGCTGCACTAGATCACATCGCTCTTATGTTTGGTAATCCTATTATTTAATTTTAGCGATGTTTGTCCATTATGTTTGACATTGCAAACATTGAATCGAAAGAACAACATTAGATTTATCTAAGTCATTTGTTTTGTGCTCTAAGTTAGAATAGAAAAAATTGAGTTTCATAAAGGTATACGTCAGAATACTGATGTGTTTGCCCTAAATCTTTATAAATTATATTACTAGAAGTTGTATCAACATTGGGAGGAGGAGGATCAATATTAGCTTTTCTAGCTAAAAGCGTTCCTTATCAAAGAACGACGATTCATCAAAATACTTTGAAGAAGATTGAGGTTTTTCCTATGCTTAACACGGATTCCTCAAATAAATTTGAACTATCTGCAAACTTTAGAGCTTTAAAATTCGTATTGTAAGCGTGCTTCTCTTTTTATTTTATATTTGAATTTGAATTCTCCACATGTATATTTTTTAAGGTTTTAGTGTCCGAAGAAGATCTTAATTTAGGGCGAGAATTTGCAATTTTTCCAAATCACACGAGGTGTCTAGTTTAGTCGTTCTTCAAGGACGAAAGAATATAATAATCACTATTAAAATGAAGCGAAACTTACTTATAATAAATTTTAAGTTTCAAATTTATTATACTGTAGCAAAGGTGATGATTGAATAAAAAAAAGTTCTATTTCAGACTTGCACGCAATCTTCCCAAGCGAAGCAATGCTCCGGCGCTATATATTATGTACATCGCAAACTCACTTATTTATAGATTTACACCTCCATTCTACATCTCACTTTACATCTTCGCGTGTTCTCCTCCTATTTTAAAAGCGACTATCTTTGCGAAATAGGTCAGATTTTAAGTTTCTACGAAAACTATACCCCGATGTACGTTGATCTACACATCAACACCCGGAGAAAAAATAAATTTTAATTTTACAGCTACTGTACTCCTCAATTTAAAATATTAATTTTGTATGTCATTCAGAAACATATCTGGACGACTTCGGTCATTGGCATAGTTATTTTGCGGCTTCGTATTAGACGTTACGTAAATGAGGTGTCCCCGATATCGCATTTAGAATAACGACATTTCTACAGCCGTTGGCTGCAATGAAAAAACAATTTGCTGGAGCCAAACAAGCATGTCAGCATATGGTGTTTAAAAAAAAAATTATTCGAAATTATATATTTTTGAATTATTTCCTTGAAAATTGTTTTTAAAGATGCTACTTAAAAAATTATTACCATTGTTTTTATAGCTTTAATATTAAAATTAATGAAATCTCCAAGCAATATAATCTTGTCTATTTCTCGGAGATTCCATTAAATGTTTTAAGGAAGTTTCCACTCTGCTAGGCTTTTTCCATAAAAAAAAAATTGCAGTGGATTTGCATCAATATGCTAAGGATGTATCTACACATATGGTGTGTGTTAATGGACGCTGTATTATTCAAATAAATCTCTGCATAGATAGAGTTGAAAACGTATAAGTCAGTAGTTCTATATGAGCAACATAGACGGAGAACCTGGAGAATCTTAAAGTGCTTTCAATAATGCAAATTATTTAAAAATTTGTTACTTCCATACGCCAGAGGTTGCATAGAATGTCATCTAGAATCTATTGTTTACCCAAGAAGCTCAAACCAGGAACAAATATTGTCTCCTATGTATATCAACAGTCCAAATTGCTTAGTTTTCAGGAGGTTGTCGCAACGGGTTGTTAGTTTATTTTCTTTGGTAAAACTTTATATGATTGTTGATATATTTTGTTTTTTCGAAATCAATAAAACCTTTCACTGAGCAAAACAGCATTTGGCTCATTTAAATTTAGAAGTGTGAAAGCTGTAGTTACTGTTGAAAACACAGATGATGAAATGAACTACTGGAACTTTCCCCAACCCAAACATGGTTCAACTTAAAATTTTGAAAATAACCAGAGATCACATAGAATGAATCTCATTGGGTATTTCTGTCCACAAAATTCATTTCTCAACTCATGATTCCCTTTTCTTCCATTTTTTTTTAAAACAACGTATTCTGTTCTAACATTGGAATAAATTATCCAGCCACTCCCACCTTGAAACATTTGAATATTGTATTCAGCAAGAACTGTTTCAATTTCAGTACCTACTACTATAAAAAGTTATATAAAGCTTTAAAACAATTCCTTGACTCGCAAAACCATTTCAATTTAAATTACAAAGCTCGCCATCATTAATACAAAGTAGTGCTCGTAAAAACACTTCAAACATAGACACAGACAAAGTAAAAAACTTCAATTTTAAAAGTAAAAACTTGATGATCTTTTATCTTTGTCGCGAAAGAAAAGACCCGCAAAAAAAAGAAGGAGGCGGTTCAGATAATCACATCCCTCGCCCTTCAGAACAATATTTTTTCCTCTCCGGCGTTAATTTTAAAATATTTTCTCTCACCGAGACAAAGGACATTTAAGATGCAACGCATTTTTTTCTCCGTCCCCAACAACCCACCTATCCCTGATCCACTTTCCTCCACCATCACCACCAGCATCCTTAGTCTTTGGATTAAATTAATCTGCAAGTTAATTAGTTTTTGCTCTCGCCGTCTTAAATTTTGACTCTTTCGCGGAAACAGCGTCGTCTAAAAACCGTTTTGCCTCCTTCTCCATTCGGTATACCGTCCCATCTCCCCGCCGCCACCCTCTCAATGTTCTTCGTGTCTCCATCCGGCAGGCGTTGTTTGTCGTGTCCTCCATCTGTCTGCTTGCCTGGACAGATTAATAACGCGAAATTGAAACAAAACGCTTAATTATCTTCTCTGTTGGATGTTGAAAGGAAAATGACGCCGCGACACCAGCCGCCTTACGGGAAATATACGTATCTTCATGGAGGAAACTTCATCATCGACGACGATGGCCGAGAAGTTTGGCAAAGTAAACAAAAGTTTGGACGTCGAAGTTGGAGGGAAAGTTTTGCAGTCCATGGTTCGGAAGGATAAGAAAATCGGTTAGATGGATGGAGGTGCATTGAATTGGTTAGTTAATTTAATGAATACAACAGAATGACGAAAGCAAAAAGAAAGTTACAAAAGACATAACATTTCAAGCATTTTTCGTACAGAAATCTAAGACCTTTTCAAGATACCTCCTGATTTTTTTATTGTAAATCTCAATCAAATCAGCATGGTTTGCCAGACCTACAGATCTTAATCAATTGGATTATTTCTTATGGGACTATTTAAAATCAAAAGTTTATTCCTCATTAACGAGGAGCAAGAGACAACAACATCAGTCTTTAGAAATCCTCTGAAGAAGCTGACAGCATGATCAGCGAAACGTCAAGCAAAATATTAACTACGCAACATCACCCGAAAGACATTTCTACTATTACATAATAAGCTGTAGAAATCTAATAAAAACAGTCCTAAAATTGAAATAAATCCCAATCTTGTGTAATTTTTTCTTAAAAAAAAAACGACGGTATAAGTAAAATAGACGAAACCGTTTCTTCGTCTTAAAAATTCAACGTTGAAAGTCGAAGTTGAAAGCGTTTTATATCCCTTCCTCTGAATAATTTAACGATAGATACGAAACGTAACAACGCTTTAAAAAGGAGCCATAACCACTCGACCTCGCTACTACCGAATGCGAAAAGAAAAATAAAGAAAACAAGAACAGAAAAAAGACCTCGACTGTTTACCTTTTCGTTTGAGTTCTTTTGTTTTTTTTTCGACTTCCATTCGCAATATTTAAATTTTAATTTACGATGTTCGACTCGCCCTACTTGACACGTACATACACAAACTTCCTCTGTTTTCCGGAAGACATAAGAAAAAAGGCGAGATTCCGGGGAGTACTCGTTTTCGAAACAAAACCTTTCCGCTCAACACCCAAATACCTTGAACATCAATTTGTAAACTTCGTTCTCGTCGAATCGGACAGGTAAACAAAAGGCGATTGATGTTTCGGATGTTTTATGGGTTGTGTCGACGCGTTTAACCTGTCAGGAGTTGAAAATTTTAAGCTGCTTGAATGTTTCTTTTTTGATATACGTCTGTAGCTATTGAAAAGTGCAATTTTTAGATTTTACGAGGTACTTAAGGTTTTGTCTGTAAAAATAACTTGCTCTTACATTTTCAAAATTAACGATGAAAGAAGCATCCATACGAACAATTTACAATTGTTTTCGAATTCCCAAAATGATTCCATACGGTTCACCATGAAGGTCGAATTTGACGGTTGCCCTTCTTTTCTTGATGTTCTCGTACACCGACGTCCCGACAGTGCGCTGGGATATTCCGTTTACAGAAAACCTCAATGGCCTCTCGCACCATCATCCAGCCCAATTTGGTAAGTAGCCCTCAACCAACATCCAGCAAGTTGATCTTAATCTTGTTTCCCAAATTTTTACATTATAGACCCATATTTGGTTATTACAAACAGCTAAGCAACTGATTTTTAATGAAGGTCAAAATGACTCAATATGCTTACATACACCCAAGAACAAGCATTGGTATATGGACTACTCAATTTCTAGACTTTTTCATGCCACATTGGGTAGAATGAATTTCGGTCATGGCCAGTTTCCTGTACGTCTAGGCTGGGTCTAATTGCCACGGCAGAATGCCCGTGCGGCCACTAAGTAGCAGCCCTTAATCACATTTTTTTAGCGTGGACAACCCACAATAATGTAATTAATTGTTTATATGGGGCTTTTATACGGAAAAAGGTTTCACGTCCAACTGGTACCTTTCCGAGCATTTCTTCGAAAAACAGATTCCCTCAAATTAAATGATTTGATTTCATAACTTTAACACGCATAGAAGTCGGCGTTAACGTTTTGCTTTTAGGAAATTGCTGACGCACAAAACTCCTCCTACCTTCAATCTCAAAAAAAAAATCAAGTACCAATCCACTTTGTCCTCATTGCAGCATCTTGTGATAATCTTATCCCCCCATCTTGCAAAAAGAGAGGCCTCTTGCAAACTAAACGGCCGCGTTGCATTATTCATAGACCCTTTCCCGGTGCCCCTAATGGGGTAACGATATACTCGAGGGGGTGCATACGCTTATCACTTAACAGCTTCGACGTTAATGCGTTCACAGCGGTTACGGTAAACCACAGAAAGAAGAAAGTAAATCGGTTCGCTACAAAAAAAGACCTCGGGAAAAGAAGAGAGAGAAGCCTCAGGAGGGAAATAGAAAATATATATATCGAATTAGCAGCGACCATCGACTGATTGACGTGTGAATGATTCCTAACACTCCTTGCGTATGGATGTAGGGGAGGACCGAGGCCCGCTTTCAAGCCATTGGGAACCAGCGGATATTGAGTTATTCCCTTGTCAGCTGGCTAGAATGGCGATATATTTTCTATTCGGCTCGGCAGTCGAAATACAGTAAAAGATATCGTCAAAGGAAAGTTATTCTATACGTCGAAATACGTGACGCGAATTTGTTGGGCCTCTTAGAAGACCCCCAGAAGAAGGATAAGAATGGAGAAGGCGAATTGTTGGGGTTTTAAAGCTGTGCATTATTGAATGGTGTAAAGTGGTGATAAAATATGTTTCTGACAAACGTAGTATATATGCTACACATAATAAATGAAATAAGTGTGGTACATATCTAAAAGACATTATACTGAAAGCAGCTAAAGAAGTATGTGGTACATTCTTGATAAATGAGAGCAAGAAAACAAACTAGCTGGTGGAACGAAGCGATTAAGGAGGCGGTAAAACTAAAGAAAAAGAAGTGGAAAGCTTATCTTTCAAACAAAAAAAGCAAAATAAGTTTCATGGGAAGATTTTGATAAGAAAATGGAAAACGATAACGAGTATCGAAAAACCTCAGAAAAAGAAAGAAATACACAATCATATAAATCAAGAATAAAGAGAACCGTTAAATACAGAAATTAACATAAGACAGGAACCAGGGAACAAAGCACAGTCTATAAATGTACATGACGAGAACGATACCATCCAAGAAAGACTCTGCAAAACGTGCACACCGTATTTTGGACCCAACCCACGGCCAGCCCATGCAGTATTGTAATTATACTTCATTTTTTCTTCTTGCGCGTGGGTGGGTGGCCCTGAGCGTTTTCTAGAAAAACATCAACCACGCCGGACAATTTTCAGCAGGATAATTCGCAATTTACTGAACTTTGGAAACTTCGGGCAAAAAGATAACTAGGCAAGTCAACGATGTTGATACGTCGAAATATTATTTTGCAAAATTTTACGAAGCAACAGTTCGGCGAGTAGTTCGGGAAACTAGAATTGCAAAATCCACCGTTTACAAAAGTTTTGAGAAAAAGCATCAACGAAGATTGCAATTTAGCAGGGAATACCTAAAAAGATGTACAAGAAAGAACACATTTTTATTCTACTTTTTTTGGTTTGAGATCAAAACGATCTACCCTGTATATTTTTATGTTCCATTATTGTACGAATAAATTTAAAGCAATTACTCACTGATATTATCATAGCATTTACATGAATGGGAGCACTTTAACAATGAGCATTATGCTGCACTTCAGTCTACCACACTAGTACAAGATAAGATACATACAACTCAGTTCTGAATTATTCATTGTTCCATCTCGTTATGCCTTAACTTCGAACCGAGCATTGATCGTAATAAACGGGGTTGGCTTCCTAATTCAGAAGCTAGGTCAGAAGTCCTCCGCATTGTTACTGATACAATTGACACGAATATCTCCTCCTTAACTTAAAATAATCAAATACAACAAATGTATAAACTTTTGATTTATTACGCTGATATTTTCGGCGATGCAATGTTTCCGACCTCGCATAATCTCATTCTTTCCCCGTATTTTAATGGATTTTGGCATCATCCATTTGTCTTGGGCAACACTTGCGAGAATTTTGTCGGAACAGCAGAAATAATCTCTTTTATTTCCGCGATTTTGCGATGTAAAAAGTGATTTAACAGCGAAAAGAATATTGTTCTTGGCAGCGAATAAAAAAAGCGGAACATGATTTTCATCAAATTGATGATGTTGCTAAAAGAATAAAAAATTATTTCGATAAATTTAAAATGTAAAATTAACTCTTGTTTCTGGCAAAAAGGTGATTGCTTGCAGCCTGTTTTCCTTCTACTATTTTTAAATATTCTAGACTATTTCCAAAGTATTTTTATTGTGTACTCTTTGCAGGTACATTTCGTGTATTAAACGTTGCAGGATTTTATTCGTCTGCAACGTATCGCCAATAACATTTAAACCCTGAAGGATGTTAGCGAACTTCTCTTCTCCAACGGTAAAACTAGTTGGAGAATGAAGAATGCAATTTTTACGAAAAGTCGGAAGTCGACGCCATGCTGCGATGTAAGTAGAAAGTTCTTTCGTTTATCTACAAGAGTAGCTGTTGGATATTCCTCCTCTAAACTTATCAGAAAATTCCGACGTATTTTTCATATACGACTGACCTCAAAATATGGCGCAAGAATAAGAATAGGAATTGCACTTGATTTATTGCCCCAACTTTTATCGCATATATGCAACTCAGTGTGGCAATATCGTGGCATAGATGCATGGATCCGGCCATATTTTATATCTTTCGATACCCGTTGAGATTTCGAGGGACGGATACGCAACTTTAAAGATGCCCAAATTAGATTATAAGTTATCCCGAACATGTAGGTAAGGACCATCTTTTTCAAATTAAATGCGAATCGAAGCTCGGTAATTCTTCGATGGTTTATGCAACCGAAACTACATACTTGTGATACGTAATATGGAGTTTTTCGTAAATAATCTTTTTTTAGCGTAACTCAACTCATTAGACTGAAAATTTCGCTCGGAGGAGATCGATTGAGGAGGCCATCACGTTAGCAAACGCATATTTTACAAAACAAGATACCAAGTACTATTTGGACGGATTAAAGAAATACGAGCATCGCTGAGAAAAGCGAATAGACTTACAGGGAGACTATGTTGGGAAATAAAACTGAATTTGAAAAAAAAAAAAACAATTCTTTCTGTGCCAGGCTGAGAACTTTTCAGACTATAAACACAATTTTCATCGGACGTAATGCAAGAGTACTCCTCCTATTACCCTTGTTAACTTTCAATTTGTTCGTCGGCGGCTTTTTGAAGTTTTTTTTTTTTCGAGATCGCAAAGGCGAAATTAAAAAAAGCGCCGTTCCTTTATTCGACGAGATTTTCAAAGTGCATTTTTCGGAGAGAGGCGAAATATGAAAAGGGGACGCCTCCGCGAATTACGATCTGGGTCCGTACATGAGAGCTAGCGACTTTAGAATTTAATAAAGCGACGCTTCTCAGGATATCAAGTCTTAAGAAATATGGATCCCGAGTTGAGTAAAGCGGTCGACTCCTTTTGCACGCTTTTTACCCCAAATTTTTAATATTAGAACGTTGCCTATAAAAGCCATAATAAATAGATGAATTTAAATTGCATATTTTGATGTTATTCAAAAGAATTTCCAGAGAGTAAAGTTGCAAATCGGTTGTGTACGTAAACGTGTTAATCCATACGTTCATGGATGGTAAAGAATAAAACCATTCCCGCAACGAAGAATTATGGTTTTCACACATATTCATACAGAAAAAAAGTGATGTCATGCTCAAGATAGAAAAAAATAAATATAATGAGAAAGTGTAATTAAGTAATAAGAACTTGTTGTTTACCAATGATAAAGTGGAAGGTTCGAAAATTGCGTGGGGAACCAACCGTATTGTTTCTTTTTAATAAGAGCTCTGTTGTTCCTTTTTTTTCTCCATAGTCTTCCCCTATACACGGATCATCGTCTTTTCTCCCATGCGGATACAATCAATTTCCCCTTTGCCGCCATATAAATACTTTTTTAATAACGTTTTACCCGCCCGTCCTCCCTCTGCTTATATTGTGTTTTGTTATATTAGCCACACTGGATGCTTCGCAAAATATAATCGATGAACAGATAGTGGCGTGTCGACGGTATTATCATTGTTTGGGCCCCATTCTTCCGATGCCGCCCCTTTACGCTATAACTTCGCATCATCACCGTCCCCATCTTTTCAGTTCGTCTTCCTCACCCAATCTCCTGATGATCAACCGCAAAGTTGTTCGCTTCAGCTGCGTCCTTTTTCTGTTAGGAGCCTGATGGAAAGCACGTAACTGGGAAAATGCTTTGATACAGGCGCTACGTAAATGTGGAGTATGGAAGTTTATAATGTGAAAATTAAACAAAATCGAATGTCTTGTATGATTTTAGCTGTTTTTATTGTAGCATCTTCTCCACACTAGCATCTTGCACTGACTTACACCTATTTATATACGGTCGAACTACGATGTTTAAATATTTTCCATTTCCAAACTTCATCTGCTTATATAGCTTTGGTGTTGCAAACACTAGCGCCGATTCTCAGTTTTCTTCTTCTATCTCAACAACACAGCTGCCATCGTCCTGGCTTCTGGAATACAGTCAGCAACACTATATAATGTAGGGAAGCCTGGATAACAGCGAGACACTTCATTTTCTTTCGTAATAATTCAAAAGCGACAGTCAGGCAGATCTAAACGCTGTTAAGACCTACACATATACATCTGGTCCGATGCAAGAGTGTAATCTAAGGCAACAACCTCGTTACTTTAGGGTGGGTCATAAGCCACTAAAGGATCGAAGGAAATTAAAAGGCTACAGATAAGCTACTCAAAGGAGCAGAAACTATCCCTTTCGCCAGCCCTTTTGTGGTCTCCAAAAGAGCCGCATAAATCAAGCAACAAAGACATGGAAGAGCCTCATGCTGGAAAAATGTTCTGGGCGAAAATGCTCATCCAACACAACAAAAATACTGCTATCGTTCAGCAAAAGGGACATCCTGTAATCGGCAAATATTCGCCAAAGACATTCTTGTCCACCCTTATATTTAAATCACCAAATCAGTTGCTTTAGCTACTACCAATCTAGATATTTAGTGACGCTGATGAGATGCTAGTAGAGCCAAATTTTATTCTAGTATCTCATGTCAACAGTGTTCCTCATGTCTCACTGTTACCCAGTCCCTTCGTCCCTAAAATAATTTATATTAATCAATCCCATGTAGCCCCTCAACAGCACCCTTATTAGAATAACCATTTTAATAAAGCAATTCCCCGTTAGCGTAAACATCGTCCTTCTTTCTTCTAACTGTCTCTATATATTTCGTTCTACCTCATCGCCACGAATCTTGTCACCACTCTGCTAACTTGAAAAGCGTCTCCTGTTTTTGACACTTTCCTACGTGCAAGAAGAGACAAAATCTCGTTACCGCTCCACGAAGAGGAAACGTTACTCGGCCACTAATTGGGAGCTCCCAACGTCAGATAAAATTATATATCTTTTCCCGTCAACCAAGGCTCCTTTTTTGTTTGTCCTTCATTCTTTTTTTGTTTCGTGACAACCGCTGTAGATAAAGATCGCGCGACTCGAAAACGAGAAGGATACTCTCATTATCTATATATGCTCATCCGTCATCGTGGATGTACCATATTTCAGTAGGGGAGGCGGCGATGTCAAGTGCAGAAGAAGGGAAGTCGGATGCCCTTTTCGGTATCGATAATACCGCCGCTTTTTTCCTTTCCAGCGCAAGGAGAAGAGGGTGCAGTCTTTTTTCCGGCGATTATATCTCTCCGGAAATGCCCTTTTGCAAGGAGTGTCATCTGCACTTCGTGTTCCGTTGGTTTGGAACGTTTATCTGCGCGGAAATATTTAATATTCTCGTCGCTGTAAAGCGCTAGAGTTTTATGGGGTTTTAGGTAAGCGGCCGGGATGAAATAGGGAGTCGTTAAAAGGTTTTATGTACTCGAATTATTTAAGGGCGATGCCTTTATCTTTACGCGTACACACTGTCTGAAAAGGTAATACTTCGAGGACTTACTGACTGTCATAATCGAGGCCGAGAGGCGCTTGAACCAACAAATCCTTACATTAAAGGAACTGCTCTCAAAGAGGGCCAAAGACTGCTGAAGGTTTCTTTAATACGGGAGATGTTTCCCGAGATAGTTATTTTTGATTCTGCTGTTTGAATAGTTCAAGGTGCTTGCGTATCGTACAATGTTAAAGATCAATACGCAGATTATTAGCTTCCACCATTAATGCCTTCTTCCCACTTAATAATAGCGTTTAGAAAGAAGCAATGAGCATATAACCAATTTTTTTAATACATAGTGGATCAAAAAGTCTACTTTCAAGCAAGTTCATTTATTAATAAAAAAAATTTACGTACACCAACCAAGGTGGAATTAGAGCAAATTTTCTTGAAAATTCGTTTTCAGAAAAACTAGACCTATCCACGGGAAAAACATGCGTCTACAGCGAAAATATTTAACCTTGTAATAAATTTAATGGAATTCGAAAGCCTGCTTTCACCGTAAACGTTTACCTAAATTCCCTCTAAAACCCTCATCCCGCAAACTATCTTGTTTGCGCGCATATGAGGATTTCATCATAAATTCCACGAGTACATTAAAGATATTCCATTCTCGAATCCCATTATCATCAAGCGTACATCTTTAACGATACCAGTACATGTAGTCATGTAGACCGTATCTACGGCTCAAATAGCCCTGTACGTATGTATACAGGGGACATGTTATCTAGTTGTGTCTAGCTGTGCATGTATACTCTATATTTATGTGCATACACAGTTCAGCATGTGGAACAGGACGATTTATACCCCGCACAATATAAGCTATTCGGCAAAGTTCATGACTTGGTGACATTGTTAGGATATTTCGTCGGAGTTGGTACGAACGCGAGGGGTTCGCACCGTTACCTCAGGGATGTACGAATCCGCGTCTCTGGAACGAACACCGTGTAATTATGGGCTTTTAGCGTGTCAGAGTTATTGCTGTAAGCATAGTGTATTAAATATAGTAGCATTAAAATATGTGGAAGTTGGCAATGATAACGGTTTCTTGGCTGTCAATGTAATCAACAGAGTTTATAGTTATGTAGTGTTAAGAATCAGAATGTTGCGTGGTTTTATCTCCTAAACAAATAAATAGTTTGAATAAGAGGAGTGCACACAATGGTATTTCCAAGGGATCACTCGTGCGTATTTTTTCCCCTTTTTCTTTCAACCCCCATGGCACAAGGGGTAGGGCGATAGTAGCAAGGCTAGCAAAAAAAATATAATCTGCGCTAGTTTGATAGACCAATAAAAGGCTCACTTAAAGGTATGTAATTTTATTTTTGTTTTATTCGTAATAAATTATATAAATGCGAAAATCGTCTAAATTTCAGGAGTAGCTTCCTTCCCCTAAAGACATCATCGAAAGAGAAAGCAGCGATTTATATTACTCGATGGATTCTATAAAGCCACCAAGTTTCAATTGGAATCTCCATTGTAAAGTACGTATGTAGGATACTTTTTGGCCTCTTCGAAAATTGGCAGATATTCAATATAACTGCACAACTAAGAAAGCTGAAAGAAAGGGATAAATGTGAAAATCTTATAAAGCACAGCTAACGTATATGGAGGATGTTAGGTAAAAGCTCGATTTTTTCGAACTAATCGAAACGGAAACAAAACATCTAATTCCTTAACTAACCCTCAAAATTGTTATCATTTCCGTTTATACACGTATGTAGTCTGTGGCTGATGTTGAATTGAAATTATCCTTATCTATTCCCGCTATTCCTTCGTGAATCCGAACAATAACATCATTCATTCCGGCAGGCACAATAAAATAAACGTTTTCTTTTATGTATCCCCACATAAGCTTCCCCCAGCCAAAAATCTATTAGGGTTAGACCGAGGTCCACCCCGAATAATCCATTTATTAGGAAAACGATGATTTGAAATTTCTCGCGCTTCTAATGCATGTTATTGCAAAGGAATATCCTCTAATAGACCTGGAAAAGTCTTCTCGAGAAGATTGCTGTAATTTTCACCATTCAGTATTATTGGAAAAAAATATGGACCGATGATTCTTTTCTCAAAGTACCAAAGACCAACATCCTTGCTGATTCCACCGTCGTAAAATATGAGGATTTTCATAATGCAAATAATGAAGATTGTAGAGATTGAAAACTTCTTGGCGGTGAGCAAAACATTATGAAAGAAGTCAGGATTGTTCTGAATTTAATGTAATGTCCATATGCAAAAATTTTGTCTTAATAAGTCGAGATTCAAGATGCAGCACTTGATGGATACAAGTTGTACCATCAAAGACATTTATGATCAGAGGATGAGGAATGAAAACAGCAAATTTCTTTCTCTATTAATAGTTGCAAAGGTTATTTCTTTATTTTGCACCAACAAAGAAGAGAAAACTAGATTACCTTCAATCAGTGAAACTTCGGATATCTGAAGTTAATAATTTTGGTCAATCTGGAATTGGTAACGCTGTAAAAGCATGAATTATCCTCATATATTATCGAAATAACCTCAAACGCCAAATATCAAAACTTTTACGTTGAAATTACAAAAGAAACCATCCAAAATTAAACAATATCTAATCAAATCAGCAACAATTCTACCGAAAGCCTACGTACTATCGCCTATATTGTTAATTTGTAACCGCCCTACAGCTACATCGTCTTCATTCTGTAGCGTTTAATCGAATTAAACATATAATTCGATTACGAAACGCGAATTAGAAACTTATTTGTTAGAATTTCTATCCGTCATTAAGAGCGAGCACCTTGTTCTCGGCCGAAGCAGCAGCTGTAATAATGCCTAGCTATTAACAGCTTTTGTCGATATACCAATTAGTCCTTGAGAGATGATTCAATTAAGATGAGAAGTGGAAGGTCGTAATTAAAAGTTGAGATCGTTATTCGACTGTTCCCTCGTCGGTTGTAGTATTCGAAAAGCGATAAGTAATGTATATTCAATTGTCGGCAAATATAGGCTGACTTTGATTGTTACTGCGAACGCGATTCTATTCCACGGTCAATTAAACATGAAATGTTGATAACGCGAGTGCTCCCAATTAAATCGGTACTAATTGCGAGGAGAAAATATCGATCTTCTCGCGTTACTCTTCAAAGAGAGGATGGCACTTCGTCCTTTTGACGCTCCAATTAAGAGTTAATAAAAATAACTGCGCGAAATTTGAAAAATGATTAGAATTTATTAAAATTAATTGTTTATTGAAGTTATACATTTGATCTTCGCTTTTTCCTGCGCCGAATCAAAGTAAAAAAAAAAAGATGAATCTTCTTGATATTCCACCCTTACACGATGCTTTGGCCCCAAAAATCTACTTTAATCAGGAAAAATCTCTAAGAAAAACGAAGATAAATCGAAACAAGCTGTAAATTTTGTTATTATCCCTCTTTTTTTTAGATTACACCCTTTTCCATCACGGAAAAATAAAATCAACGTAATAACTAGCTTTGGTCCTTTCATCCCGATTTTCCAATCGTTCTCTTTTAACCCACCCCTAACTACGTCTATGCTCCTTCATCTCAAGCAGCCCTCATTCTTTCTAATTCGCCCTTTTCGTGCTGCAGTAGTAGCTATGTGTAGGGACATAGTCGTGATCGACTGTGCAAAGACAAATTGTATCATTTCTGAGAAAATTTCTAGCGAAGATCGATCGGTACGAATCGGAGAACGAAATAAGGATCCCGACTCGGGCTCTTCGGATCTGTAGTAGTATAGTCGACTTAAATTTATTATTCGGAGATGCTTTGACCCGTAGGGATTGATAATCCTCAATTTTTCCGATGTTCAAAGCAGATCTCGGGGAACATGGACGTAGACCGAAGAGCTTTGGCTAGTCGCGTCGTAATCTTCTGTCTTATTTTCTCATTCTCGAAAAGATGTAGTCCTTTTCTTTTATCCAAGATCGATATTGACGCTTTTTAGATTAATTTCGTTGTAATTTCGATGATCAAGAGGGCTACATGGATTTACCCAATGTCGTATGTTCTATGGTTAAATATCGGTGATTATATTTCACATTGTTCTATGGTATAGATGCAGAATTACTTTCAGAAGCCTTATCTTCATCAGATCATTCTTTTTTTATCGTTTATCAATTGTTCGTTAAAAAACGATGTTTCTAAATGTAGAACCTCTAATGCAACTAGATTATTTTAAGTACCCAAAGCATTCAACACGTACTAACCCCCATCCTTTAACATCCCCTTTTTTATTTAATCCGCAAGGGCCTTCTTTGTGTTTTCAGTTTATTAAAGGTTTTTATGTATCTACAGGGGGTTTGAAGAGAAATTTTATTTATTTAAGATAATTCTAACTTGTTGCTTCAGAGGGGAAAATCTCGTTTGATAAATATACCAAAACTCACTTATTCTTTATCAAGGCAAAAGGAAATTAAAAGAATTTTTTTTCATATCTAATCTGGAACAGAAACAACGTAAATGGCAAGTTGTTAAGAGAAAAGAAACAATTACATTAAAAAACTCAAACCAGGACAATACAATATATAAAAAAATAAATCATTTATTTTTTATTTCTTATTCTCTGCCAGAAATCTTACTTCAGCTGGAACAAAACCATGCACTACCAGACACAAACTGATTCTCCATCCAATTAAATTCTCTGATACAATAAGTTCGGCATACAAGATTAGTAATTAATGTCGGAGTGGTTGGAATTACGAACCGGGAATAACTAAACTCAATCTCCACGGCCGCCGAACATATCTCCTTCTCAGCGTAAGATATGCACGACATTATAAGCCAGTCATTGTCAAGTCAGCTTCTGGAGTCAACGTAGCGTACCGTCTACGTAGACGCAATATCTTATTTCGTCCGAGAAAGCTGTTACTGTGCACTAGCAGCCGTAATTAAACCTCTGCGGTGGCGATTAGGTTTCGCTTTTGATGATAATATGTATGGGAGAACGTTTGATTCGGGTTAAGACTCGAACGTTTAGATTTTGTTATATGTAGATGTGAATATTTTATAGTTGGTTTTAATTAAGATTTGAGGGTAGAGTAGAATAATAAGTTTGCACGTTTCTAAAGATATTCATTTGAAGATATCGCTTCATTTTTGTTGGGACGTATGAACTAAGTAGCTAAATTTTACATAAGTAAGAATGCAGGAATTGCAGTTGGTAACAAAATAAAATTGTTCCTGATGTTCCAATGTTAAAGATAAAAACATTCGGTACCTACAGATTGTGTCAAAAAGGTTGTCATTTTCAACGTTATGAGATTCTGCAATTTTTTATGCAGGATGAAACATCTTGGCACAATTGCTGACCAATCAATGAAAAATGTGATTGTATGAAATATTGTTTATTTACAATTACGTTATAATGCATTGCTAAAGTTTCTCGACTCACCCTGTATATTTTAATTTTGAAATTTTTTGACGAATAAAAAATGTCAAAATTGAAATTTACGATCACAAAAAATTGTTTTCTGAATGTGGTGAATGGAGCATTTTTGATTCGACAACATGGGTAAATTTTAAGCTAACAACATACGGCATGATTTTTCCATTTTTCCAATTTTTCCAATTTCTATCAATAACATAAGATAACAATGGAAAAAAAATGGCATCCTTTAAATGAACTTTTGTTACCAAATATTAGTTTAGGTAACAAATTTTTAAGTAAATAAAAATGTGTAATTGTGTAATTAGATAAATGAACAGAAGAATAGAGATATATTAACAAAAATTAAAAATAAAATAAAAAAATAAAGCTAAAAATGTTCCCAAAATTTGGTAATTAAAAAAGTCACTTGATTGCTGTTTGCATGCTACTAGAACATTTTTATGGGGCAAAATGTAATATTCGTTCATATCACGCTTCTCTTGATTAGAGAAATGCATGTTGCCTCTATGAACATTAATTGAAAACTAATAGATCTAAGTTATTGCTTACATATGGAACGTACTTGGCGTAGATATAATTTGGTGCTTAAAAGCTAAAAATGTGCCAACATAATACTTGAAAATTAAAGTATTTTTAATTCCTGTAAGCAAAAAATGTTGGCGAAAAAAAAGACCGGAAACACGGTGCAACTTCCACGCTAGAGGCAAAGGTATGGGGCAGCATCACCATATTAAAAAGATGACAATCGTATTAGCTTATTTTTTAAATATAAAGTTTATTGTCTCATCTCTTTACTTCTAGTCGCCGCGCTACAATGTGGTTCCACCCCAAAGTTCTCGTACCTAGCTTTCAAGAAACTACGCTTAAATAGTTACAATCATACATAGCAACTTTCTAAAGAACCACTAACACTATCCGTTGAACTGACGTCCATTACGTATGCGCTTTTTGAGAGGAATACTAGAAAAAGGAACTGATTCTCGCCATGTACTATGTAAGACCCTTCTATAGCAAAAGCTTACGTCAATGTTAACTTCCTCATGTCGCAGGTATTCCCAGATCTAGTGTAAATTTACTGTTGCTTTCAAGAAGTCATACCTCCCTAGGAAAAACATAATTTGTGCTTGGTTCCAATATAAATCAATTAGTAAATGGCTTTACTAAGGCTGTTTCTCCATGTGTCGTTTCCATCTATCAATGGTGTCCATAGTTGGTACGTGAACAGTTCGGAAATTAAAAAAGGAGATCTACCGCAATTTATTTATTTGTAGAAATAATTATATCAAGTGTTATGCCTTTCTTATGAAGTCATAACCGATTATACGCAATTTCTTTGTCATACCTCAAAAATTATAGCTTACATAGAAAGTTCAGTTAGACTGTCTTATTAAGCACATATTTACCTACAGCTTCCTTCTGTATACTTTTCTTCTAAAATCAATAATAACAGAGCTATAAGCAGCGGATAAAATAACAAAAGAAGAACAATTTTTTCCAGATATATAGTTAACCGTGCATTTTTCCAAAATACAAAAAGGAGCTCGTAAAACTGACATTCTTTCTCCTCTCTATCCATCCAAATTTTTAGTTATAGGTTATATATATATATGTTCCAATGTAACCCCTCCTTTTTTACCACGTATTTATTTTTTATTTAATTAAATAAATTTTAATTGCAAATGCGTTTATTTTCTTTTCGGCAATATATTATTATTAATATTAATATTAAGATTGGATATGGATCGACTCTAGCTTGAATTGCACTCGAATACAATATTTATTAAAAATTATTTAGTCAGATACGTTAAAATCGCAAAGGACATTTTATTTCAATAATGAAACCGACGTAATTTAAACCTATCAACACTATCGAAGGAAGAATCCAAAAATAAACTCTTACCGAATACTTTGGACCATTGAGAGGATGGCCTCCAATCGGGATAGTGCTTGGGGAACTTATCCCGCGACCAAAACGTGTGCAAAATCACCTTATAGACGGTCAACTTATCCGGTTGGCAACCTTCGGTCTCCGCGTCCAAGTAACCCCTATTCCTCGCCACCGACGTAGAGGCCGAAGATGGATATTGCGATCCCGCGTTATCCATAACGGCGCTGTGGGATCCACCGATCGCGTCTAACACCAATAGCGCTAACAATACACAGAAACACGTGCGATGATACGCGAACATGTTGGAGATTGCGGGGGCGGCACGAAGTCGCGTAGCGGCGGACATCTTTCCTGTACGACTACCGGCGTACGATTGAGATTGGCTGGTGCGTTTCGCGAGCGCCGAACCGGGCTGATTCGCTCTCTGCTTCGTTGTCAGCTGTTTTGTCCTGTCCGGTTTTAACTGAGCCGGCGAGAACGGAGACGGTGAAAGCTCACTGCGGGCCGATAGAGGGTGCGTTTTAGAATCTCGGACTTGCGAAGGACGCGTGACCGCGTTGAACGAAAGGATTAGGGCGCGTACAGAGCTTTCTGAGGACGCTCGTGCATGCCGAACGAAATCCTGGTAATGCAATATACATATATAAAGGGAAGTGCTTGCCACTGCATTGCGAATTGATTAGATGCTTTATTTTGGTTGGTTCTTTTTGAACGTTTTATTAACTTTGATATTCCACAAGATTTTTGTTCGTTCGTTATCAAATATACATCCACCCTTTAATATGATCAACCCACAGAGTCACCACACATTACACATCACTATTGTAATAAACATTTCCAACTTTCAAACCATTGTGACTCTATTTTGGAAAGACGAAGTTTGAACAGAAATTCCATTGAAGCCCCCAACACGTTACATGACTTCTACCCCTTTTATCAGCATTCAAGTTCTAGCGCCAGAGCATTTCACCTCTCTCTAAACTTTATCTAAAATTTCCTAACGCTTCATCAATTAAATCTATTGCCCAATACGAGCGTTCCGCGTTATTTATAGCTCCCCCTTTCTGGCGAAGTACGTACTAAGTGCACGACGAATGTGTCTTTTCTCTCCGCGTCCTTGAGCTTCGAACGCAAGAGAATAAGAGATGCAGAGCTATGGAGCGGGTCGTTCTAGAACTTATGCTCCCCATATATGCTGTGGAAGCGAGGCGAAAACTTTAAAACGCGGCATCAGGGCGAGACCGAACGACTCCCCGAACGACGACAGCCATTCGCCGAGGTGGAGGCGTTGGAGAACAAAACGCCGAATCGACCGTTCGTAGAAACGCTCGAAAATCTTCTCGCCAGGCTTACACTTCAAATTTAGTAGCAGTAAAATTTAACGGCTTCCATATCGACTGCATTAGAATGACTTTACTTTCGATCCCCACCTTTGTAGCCCTCCCCCACGTGTGTCATCCCGCGCGGGATGTGTTTCTCGGGCGGTTGGAGGCAAAACTTAGATCGTGGCACCATGGTGGAATATGGACGAAGGGGATGTTTAAACCGCGAAATTTAAACATAGGATTTACATTAGAAAACTATATCTTTATGTAAAGATTGGAAATAGAGGTAATTTTAATTACCTTAAATTATCTCCTAAAAGCGTGCAAAGAACACACGCAGTTAAATCAAACGGCGCTACGTGTAGTCGTGTACAGCCTTTGTGAGTCAGTGTGTTAAGTGGCGTTATTGTAGGTGAAAACGTTCTTTGTTGATAAAAAGTCAGTACGTTATTTCGGGACTCATGGAGTTCAAATGGGGCCCATAAAAAGAAAAATGTTAAAAAGCAGATTTGTTAAAATAAGCTGAAATGGATAAATCCATTAAGGATCCTCATATTGGATAATGTCATAGGTGAACTGACTGTTCGTTTCAACACTGCAGTAAACATTTTTGAGAAGTTCAGTTTCATCTGGAAGTTCCTCAAAATGAACTGAAAGAAAAATCAAAATTACTGGTCGATATCTGTGACGATCTTGTAACTGAGATAAGCCATTTTCCATCCGTTTATAAAGCAAATTTTGGAGAAGCCCAACTGCTCCAATGGACTGGAGCTGCTGCATACCTAGAAAAAATAACGCCTGGAAGGACTTTTTCCAAATACATGTGTCTCCTTCTGTATTCTGTTAGCAATACCTATCGCCCCTGCAGAACTCAAAATCATAAAAATATTAGCCTCAAATAAGGATAACATACAAAATCCATTACAAATAAGATGAAAGAAACCGCAGAACTAGCGCCAGCGTGTGATACCGGTGAACTACTCGTAACTTAATGCCTCTACCACTCAATTTTAATGTTGAACTACTCTCGTGCCATCCTACCTTACCCACCCCTTTCCACTTCTCTTCACCCTACTTTCCAAGGGAAAACGGGTGTTTCCCGGACGAAATTTTACACCATTCGTATTTTTATCATCAGTTAGCCGTACCCGGAACCCGAAGGAGTCGCGTTTTATTACTTATTCCGCGCCACGAGGTTATTTTACAATTACCTTTAACCTCTTCCTCCCGGCATGATGGGTATAGGTACGGCTTGCGGAAGTAATAAAGGTAGCAGCAGGAATTGGCGAGGGGCGAATGCCGCGAATTATTACACTTTATTCAATTTTTTACGATTTACGAGAGCGCCGGAGAGCGTAAATGCGTTTATTTCCGGTTCAATTTCCGCGTCGGATCGTATAAATTCGGAAGGGCGGTTGTTTTACGACGCGGCCTCGGAGTGTAAGTGAAAAACTTGTTTCGAGTAAGTGCGGATAAAATTCGTGTTAGATGTAAAGACGGTTTTTTAGTGCTTTTTATTATCGGAATGGCTTTCTTTTCGAGTAACTCCATCGTTTAATGACTTCCTCTACAAGGATAATACCAAAGCGTATCTTCACGTTCTTATTTTTGCGCGTTTTTGAAGATAAAATAGAGATATAATTCTTCAGTTACATTACCTGCTTGATGCTACCCACTTGACACTTTTTAAATTTCCCGGATTTCGCGGATGTAATTGGGGCACTAAAGGACATATTAATTAATTTCTAAGAGAAGCGACTATGTCCTTTATTGTTTGGATTACCAACTTAAATCGCCCGCAAAATATAAAAAAATTCCAAAATGGTTTATCAGCTTATTATTACCACATTCCTCTCCTAATTTTAATAAAATAATCCTCATTTAGATCACTTTTCAACAATATTCTGCAAAATGTAATAAACTGTAATATAAAATAAACTTTTATAAAGCTTAAATTGTTCTATTAGCGCTTCTTGAAACTTTTATTTTCCACTAGAAAACTGCAGGTTAACCGAATTCTAAAGAATATTTCTACAATAAAACAATACAATAACAATTTTCTTAATATTACGATTGCCGCGGTGAATACAAATTCATTTGAAAGGTTTTTAAATATAAATAAAATAAGAATAGTGCATTCTACTTTCCAATATTGGCAACACTGCTGTATGTTATGCAACACAAACTTCATTCCGCATAACCTCCAAAATTGGAAACAAGAAAATTGACTTCTAATTGACAAATTTATCAAAAATAATGTTCAAGTAAGTTAAAAATGATTCTAAATTACGTAAAGCAGGCTACTGTCATCAAATAAAAATCATTTATAACAATTTTGGCATTTTGTAAGAATTTTTGCTTAGAGGGTGGAATAAATTTTGTAATATGTGGCGATTGAGAACCTTGGAGCTGGCAAAAAAATTGAAATCAAATTTGTTGAAGATATTGTCTGTTAATCCATACAAAATTTTCCTTCCGTTAAGTTAATGCATGTGATTTTTATAGGTTTGCCGTTAAAGTTGGTATTGCAGGCGGTGCTGTGTATTATTTAGCCGATCAAGGTGTATGGAAGGATAGCAAAGAAACTACCAAATTGTACGAGAAGATTAACGAAACGTTAAAACCTTATATGCAGGAGGCTAGAGCGCAAATTCCTATCGAAGTAATAAATAAATCTCCCCCGGATCTCATCGGATTTTACTTACTGAATCGTTTCTTTTAGATTCCAGAATTGCCAAGTACGAATAGGGTATCTTACTTAACGAAACAATATTGGAATCAAGGGGTAACAGCAACATTTCGCTTCCTGGGTGATTTTCCAACGTACGTTTCTGACTGGACTAGCAAAGGGATTAATGCTGCGAAGAGTAATGAAGAAATCAAAAAGTTTATAGATTCATTTTCATCGGCACCTCCACCAGCGGCTATAGCTCCTCAAGCGCCTAAAGAAGCAGCGAAACCCAATTAATGTTTTATCGATTACTGTGTTGTATATATTTCTAGTTTTAGTTGAATAAATCGAACGTTATTTATAAAAAAGGTGTTGGTAATTTTATGTGTAGCTTATAAACCTCGTCAGAGTACCCCACGCAAACAAAAGAAAGGTGATTTTTCTCAAATACAAAGATAAATATTGGAATTACAATTGAATACTTTATTATGTACGTATTTATTTTAATCTTAGAAAATATAGGGATAGGGATTATAAACCGCAGGAAGTGAGGTAAAGTACATCGCACATACAATTGCACGAAATTTCTCTGCGAAAGATCTAGGTGTATCTGAGCAAGTTGTGGTATTAAAAAAATAATGATTTACATGATTCTAATAATTCCTCCAAAAATTTAGAAAAAATGAACTCCCTATGCAAAGAGCTAGAAATCGAAACTGCCTAAATAGATGTGTTAGAATAATTGTTTAGTGTTGTTTGAATGTAAAACTTTATGTGTTAATGTTGTCATGCCCACAAAACTGTTTATTGTTAAACTATTCTCTTATATACGTGCTTGAAGAGAGCATTTCAAATTACCCTAGCAGAAATTTTTAAATTTCTCCTGTGATAATTCTAATAAAGATCAAATTCACATGTAGAATGTCCCGAAATTAGTGAATATCTCCTTATTACCGAATTCTTAATTAATTAATTCCAAAATAGGACTCAAATAGCTCCGAATATTAGGCAGCCATTATATAGCTTTCATTTTAATCGATGGGCGTTTTATTATTATTATATTCTCCAATAAAAACTTATTCCGGCAAATACTTAAATAGGAGTGTTAAGAAAAAAAGATTTTTTTTCTTTACACGCCCAAACACCGCTTAAATAAAATGTCTGAAATACGCCTTTAACACAATGAGTAACAAAAAAATGGTGTATTTTAAAAACCTTCCGATTGGTAAATATTCTATCCTTTCAATGGATTTAAAATTTAAAGTTTTTATACCTACCCGACCTTTCATTGGTAAACACTTAGAAAAAAGGCGTGTTTTAAATCTACATATGAAGTCTGTGGTAGGTTATTTGCAAGTGGGCGTGTTAACGCAATAGGAAATTGTCCAAAACATAATTTTTTTTTATTCTTGAAATACTTCGGTCTGATTAAAAAATACGTCCATAGAGTTTCATAACGGAGTATTTCTATAGGTGAATTTTAAAGAAGGCGTGGTACGAATATCTACACTATATTGGTTTTCTTGGAGTGGGCGGGTAGCTAAGGTTTTTTAAATATGGATGTATTTTTCTCTAATAAAAATTCAGAAAAGGTTAATATATAGAATTAGAAGAAATATATGTACCAGGAATATTTATAATTTTGAATTCATGTGTTTTTTACCCGCCAAATTAATCTGGGATGAATTAGATGGATGCATGTGACGACGTTTCAACCAATTTTCCGAGTAAAATTGATGTTGATGAAAATTATTTAAAGATAATAAGGAGCAAAGCATGGAAAACGAAGCAAATCGAACCTAAATTAAGTTATATTGCTTTTTGACACATTGTTAAATTTGAAAAGTCCCTTGCCCTACATGGGCGTAGCCAGAGGGGTGACAGGGAAGGGCCATCCCTCCAAAATTTGAAATAATTTCACTTTCGTTTCTTATATTTTTAATCCGCAGCGAACCCTTATTAGCTCACGGTCAACTGTAATGAATATATTTTTTTTTAATCTTCCGATATAACCGACGTTCAACATTTCAAATTGAGACTTGACCCGCCATTAGTGATAGCAATGCATTGCAAAATGTGCATGTTAAGAAAGCGATTCGAACGGAATAACTTGGGAAAGTACATATTACCAAATCATCTGCATGAACAAAATGTATCGTTGCGCCGTAGATATTTTAAACAGTTAAATGAAGTGTTCAAAAATCTAAAAAAAGCATGCCAAATTATAAAGTTTTTACCTGGGCAAAATTGAAAGCTCTTAAAAAAACAGCAATTCATAAAACGTATCTTTTGAAAAACTCAAGGAATACCAAAATTTTCCACTAAAAACAAATAAAACAATTTCCTTTCAAAATACCAAATATTTATTAAACTTGTGACTTATACATTAATTTAGATAATGAAACATTATTGTTGTATTGTTTTTTTTTTTTCTCAACTGTCTCCCACTGTATCTTCCTTTTCATCATAAGAATTAACCGTAGCAAAAAAAAAAAGTATGTCACCTTAATTATATAAAAATATTGAGGGATTATAATATCTGTAACGGAAATATATAATTGCTTTTCTTTGTTTTTTTCTTAACACTTTCATATAGTTGTGACGCCAGTTCACATTGAGGGTTTCAATAGCACAGAAAGTGTCGTTATATAAAAGAATATTTTGTTAAATTATCTAGTTATAATGTACTATCAATAAGATTGGTATGAGTTAATCGTAAAAACATGGAAAATACACAATAGAGAATAAAAGAAAATTAAACGACCGATTCTTGCCTTGCACCATTAATTTCTTTTTTTTGTTTTATCATCGTCGTATTTTAATTATTTCTCCATCATATACACAGTTTGACCTTATCTTTACTGCACCAGTATAGATTTTGTTGCCTTATTCCAAAAATTAACAGAGACAAAATGAATTCAAGAAATTAAACGTGAAACAGGAGTGCCAACTTGAATAAGTTTCTTTCCTTGGTATTATGTACAGATTTTGATCTTTAAAAATGTAAAACTCAAATTATATAGATCAATAAAAAAAGAAATCGTGGAATTAAAAAAAAAACAACAGTTGTATTATATGATCTTGCGTAAAAAAGATTAAGAACAGCAGTTGTATTATTTTCCTTTATGTTTGCCAAATTTTTGTCCTAGAATTCAAATCAAAAACGAAACTGAACGGTTGCAGACGAGCGTCAGGGATCAATGTTTCGCCAGAATTCCAACTAAGCGGCCGCTTCAACTTCCATTGGTTGCTCAACTACGTTCTCCGCCTTCTTTTTTTTCTTTTTCGCCGCCTTCGGATTGGCAGAACTGTTCAGGAGTGACTTAATCTTTTCGTCGGTGACCGTATGTTCTGACTGGTAGAGTTCAGGCTCGAATGCTAAACCAGTGATCTTGTGCGGACCATTCGGCATCAATAGAACTGTAAATTTGTAGTGGGCTACGTATTCACCTTTAAAAAGAGAAAAAAAGCCGCCAATTAAGTTATTGTTAAGCTTTGGAAAGAAAAAGATTGAATTTTAAAAAATGTCAGTGATCTGTTAGGTCGTCAAAAATAATTTCGGTGGGATCAATTGGATTTTTTCAATCATTTTTAGCCAGACTAGATACCAATTAGTTATCAATTAATACAAGTCAGATTATCGGCGTCAGCTTAGGTGTCCTGCGGGGTTCTATGTTGATGATATCTTCAGACAAGTTAATTACAATTTATCGTGCTCTAGTTGGTTCTACATTAATTTACGGAGTATGTTTGTGTGGTTTGCCTAATGGGACTGATCAAGTTTTTATTGCTAATGTTAGAAGAATTATGTAGATTAATTTTTTTTAACGGCCTTTCTGAAGAAATACGATTTTGTAATAATGGTGTTAATTTTTGCCTATCTAAAGATTAAATTTCTAAAATCAAAATAATTCCACTTTTCGAAAAATATAGGAATCTGAATATATAAATAAATAAATTCAGACAAAATAATCCTCACCTGATTTTTCGTAAAGCACTTGGAAAGGCTCAATTAGTTTATGATTAACACATTCAACGACTCCCATCTTAGTTTTAGTCTCCTCCTCGAAGCTACGTAAGTTAAAAGGCATACTCCCATGTTTGGTTCTGACTTCGCTATAGAAGGTACGAGATGCTTTCAATTTCAATTGGTAAACTTCGTCAGTTTTCTTATAAATTGACACTCTGGTATCAGCTTCTTTACCTGAATTATAGAAACGGAACGGTATATTTATTTGCAACTTACATACAGATTTAACTTACCGATGCCCTCTCCTGTGCTTATCAACACATCCATTGCGTAGACCTCATGTTTGTCAAATTCGAACTTCTCGTGTTCCTTTTTCTGCGCGTCGTTTGGATTCTGTATTATTGTTTTCTCACCGTCAATTTTAAATTGTTTCAATTGATGGCTAAGCATCCCCTCGACTGGTTTACATTTGTAGTCTTCAGCGATCTTTTGCACAGCCTCCGTTATTGCATAAGTTTCGTTTCCAGGTTTCAATAGTCGCAAAGCTGCTTGCGAAGCGAAATGCGCTGCAAGAATGCAGTCCGCTTTCCTACCTTGTACTTTATTCTCGCTAGAAGCACCTATTACAATTGTGTGTGCTACAACGGCGATAAATCCATCTATATGAGCTCCAAGATCACTAAATGAAACGAAAAATATTGAAAATTACCGAAAGGAGAATGTGTAATTTGATTTTGCAAAATTATCGTATTTGATTCTCAGGTATTATCTATCGTCACCAAAATTAAATCCGTAGGATCAATTGGAATTAACGAAATCATCACGATATCTAATTAATTATCTAATATATATAAAAAAAATACATACACTTTACATAAATCTTCATCTTTCAACGTATAATCTGGTTCACTAGGCACTGGAGAGAAGTGACATATACAATTATTAACGGAAACACATGTTGGAAAGGCGATACCCTTTTTCAATTCTTTCTCTTTCTTAAACACTTTACCGGTTTCTTCCAGCAGTAGATTATCGCCGAACTCGCATATTTTTCTAACGGACGCTCCGGCCACGCATTTATCTACTACTCGTTTCAAGGCTCCTGTAAATAAAATCAGCGTCCATGAGAAAATTCACAGTCACACGACTTACACAGATTCTAATACACATCCGCACAACAATAGTGATTAAAAAGGCTTCGAACAATGCGAATTCGTATCTCCACTAAACGCCTACGTATGTACAAACACGAACGACATGAAAACCACATGGCATCGCCGGGGAACGTATGAACGGACCACCATATGGCCTCGACTGTATTTAGGGAATTTCGCCGACAACGCGGGACTTTTACGGACTATTGATGTTTCGTACGGATTTATTAGGGCTAACTTTAATGGAAACTCACTGTTAACAATTTCTCCTGCCATTTTATACTTGGTAACCACCAAGTCTTCGGAAATGGTTTTTTCCACAACATCCTTCTCGTCCGCCATGTCGACAACGTTTTGATCACGTGACCTAGTTATTTCAATGTGACGCGGGAAAGTAATGCAACTAGAATGCACTAAACGGGACCAGTTTTATTATTTTTACATGGAAAACTAGCATATTTAAATTTTATTACATTGTTTGTTAATTTGTGAGTTACATAAGGGATCAATACTGATATTAAAGACATGGAAAATACCAAAATAATGTAATGTACCGTTGCCGCAGGAATTTTTCTTCTTTGTCTGTTGGCACTACTGTCCTAACAACCATTCTGTTTACCCTGTATTTCAAACATAAATATTTATTTATTTAATCAAATGTTGCTACATTATTTATTATAATAATTTAAATGCAATCCTAGCTTATTATCTTCGTTACCAACTGCGTTGTTGGTGATTTAAATTAGGTCAATTTCAATTCCATTTATAGAAGACCCCTAATTACGCATTTTCCATTATTTTTTTGGTAAAAGATTTAATGATGTGAAAGGTGAATCGTGCTTCAGACCTTAATTATATTCCTAAAATAGAAAGTACCATTACCATCGCTATGTACCAAAATTAATTGACAAAATATTAATTAATATAAAAAGTTGTTATACATACAGTGGCATCCAAAACAAAATTGACAAAAATAAAAATTAAATCGAAGAGATTCATTATCTTACTTACTTTATTTTAATATACAAAATGCATTCTGGATCTATATATATCATTCTAGTTGACAAAATATATGTACAATTATGAACGCAAAATATATAACAAAATACAAATATATAGATAAATTAGCATTAATTTGAGTATTGGTGAATTATTCCATTTCCACGTCATTGATTAAATATTTCAATTTTAATACCATAGTACTCGGAGACGTTAAATCAGCTACCATAACTTCGGAGTTATCTCTTAAACCCAAATCGAGTAAACTTTTGCTTAAGTTTTCCCTAGTTCTCTCTTCGATACTCTTGATTGTAGACATGTATAGGGTTTTGTTTTTTCCGTCGATAACAGTTGTCAACCCTGGATTTTTCATTTGAAATGAAGCGCTTTCGCAGAGCAATTCTATGAGGTCTTTTAGTTTATATTTGCCAGGGTCTTTGATTGGAATGGTATAAGGAACTTGCGAACATGCCAGACAATTGTCTTTTTTCTCAGCTTCGTAAGTGTAAGTGTAGATGCCATCGACATCATTGAAAACCATATAATTGTTCATCAGGACACAGCAACTTGTTGCTAATTTAAACACCTTAAATTAAATACAAAAGAAAATGAGGTACTCAAAAATAATGAAATTTATCAAATATGTAGTTTAAGAATTTTTGTTACCTCCGTTGCACAAACTGCTGCAATAACGGCATTCGTAGAAGCAACTGCGGGGATAATGTTTTTAACTACACCTTGTACAAGTCTATACGTTAAACCAGTTATATTAAACTGTAATGCCCTCTCCATCGATTTCTCATATATCCAACCTATATGTTGAGGATCATCTCCGTCTAAATGTGTCCCCCATGGATTTTCTTTAGGCCATTGAATAACTTTAACATATTCGATGCAATGTTCCGGTAATCGAGGTGTATTTGCAATGGTACATAACGGATAAGTAATTTGTGGTGGATAAAGATCTAACGTACAATCGATACAAGCGCTTAGTCCTGGTAAAATTACGCGGGCATTTCCTTTAAATCCTTCGGTACCTAAAAATGGTGAAATTGTTAGAAAATCATTGCGATAAAAGGAAGTACGCATCACCTCCGTCAACTAACGGTATAATACTACTTTGATCTAATATACCATCTTCATAATTCAATAGCGAAATCAACATTCCATTTATCCACCGTCTCGCAACAATTGAATCTAATCCGCAAACTATTATATGAAACTGTCGATAGAAGCTCTCGTCATAATCCTGTATTTTGCAAAAATGAGGCGTCACTTGACATCCCGCGATTCTCTTATTGATGAAAGCGGCCGCCACCTCAGCCTTGGACGAACCGATGTCTTTATGGCGGAATAAAAACTGCCTGTTTAAATTCGATAACTCTATAATGTCCATGTCGATCACGTGTATTTGTTTGAAACCCATTAACGCTAGATCTTTCAATAATTCACAGCCTAAACCACCGGCTCCTATCACCAGTATCTTACAGCTTGTCATTATGAAATCTAAGATTTCAGATGACGGTTCGAATTCGGGATGGCAAAACGGGCCGGGTCGCTCGAGGATTTTCCGCAGGTGGTCCCAACGTTTATTTAATGGATCTTGTATGTCGACCATTCTGAATAGTGATATATTTTACCGTAGTTATTGGAAGTTTTATAAGTTGAACATAACCTCAAACGATATATCAGGGAGATTTTTGACAAGCTTGACGTGAATTGAGCTTTAACATATTGTGGTTGAAGTAACTGGATTCACCGGAAGATTATTTCTGTATAAGTCTGTGCTTTCTTTATTATATTTTGTAGACGTAGAATTTAGATTATTGGGCTTGAGGGAATTGAATATATTTGCAAAATTATTTGCGATATAAGTGCAAAATTAATAATAAGCGAAATGTGTTACCGTTAGACACTACAATATTATAGAGTGCCACTCGCTGCTGAAAAAACAGAACTTACCAATACGTCATAAGCATTACTCCTGAATAGTTTGGTGTTGTGGGGCTATGATTTGTGAAAAAGAATATATTTCGAAAGATAGTTCGCTTACGAAAAGTAGCGATAAAATCCTAACTGCTATCGACAATAGGTCCTGCAATAAACCAACGAAGAGGGTGAGTGAAATTTTGCAGTTAAAATAAGCATTTTTTCATGTTTTTTTTTTTTTAGAAATAGCGAATCTAGATTATCTTCATTGAGTAATTAAGATAAAAAATAGCTTCGTATTAAGTTCATTTTCGTTTGTTTTCATAAAAAATCGCACAATTGTTTTACATTTTTTTTAATAATCTTAAGTGTTGCCCTACGTATACGATTATTTTGCCACGAATTTGTGTGGGGTTTATCAAGTTTTTCAGTGTTTACACAATGATTACACAAGCCTTTTGAAATAAAATCGATTTTTTTCTCTAGTTATTGAACGATTATAATGTATTAAAAAAAAAAAAGGAAAGCCCATCGCCTTTTATATTTGTTAATATAAACAATAAAAAAAAAGAAAAACGGGCACCGCATTCAATTTAAATGGAACAAATCCTAATTAAATATACACTTTTTATATACAGCGAGTGTTCCATGCTATAGCGTCCTTGATTAACAGCGATATGGAAATTTATTATTCAATTTATAAAGTAAACTGGGCTCCTCATTAATTAACAGATTGTGTTTATTCGTAAATAAAATAAACACGCAATTTAATCAATTGTTTTTTGAATGCTTAGCGATATCTGTGTATTAGGGAAATTTATTTTTTTTTTATCTACGAAACAAGTTGGCTATGGCGAATAATATCGATTATGTATATACCAACTCTCTTTTACGTAAGGATCGTATGAGAAACCCTTTTTGAACCTACCCCAAGTGTCTATTGTTTGAGATTGATTTTTTTTACTGATGATCAGCTTTTCCAATTTTCCAAGTTAAACTTTAATGTCTAGGCCTTGTCGAAAGTTATCAAAGCGGAAATTAAGTAAGATACACAAAATGTTAAAATTTGATTATTGTTTTCTGGGGAACGCTTTTGTTTCGAGTGCGCTGCTCCAAGCACTCTTAGATTCTGGTGTGAGATTGTCACAATACGTAATGTTCCTTTAAGCCGTTGGAAAATCCAAAAGTATTGATAAAATGGAAACCGATTAGAAAATTATTTGGCTTTAAACCTCCACTTATTTAGGGCAAGCCTTTTGATCTTCGAATTGATTTAAAATAAAACTTTTCTTCATATCTTCCAATTGATCTACATATTTTAGTTCTATGTATGACCACATTTCTGCCAATTCTTGTAATACTTTCACCCGGTGCATATTGTTTAATTTATTATTATATTTCTATCAGTTTTGCAATAATCCGTATCTATTTATTCCTTCCAATTTAATTCAAAAGTTAAAAAAACAATGTTCTTAATTGCATATATTAACTTTCAATCTCCTACAAATAGTAACATTATATATGAGAAGCTCGTTTTCAAAGTGCAACAAGTCCAACTTTTAACTTTTTGGCTAGAGCATAAGAATTAATTTCTAGGAAGTTAATTGATACCAACATTTTTGTATGCAATATTTAATAGTGTATGTACGTAGTATGTACTTTTCCGTAAATCAAAAACAATGTTTTCTTTCTACGTCATTTATACATATGTATAGCGAATAAATAATAACGGTCCTAGTACATTGCCCTGGAGGACACCGTGAATCGCTTCCTGCAATTCAGCTATTTTCACATTTTTTCCTATTGTTTTCTAATTGAATCTTTTCAATGTTAAATAAATTCCCCACAACATTTTGTAATTCTTGTACAAATAATATCAAAAAAATATCGAAATATCCGACTCTTATTTAATTTAATCTTTATTTCTCAATATAATCCTTTTTAAATAAAGCCCTTACGTCCGAGTGACTAGAATAATACGTCGAGACAGCTACAGCAGATGTTTCAGGTTCTTTTCTTCTTTTTTTTCTTAATAGATTCAAGTCTTCAGAAGCACACCATAGCAACCAGGTATAACGCGACTTCTTCAGAATTTTACACCTGGCCGAACCCTCTTTTAGGTGTATTACATCTGCATTCGAATTTTAACAAAAATAATTGCCAACTTTCATATTTTAAATTTTAATCTTCCCGTTAGCAAAAACTATTTACATCCGCGGCGTTTTGATATGCGCTGCATGTGTGACGTGTACACATGTATATAACGGAAGTAACATCTTATTGTTCTAAATTTGCAGATGGTACCGACAAAAATATACATTCATATTACATATGTATCTATACGTATATACATATATATGTACAGGACTTTCACTTTTAACTTCGTTTTTTTTTTTCTACATTGCTGCATTTAATGATGAAATATTTTCCTTCAATTCAAAACGCCTCCTATAAGAAAGATGGAATTCCATTTATCCACGCACTTTCGCCGCGTAATACCATTTTTGTTCATTATTTGCATATTTTCGTACGATTTATTGTGGAAAATATCGATTAGTGCGTGTCGTTGACGTTTTATGTACTTTTTTATTACACTTACGATGTTTATCTGATAAACAACTTCGACTAAAATAGGTCAATCGATGGTTGTTGCTCTCGATGATCGATTGAAGGAAGAATACGGAACTCGGACGTGTAAATAATGAAGAGGTTAGTAGAAATGTCTTTCGGGTGATGTCGTGTAGTTAATATTTTACTTGACGTTTCGCTGATCATGCTGTCAACTTCTTCAGAGGATTTCTCAAGACTGCTGTTGTTGTCTTTTGCTCCTCGTTATATATTCTATTTCTGTTCCGCTTTGCTGATCCATAACCGTTCCATAAGGATAAGCAAAGCGGAACGGTTATGGATGGAGGAGCAAAAGACAACAACAGCAGGCTTTAGAAATCTTCTGAAGAAGCTGACAGCATGGTCAGCGAAACGTCAAGTAAAATATTAACTACACGACATCACCCGAAAGACATTTCTACTATGGATTACGGTCGTGAAAGCCTACACTCAACTAATAAAGAGGTTTTAATTATTGGTTTGAATAGGAAGCTATAAGATAACATTTGTGTCTAGAAAATTAAGAAAATTTTGTGTAATGTAGCAGTGTTGCCAACTCAAAACTCTGAAGCATATTAAAGAAATATTTACGATGGTTTTTTCATATTTGGTGTTTTTTATTTTATTATATATATTATTTAGTGCTAAACACAATGAAAGATGGTTACTAATTTGACACCAAACAGGGGAAATCAAATATTCCCAATTCATAAAAGTAAACGTTTCTGTTGAAACCGTGGAGACTATTAAATCATTAACATTTAGCGTAATTTGGAAGTGCTCAAGGTTAGCAAAATAAAAATCCCTAGATCCGAAATATTCTGTGTATAATAAACTCGTAAGTAGACTTTATCTTATCCAACTATCATTTTTGTTAGAGCAACTACACCACTACCACAATTTTTCTCCGTGTATCCTTTGATTTCTTTTGTCAAATTACTAATTACTGAGTAAGCATAACACTTAACCAACATAATAAGAAAAACAAATCTACAAAATCATTTCCAGTAACGCCAACCTAGAGGCAAATTTCTTATTTTGTACAAAATTTTCAATTGTTTTTAAATAAATCACGCTAAGCTCCTGGGAATTTTTAAACAATTTCGCAAATTGCTCGTCATCAATATCCTAAACTAGGAAATGATTTTTCCATTCGTTTGTGGCGACTTTTCGTTTGAATTATATTGTTGGGTCCTTCCACAGACTTGTGAAATACAGAAGATGGTTGGAAGTTTTTTTAAAATTCATTTTAAATTGAAGACATCGTAAATTTAGTTGATTTGGTCTTGCACTATTTCAATCAAATGCTGGGATAATCAACCAAAACGCAGAAATACAATACAATAATTTCAGGTGATGCAAATCCAATGTGCTTTATAAAATGTTCAGCGAGACCAAATTACTTATAGAGCTGTTTGGGCAAAGTGCAAGCAAGACCTTTTTCTCTGAAGTTAAATGATTTTGAGGAAATTTTTTAAGGAAATGTAAGAAACCCTATTTTGGATAATTGTCAATACTGATTTCTAAAAATATTAAATTTTTTCATTTTTCCAATTTATAAATTCTATTTTATTCTCTTTTATTAATCCGAATTACAATTTCCCGTCTCATATCCAGGCTACAAAACCAAACGCATAAATATAACGCCAGTTATTTCTGATCAATGAGCGTATATTAACGGTTATAAATGTGTAATAACTAATAATAGCGTTTATAAATAACGCACATCGTGTTTATAAACACAAAAGTGCATTGCCTCTGGTCGAAAATAGAATACCCGCGAAAGAGTCTGTTCGTGAATTTAGAAAACATTTTCGCAAAGCGGCCGGCGTCTAACCGCCGCAATAATTGTTAGCACAGAGACGCCAAAAAAAAGTTATTCTCCCTCTCTTCTTCAGTGTTACGAGTTCGGAGCTCAAAACAATCGACAAAGCAAGTATCGAGAACATGTTTTATTGTTAAGGTAATACCGACAATACCGTCTTATTTCTTATCACGACATTGATGTAAAGGAGCAAATTGAGGCTAAGAATCCTTTGTGTGGTGATTTATTTATTACGAGTGGAATGCCACGAGAAACTCATTATACAAAACAAATTATTCAAATACAAAGCGAAATTTCGCAATTGGCGTTATTTTAAATATTTCAAGGTTGGTCATATTCGATGCAAGTTGGTATTAGTGGATAATTGAGATGTTGAATAGAAGAAAGCAGGAGTTTTCAAACTTACTAGGTGATAATCACTGATCGGATGGAAACTTTGCGGATTTGTAGGACCCACCAAGTGTTGTAAGCTGCTGCTTTCCGCTGCTATGGAACCTCACATTTAAGGGGTGAAAGCTAAAAGAATAAAATTATATAACTTGTAACTGACGATCACTAAAGTTATTTACATCTCCAATATCTCCTTTGCTTACGTTGCCACCATTAGGAGGACCTTCCAAATCTTGCCAAAACTTTTGATCTTCCACTATTTCGAACAATTTAAATGTAAATCTAATGGAACACGTCACTTCTATTTAATTTATTCGCTTTCATCTCCGCATTTAATATTTAACTGAACACTCTCGTGGTTGCATGTTTCTCTTGGCCTTTTTCCAGCAAACTGTTTTAGTTTGGAAACAAATAATTCAAATGAGGATTCTATGTGATGGAGTTACTGAATAATTTCCAGGGCGACAATTTATTCTGTTTTCTGAAACTATAGCAATTCCCTCATCCTCTCCATTCCCCACTTCAGCTCAATTTCATACTGACTTCGATTAGTATTTGATTCTCCTATTATTCAATTTATGCGATATATTATTGATGATTACGCGCTTATTGTATTTTGATAAAAACAGATTGAACCCATGTCCGTTTGACTCTTATCTTACAACAGCATTTAAGATTATCTTATCGTATAAAAATTTTACGAAGTAAATTTAATCTAAACCTTAAAGTCGCGCAAAATCCGCATCTTGACGAGCTCGAATTACTTTAGTCTAAATTTCTTTTGTGACAGAACGGCGCAAACTGTGTATTAGAAACAATGAGTGATGTGGGTTCTCCTAACGTTAACGAAAATGGGCAAGATCATGTAAGATATTTTAAATTGAAAACTAAAGGTTTTCCTTTTGGATAACTACTGAGTGTCCTCAAATTTGGCAAATTCTTACAAGGCAAAATTTTGAGGACGCCTCTGTAATTACGTCGTTTCTTGTTTAGTTAAAGGAACTGAGATTTCGTATAGTTTCAGTAGATTAGATGCTCTTTATATAGATTTGTTTAGTGAAGAAGAATTAATGTTAATGGTTTTTGCAATTTTTGAAAAGGAAAGAGAAGTAATTGATTTTATACTTACTTAATCCTGAGAGCCTTCCTATTTTCTAGCGTAAGGTTTCAATTGATTTCTATCTATTATACGGCTAGATTATTTGATTTTGGTAAAGTTTTATTTTTGCAGTGGATAGTGGCTTATTAATGGTGTATTTTGAAATTATTTTTATAGTGTACAGGGTATCCCAAAAATACAAAACTTACCGAAGTAGCATGGAACAGTCTATATGTCATTTCATTTCTTCTAAGATTCTGGGATCGAAATAAAAGCGAAAAGGTTTAAAAGGAAAAAATTATTAACACACAATTGTAAGTTTTAAACATCAATAACTTGTTTAATTTAAATGGAACCTTGTATTTAAATATTATCATGCTCTCGTTTAGCTAACTTCACTTCAGAAAACGCAAATTTTCGAAATGCAGACTGCTTTTATAACAAGTGTTAATATTTATTAAGTTATCTTATTGTATCATTATTTGTTCGTCAGTCATTTGCAAAAGTGTTTTTTTTTTGCAAATTATCCTTGAATATTAGTGGAAGTTAGTGTTTTTTGTTTTTTTTTTCTATTGTGATATCAAAAATGATTTGTTTGTAGTGGTAGTTGTACAGTTTATTCAAATGAAGAGCCGATCTTTTATTCTTGGAGAATGTCTGCAAAATTACTCACTAGCATGCTCGAAAATTTCCTAACAGAAATCATCCAAATAAAGTCGTCTTCGAAAGATTATTGACTCGTAATTTAAACAAAGTAGGAGTGTTCAGTAAAAAAAAAAAAACTGCTAAAGAAGACTTATAATAGAAAACGATGTAGACCACAGTATATGGTAAATTTGGTCTAAAAAAAAATACATGTTGAGAATTTACAGATTAAAGTTAATACGCCATTGTCAAAATATTTTTTAGTATTTTAAACACTTAAACACATAGACAGAGTCTTCCATCTAAAAAAATGCAATTTTGATATGTTTTGTATTTTTGGAATATGCTGTACACTATGACTACTACCCTTATCCACTCAAAAAATAAAACTTTACCAAAGTCAAATAGTTTAGCTGTAATACGTCGCTTCGAATAATGTCAATAACCCTGTATAGTGTCAGTCAAGTGGCACTTAACTTATCTTATTATTTAAGTTTATCTTATTATCTCAGTGTTGAGATTCTTGTCAGGTTAACGGATTCATATTAAGAATTTACCATTATACCGTCTGCAATATTCGTTGCATAGATAAACACTTCTTTGAACAAATTACCTACTTACGATCTACAATTAAAAAACTAATCGCTGGAAACGGGGGTTTTGCCCCCGTAATTGGGATCGATCCCCATTATTTGAAATAAATAAACTATTACAATTTTTAAGAGGAGTAATCGTATACTTTGGGCAATAATTAATTCGCGGAATTCGTCTACTATGTAATTTCATTAAAAATTGTGCGATTTTAATTTTTTTTTTGCTGTTTTAATTGGATATTTTTCATTTAATTTATTTTTTCTATTTTTGATTGAGTGGGATTCAGAGTATTGTACATACAGTGCCTGTCAAAAGTGTAGCTACATGTAATTCTTTTTACATTTAAACATTTTTGTAATTTATTTTTTATTTTATTGATTTGCGTTATAATAAAATAGACATTTTACGTAATACATATTTTGCATTGCTTGAATCCCCATTTACTTACTCTATTAGAAAGGTGACCGCCCCCTTATGCTATTGAGATATCAAATTTTATCGGTAGAAATCATCTATCAATGAAAGAATTCTCATTATTACGATGTCGTTCGTCTTGATTAACTCTACTGTCCTCTACTTATCAACCAACCAGTATACCCAGGAATATTTTAGAAAGATGGTGTTTATCAGATTATGTGAAAATTTTGCCCTTCTACCCTTTAAACAGTACCAATCCGAAAGATCAAGACATCCTGTACACATCTTTATAATGTTTTAAATTGGACCGCAATGCTAGTGTACGCCATTGGTTCTAACAATCTATAAGACATAATTCATCAAATCTGGTTGGCGCGAAAATTAACCTAAAAATTAATCAAAATTCCCACTAAAAGTGGTCTAATTGTCTTGTGATCCTCGCAAGCCATCTTTTAGAAGTTCTGACGCTGCTCCTTTTGTTAGCTTTTGTTCATTAAGATGTAATCACCGCCTACTACCATGTAAATATACGATAATTCGTCCTTGCTGTCTAATAAAAGTGATAACTTAACGCATTGTCTTAATGCAGATCTAACACCAGATAACTAAACTTGGCAATGACATAACGATTTAACAATATAATTTAATTAAAGAATGTCCGATTTGGCAACTTAACCGAGTTGCAAACTAAAGATTTTAATGTGTACAGTGTAGTTCGAAAAATATGAACACACGAATATACAAATCAGGCACTTACATCACTTAGAAACTTAGAAAATTCCTTTGTTATTTATTGAGTATATTTATATAGATTATAGATGATAAATGGAAATACCAGATTTGATACTTTTGACCGGCACTGTACCAATAAATTTACACACAGCTTGCTTTGATTAAACGTGAAAGCGTGCACTTGATTCTTACTATATAGTCTAGCACTACAATGTAATAATACACATTTACATTGCTCTTACAAGAGAAATGAACTCGATTATAACACATTTCGCTTTATACATCAAAAATCATATTTACACACATAAAAGCTAGTGGGGATTCATAGTGTTTTTTTTTTCGTATTTTCGCTATCACCCCCCCACTTTCACGTCACTGCGATTGAGTTATGCACAGCCACCTTATTTGCTTAGACACTACGAAGACGCGAAATTCAAAACAAACGAATATAGGTCTCCGTACACTTGCGGGTCGGGCTTGTTTCTCAGTGGTGGCGCATTAATTTTTTTTTGTTACTTGTTTTGTTTTTTTTGTGTTTTCTTTTTTTTATTGTGTCTTTTCAGTCTTGAATGTACAATCTTCTATTGCATTGCTCCTTTACTGTATTGCATGTGAAAAAGGAAGCGTACGCAGGAGCACTTTATTTTTGGGGGTGAATTGTTTGCTTCAAATTTAAAAGTGGATAATGTACTGTAATCAGGTAAGTGATAAAAACATGTTTTGCTTGAATTTTGTTAGGGGATTTCGTGCATTGGATGTTGTAAAAAATACTTACGGAATAACATACGTAGGTTACGTAATCGTAATGTTGTTTGTTTTGTTTTTGCTTGTGTATTTAAAAGTTGTTTGTATGTTCCAAGAAAGGGTCTTTGTCCTTACCTGTGGGGCATGTTTTCATGACAGGTAAAGGGATTCAAGTGTTTCTATGAGTAATAAAATTATAAACTCTGCATTTTTTCACGTTTTTTGACCTCCTTGGTCAGTTTAGAAGAAGCATTTTTTTTTTATATTTTAACGGAACTCAATTATAACATAAGAAAAATTTGCAAAACACAAAAAGATGTGTTTGGTACCTACATAATACTTTCTATAACCAAGACTAAGATTAATACGCGAAAAAATATTAAATATTCATTCTAAATGTTGCTGTTATTACCGGCAATTAGTACTCTAGACCAAGCGTAACGTATATTTTCCGAGAGCAAAATACGTGTTTAGAGCAAAAATAACAAAAAATAAGCCCGTTAAACGTATAATTTCTGAATAAAAAACTTGTTACGGTTTTTGGACGAAAATTGTAGCATACACATGTTCGATTATCAATCACTTGAAACTTTATTGGCTAAAATTATGAATCAGAACCTGATTAAATATTTTAGCAAATTTCAAGTATTATTTCACAATCAACACTAGTTTTGTTCCAATAAATCTACGGATACTGGTTTGTTTTATTTCTTTAGACAGATATATTAAGCTCTTGATTTTAACTACTCCTGCCTGTTTTTCGAACGCTTGGTTTTTTACACGATCGGAAGTATAGTGCTTTCGTTAGGAGTGTAGGAATGTATTTCGCCTGTCGTAGAGAGAAATTGATCAGTTTATAGGAATTAGGAATTTATAATCAGTTATTATTATTTGCCGAAGTTGTTAACGAAGATAACAGGCACGTCGTTAAATTAAATAGCAAAGAAATTAACAGTAACATTTTGCAAGTTACACTACCCGACTATTTTGTAAAGTGTTTGCAATATGGGTAGAAGAAAGCAATCATCCTTGATAGAAAGGGGTAAAGTTCTAGCCTGGCACCAGGATGGTGTCAGTAAGAAGGAAATTGCTCGTCGGTTACGAAGAAGCGATCATTCCGTTAGAAATTTCCTAAAAGATCCGGAAAATTACGGCAAACCAAAAGGTCAGGAACGGCCGAAAGCTGCAAGTGAGCGGGATAAACGCATGATATTGCGGTGTGCATCCAATTCTTCTACGTCGGCGAGAGTTATTGCAGAACAGGCGGGGGTACAAACACACGTGCGTAATATTCAAAGGATTTTAAAGGCGTCACCGGTAATATCACGGAAGAAAATGTTGAGAAAACCGCCACTTTCGGCGAAACACAGAGAAGCGAGGTTGAGATTTGCTGAAGAACACGTATCCTGGAAGAAACAATGGGAAAAAGTTATATTTTCCGATGAGACACGTTTTAATTTGCACGGACCGGATGGGTACTCGCATTATTATCATGATCTGAGAAAGGAACCAAAAGTGAAAATGACCAGACAATTAGGGGGTGGATCTGTGATGATATGGGCAGCGATTGGATTTCGCGATAAAAGTGAGATAGTGTTTTGCATGAACGAAATGACATCTGTGACGTATAAAGACTTATTGCGGGACAATCTTCTACGTTTTGGAAACCAATGGGCAGGGCGCAATTTTGTTTTTCGGGAAGATAACGCGCCAATTCATAAAGCAAAAACCGTTATTGAATGGTTTAAAGAGAGAAAGATTAAAACTTTACAGTGGCCGGCACGGTCGCCAGACTTAAACATTATTGAAAACTTGTGGGGTGAATTGGCAGGTCGCGTTTATGGCGGAGGCCGTCAATATTTCACGGTACAGGAACTGAAAACTTCAATAGTGACTGAATGGCAGAATATCCCTCAAAATTATGCGTTAAATTTATATAAATCTATTAATAACCGACTATTGGAAGTGATTAAGAACAATGGAGGATCTACGCAGTACTTATCACTCGTTTGTTGATTTTTGTTTTACATTTGCAACAGAGCGTCTAAATTTTTGTCGCAGAAATTGTTTAAACATTTTAGTGCAAATATAGTCACAGATGTATTAAATATGAAACGGAAGATTCCCAAAACTTGATAAAACAAGCAAGCATTCTTGTCCCGAGATTGTACTCTAGATTCGAAGCACAACGTTTGTTTTATTTCATTACCATCATTAGTGTTTTTTTTTTTACTGTTGTCATGCTAACCGAGCAAACACTTGGATGCAATATCCAAGGAAATAAATGTCTAAATCTAAATTTAGGAGATTGATGATAAAATTACAAATATATTCCTCGAAATATGACATACGAAACCCACTCTTATCGATCGTTGACTTGCGATCTCCTTGATACGATTTCCAAAATTTATTCGAACGATTTTGAACCGGATCGAAGGAATAAATCTTTTAACTTCATCTACTTCACCTAACCATTCCGAATATCTTCATCCATTATCGCGTTTAAATTCTATGTAAATCTTTGCATCCCTTTGACTAAATCTAGAATTGAAGCTTATAGAAAGATGTGTTTTGCCATTAAAAAAAAAATCATTCAATCCAAGCTTTTTCTAGTTGTAGTCAGTTACATCATACTCATAGAATTCTACAGGAAAAAAGTTCTTGAAAGATAAACACATGTGGCTATGTTAGGATTGATATAACACAGCAAAATTGCTTTGTTTACATAAACAGCTATATGATGCGTTGGAATTATTTTTACATTTATCTGAATTGATGCAATCTTTTATAAATACTTGAGTTATCGAAGACAAAAGGAAAAAAAATCATGTTTAAGCTGCAATACGTCCACCTTTTGAAAGTATACCTTCAAGCAATTCTGTTTTTTTTTCTGTATTACTAATTTCTGCTTCAAACACTTCAATTTTCGTATGATATAATGGAATTTCGACCGCAGTTAATTAACAAGATATGCCTATCGATCGTAAAAGTAATCGTATTCGATTCGCAATTAAAAACGAATTATAGTAATTTATGTAAGTATTCCGTGAAATGGGTAATAATAGCAAAGGCAGCTGTTAAGACACCTTATCTTGTTTAGAACAAATACACGTACTTTGGTACAGTTTAAATTATGCTCATTAATATTCTTATTAACAATTTGAACGCGTGTTGAATTGTAATTTCGCTGTGTTCGCTGTACGATTTGTATAGGGGAACAAGTGCGTACCGTAAGTTGCTGGGATATTTTCTTATTGGAAGCTCGTAACATTCACTAACAGCAGACAGAGCAAGTTTTTTCAATTCAGTTTGAGGAGCTAATATTTATAGGTTTGTAATATTTAGAGGCTACCCCTCATGGAAGTTTGGCCAAGCGCAATAGAAGGTGTGCATTATGCGATAGAGTCGAATTTCTTTTTTTTTCATAAAAAAAATCGTGTTGTCAACACGATTAATTTCTGCCAGGTTAAACCAAAAGTCTGTTCCATTCCCCTTGGAATGCAGTCCATGGGTATAAATAAATATGGCAAACAACACTAAAATATCAGCACACTCTGTACCACACAAGCTTAATTAATTAGGAACAGCTGTTTCGAGGATGCGTAGATCCCTATTATTAACCGTATGTTCAATTCAATCAAAAGAGGCATGTTCGATCGCCACTCGAGAAAAGAATATTTCTTTACAAGTTCCTGCTTTTGCCGTCTATACACCTTAAAACTAAAACGTGCCGAAAAATACGGAAAAATAAATGAAAGGATCTCTTGTCATCGTAGCATGAAAGGTAAAAGCGTAAGCGTCTAATTCCAGAGGCGTAGTAACGTTCTTACTCAATTTCAAATTTTCTAATTTAACGTTATGCCCGATTTCGTTTATGTGCTGTGTCACACTTGATGATTCTATCCCTCATATCTGTAGCACCTAATGTGCTCATTGCACCTGGCGCGTACCGCTTTTTACGTTTGACTAATATAGGCTTTATCGGAGTCACTACATGCAATTTTATAAATTCTCGATCTTTCCTTCGTGTCCGATTTATCTTTTGCATTGCCAAGAAAGTTGTTGGCGCCTCAGAACTTTACTAAGATCTTCTGATGTGATGTGGAAAGGAAGTTTCATAGATTTCTTATCACCAGTCAGTGAGTTTTTTTTTTTTTTTTTTAGAAGTAAAACCGGTTATTCCCCTAGCCAAGTTCATTCCACAATAACATTAAGAGAGGACCATGTTATAATATGCAAAATATTTCCTTGGTTCAACCTATCCAAATAGTTTTCGCAAATTTAGGCGGTATGCTTTGGATCGAGGATGGAGGAACACTTTTAAAGCGGAACCCCCTTTTGGTAAAAAATTTTGTCAGCGACCCCGTCCTCTACTTTTCTTTTACGATACATACATACAATGGCAGTGAAGCTATTAAGACAGGTTTATTAAAGCTATCAAGCAGCGATTAAATGTTTATCAATCTAATATGTTCATAGCATTGTATACGCCTTCCGAACATAAAATAATTAATAACAGAGAAAAACACATTAACAATTAATCATTACTTCGTGCGTTTCATGAACTTCACGTGAGCAGAATCATTAATTATAAAATTAATTGAACGCGTATAAAATTAGTAAACAAAGTGTTAATCTCATGCCTTACATTAAGGAAGCAACGGAATAAGTTCTTTGGATGCTACATTTATTCTTCTCGCTTTTTTCGTGTATTTCAAGATTACCAGTTCCTTTCTCACACGAAACGGAAATTCCTTTAACGTATAAAGTTTCCTGATTTTTTTTGTGTTGTTAGGTTCAAGAACATTTGCAGAAACCGTCCGAAGTCACTGATCAGGTAACTGTGCTCTGTATTTTTTATAATTTACATTTGCTTCAGTCGCTTTCGATATCAATATAAAGGAAGTGATTGAAATACAATTATTTAGAGTAGAACTATACAGGTGATTCCCGAGATAAACGACTGTTAAACAACAACTAAGCGTCTAACATGGCTGAAATGTTTTTATTAAAAATATCTTTCAAGTATCGAGTACGTTAGAGCGGGGTTCCCAAACTTCATCAGTCCGCAGTGCACTTACAGGTTTAGTATTTTGTCCCGGCGCCCTTATCGAAATATATGTACAATGACGTAAATCAGGCACCGAAATGAAAACCACCCTTAAGATAAACCTCAATTTATTAAAATGGAATCACAAGAACCATCAAACTAACTAGTAGAACAGAAGGTCGAACAGTTCTATAAACTTTACAAAAGTTCCATACTTCTGTGGAATACCCCATGTCCTTCAAAAATGTTCCATATCTTTCTAAAAAATTCTGCAAGCTACGAGAACGATCTAGCTTCAAAACCGTTTCAAAATTCTTTCTAGAACATTCCAAACAGCCATGCCTGGTCGCGTTTGCACACACTCAGGGAACACTTGGTTTAGAAAATAAATATACTTTGCTAAACGGCTGACAACAGATGTTCAGCTGGCATTGTAAAAAAGCTTATTTTTTGAACAAAGGAGCCTGAATATTTTTGAATTCATGAAACACACAAAAATAGCTGTTGTCTGGGCTTCAAAGTTGAAGAAAATAGGAATTTTCATTCTTCAACTTTGAGACGCCGTAGCGTCCGAACGGTTAGAGCTAAGGAGCTGAGATTTCCCCAACTTAAAGCGCCCGTCGAGACCTTTTGAACGAGTCCTAACTTATCGTCGTAGCTCGTCCGGCCGCCGAGATCTCGACAGGCCGTAAAAATTTGCACCCAAAATGATGGAATTTTTTCGAGGCCAAAAAAACAAAGTTCGGAATTCCGCCGATCTAACGCCGAACGTATCCTTGTAGCTCGTCCGGTTACCGAGATATCTAAACAAGCCGTAAAAATTGGAACCAAAAGTGTTACTTCTTATATACGTTTCATTTATAAACTCTGTTTTCTTCTTTGATGTTCTCCCGGCGTTTGTTCCAGAACCATACTTTGGATCCATCTATTTCATGAAAACATTTACAAGCATAACATTTCTGTGGAGGACTATTATCTGATATTTTCTCGCTCCACCCTTTTCGAAATCTGTTGAAATTTACCCTCCTAGTAATGTCTGATAAGCTTATTGAAAAGCAAATAATGGAAGATAAAGGGATCAGTTTACAAATGGATCTTTGCAAATTTTTGGAACATTGTCTTTAGCTAAAGTAGCAAAAGGTCTTGGGAAAAAAAAATAATTTTAGGGAACAAAGTATAAAAGCTATTTTATCCAGAAAAACTGGACATCCATTGTGTTATTAGAACCAACTTCCCAAGGTACAATGATTCATTTATCCAATGCACTTACTTATCTATGAACGCGAAACGATATGCCTTTGGGGGATTAAAATATATAAACAATATGCAATCTATCCGATGGGATTAACCTCATTCAGCAAGTATTCGAGGTTTATACGCATACATAGAAGGCCACAGAAGCCAATCCACTTAATACGTGAATAATCAATACCCGGAGTCATTTGCATTCGTGAAAAAATTCCAAAATAATCTTGAAAAAAGCCCAGAATACACTAAATCGTGATAAGATTACCATCGTGTCATGCGTGTTGAGTACTAATAGAAACCTTCACGCAAATGTGAAGGTACGCAGCTACATTGCACTATACAACATTAGTTTTTTTTTTGTCCCACATCAATATTAACGTAGTTAGGCTAGCCGGCACGTCAAATTATTTGCCTTGTTAGAAGAAAGCGGTGTGTTGAATTTGAACACGAAACGTAAACAATCCGGTGTGAAAAGTGAGTTACAGACTTACAAAATTGGATCGATTGTATCGAAGACCAAGAAAGAAGATCTCAAGAAATTATTGAAAATTACGAAAAATACACATGTCAGATCCTCACAAGGTATCAATTATCCGCTAAATTAATTTGTTTTAGTCATCATTACACGTATAATGTTGTGATGTCATAGGTTATTTCCATTACACAGGCGCCTACTACGATATTTAAATTAATTTCGATTCGATTCGATATTGTTTCTACGCTTTTCCTATATTTATTAACTTTTCTGCGTATATATTTTCATACTTTCAGCGTCTCAAGTTCACGAACATCTGGACACGATTTTAATCCTTTGTTTATAGCTCCAATTGCACCTTGCGTTCGGCTATTTTCGATTGCATAAGTCCTCATGATGCATTAAAAATAATGCAGTACGCTATTGCAGGCGGCGTTGTCAATATATACGAGGATTGTGCAATGGAAATATCTAAAACAATTGTTCAAAAGGCCTACCAAACAAAAAAAAATCTGATTCCACAGATGGTAGGAAAAAAACGTGCATTGTTTCTTTCTTCTTCTTTCAGATACAGACAAGCGCTCTTCCTCTTGTGCAAATTGCATTCTGTGTAGATCCAGCATGATCAGCAATATCTCGGCTTGGCAACATAAATGCCCTCGCATTAGATGTGGAGTCACCTCAAATGAGGGTAGCTTCGTTACTTATACCCAGAATATTAATATAATCTGGAGAAAATCTTCCTCCTCTCGAGAGCTCCCAATGCAACCTTTTCTAGTAGCTAGAAAAAATGTTTATCGGCCAATGCCTGTCATATCCCAACACCCATTTCTGCTTGTCGTAAAAACTAATCTCTTTCGAATTAGGAATTTTCCAGCGATGTTGTAGCGCACGCGTATCCTCGACACCAAGGATCTTGTCAATAATTTCTATTCCAGCGTAGGCTATGTGCTATGGCAGTTGTACCGCAAAATGTCAGTATTTGGCCACCTCTCCTGGTTTCCCTTTCCAAAAGTACGTAAAGAAGTGTAAGATCTGGCTGGTTTTCAACCAAAAGTTGAATAGCAATGTTTGGGCACAGACAACTGAATTCCGTTGTCATGGCTATAAAATCGCATTTGCGCAATATAAATGTATTTCAAATGAGCAATCCTCGTATCTACATGCATACATACATCGGCTAGGTCGAAAGTCTCGCCAATTAGTAATCGTCGCGACCTTATAAACGGTAACGACACAATTTAGTTATCTGATTATCGATCGCGAGGTACTAATGTGTTACTTGTGTAAAATCTCATGCTTTTGTTGAAGTATTCTCTTTTCATTCTCGTCGTAGCCGCTGAAGATCAGCAGTAGTAGCCGCGTTTCATCGAGATATGGTAATGATACGACGTCGGACACTCGAAGAGTCAATAAAGGATGATGACTTGAACTTCAAGTGTCCGCGGCGCTTTAATATGTAGAGCGCTGAGGAATTTATTGTTTTGTTGCGGTGTATCGTTTCGGACCGATCGGCTTAGTTGAAACGGATTCCTTCCGTATTTTTTCCGTATTAATTCGTGGAATAATTATGGAGTTATTATCGTGATTATTATAAAAGCCTATAAGTTATAAGCCTATAAAATGTGTCTCTTACGACTACGTTTCCGAATTTGTTTGTTCTATAGTGTACAAGATATTGAAAACTTGTAAATTCTTGAAGTTGTTTTGTTTTATCATATATACAGGGTGATGATCATCGATGGAAACCATGTGGAGGAGAACCGTTACAGATATTTGGAACACTCGCCTGTTTCGTTTAAAATATTTTCAGGCTGGCTTGTCTTCTTACTACAATTTTGTAATTCCTCACTTGATTTTAAATAGAATGTTATTTTATTTGTTTTCTCAGCAGCGTACTGGCAAAATTTTACATTTAGTATATATGTCCAAAAGTACTTCTTTAAAAAGTTAGGCGCGATTTTCAGAATTCATACAAGCAAATATTTGAACCAATTATTCGAGTTTCTCTAGTATGCTGAAGGCAAATCAGATATTACCTTTTCAAAATCTGTGAGAAATTTCCTAATTTTCCGCATTTGTCTTTGCAGTTTCGTCTTTTAATTCTTTTGTCATGTATTTAGTTGCTTTATTCTTTGATAGAATATAGTTTTTGTTTTCTTCCTCCATTTCTTCCATTTTTCTCCTGGAGCCACCTTTGTTTTGTACGTTTTATAAATGTTATTGTTGCCCCCTCTTTTTTCGTCATATTCTATTTTATCTTCTTGCAGAAAAAAAAAAAATTGAAAAGACCTAGATAATGTTATTTTCTGTATTTAAACCAACAACATTTTTCTGTTTTTTCACCCTTATGAAAAGTGTAAAATCACATCAAAAGGAAATAACATTAACTTCTTTGCTTTTCTAGCGGTAGAGTCGATCTATGGCGTTACGCTTTAATTTCTATCTAGGTACTTATTTCTATTATTCACCTAGAAAGTTTCATTTATATTTCCTACAAACTTGATTATTATATTTTATTTAATACCATTTCATATAATTCCTTACTGAAAATTACTATAATTTACCAACGTATCCCCCCATACTGAGTAAGAGTGGGAACTATAGCTAATTCTATTCCATTATAGAAACTGTAAATAATCAAATATCGCGAAAGCGAAATTTTCCCATATTTATCGACGTATTACGGATGGTAAAATTACAATTTCTCTGCGGTATCTTTGTTTTCATTTCTATTTGCGAAAAAAAATATTGCATTGAAATATATAATCAATAATAACCGTTATTATTTGTGTTCAATTTATGGTTAAGATCTCAATGCTTTCGTTAAACTTTAAATATTTTAATACCTGCTACAATTATACTTTCACTGTAAATAACTTGATAATATGGCGAAGTTGTGTATGAAATAAATCGTTGATAAAGAAGAAATGTCATCAAATATAACGATTTACATCAGATTATAGAGTGCTTATAATAGCAAATTTGTATTTAAATTCAATTAATACATAGGAAAATTTATTATTTACATATTACAGATATAATGTGATATGATATAATTAATTCTTTATCTTTTTATTGAAATATGCATGCAAATTAGAAGCAAGATTATATAAGTAAAGAAGCTACTAATTATTAATACCAAATGCCTATCTCAACGTTATATCTAATGGAAGTTGTTCATTTGATGCGTTTATAACATCGTGAATCACCAGCGTCTCACACCAGGTGAAATTGCGTGCTTACTTGCAGGTAACAGATTGGGACTTTAAGTTAATTTTGAAACCGGATAACATATCTTGTGAATACATCCAAGTATTATTTTTTTATTAAAACGCATTAGCGGTGCATAGTATGTATGTAGCGGCAAGCGGCATCTGATGAGTTAGTCTTCTCCACAAACGCATTGAACTAAGAATAAACATCCATCTACCGGGAGTAAAACAACAAAATATAGCACATTCTACCCTTTTGCGGGGTGTATGGCGTTTGTGGAGTTAAGGCGTCAAGAACCGGTATTTTATAAATTTCTATCTAGCATGTATTGTATCGTTTCCTCCCATTTCTTCTAACCAGGTTCTTTTTTATCGATCTCTTGTTTTTCTTTTACTTGTTTTAGCTTGGAACGCCGGTCTAGCTACCCTGGCATCTGGCATTCTTCTCACGTGTTCATGCCATCTCAATTGTAATTCTTCTAATTTTTCCATTAGAGATCTTAGTTTCAAATTTTGTCTTAATACTGTGTTTCTGATCTTTTGCTTTTGTTTTATTTTGGATTCTTCTCAAAAATCTCATTTCTACACCAATATCTCTTCCATTCTCCAATAACCCACTTCAAATGGTTTAAATTCCACTTTTACCTCCTTTATCGTCTCGTCGAGTACAATCGTAGATTATAGACGACTTAGGATGCACCCCTGCCTAAGACCCAAAGTTTTAAACAATTTCGATTGTTTTTGTTTTGATCTTTTGTAGTTTCTTTATATTAATTCTGTATAGCATTTATTAATATTTCTGGCCTTCTTCTATGGTTAAATATTTTCCACATGTCTTCCCTTTTAATCTTTCTTCTTTTTGAAAAAAGGACAAATAAGAGTATTTGTCGTATTACGAGAGTTACATAATTTACTTCCCTCTTTAATCGATATCCAAATAACGCTAATATCTTTCAGTGTGATCTAAATTTGTTCCTTGCTTCTTGTCCAATCTTCTGGTGCGCTGCCTTGCGTTATATCGTTCATATCTAGAAGTGCTCTCATCATATCAGCCATTAATTTGGTCGTGGACAGGGATGCTTTGCCTAATTTTAATTTTCCAGTTGCTTCTTTTATTTCGTCCTTATTTACTTCCTCTTTTCGCGTATTTTCTATTTCATGTTCAAATCTGGGATTTGCGAATCTATTGACTTAAAGCTTGATTTACTTTGCCATCTTTCTCCATTCAGTAATACCAAGTTTTGCTATATCCTCTTCTAGCTGTCTAATCCATTTCTGTATCTAGGTTTATCTAGATTATTTAGGTTTATCTAGGTTTACTTATGTTTATATTCTTTACACCTCGTAATACGAGGGATACCTTTCAAGTTTTTACAAAAACAATGAAAGGAAAAAAAATGGTTGTTAAATCACAAAAGTTCGTTCTAAATGGCTGCCATTCACAAACTACGTATCTGTACGAGTACTTGACAGGACTGGACTCTTGTTAAAGGTTACTTTTACAAAAAAAAAATTGACTTATCTCAATTTTAATAGCACTATGACTTGCCGAGACCATTTTTGCTAACCTTCAACAGAAATTTTGTTGAATTCTTCCTGTACGTCTAACGTTTTCCCGCTATTCATTATTAAAGATGTACTTCGCTGCGTATCCCCAGCCCTCACAAAGTTTTGTGCAGATTGCTGCACATATTATTTTGAAATTAATAACAATGACATGTTTACAAGTCCGTGATAAGTTCCTCCCAGGATGTAGACAGCTGGCATCTCACTAAACAAAGACAGAGGCCAGATACGAATGTATATTGAGATAACTGAATGTTTCGCAACAGTTCATCTATCTTAGCGTTTTGTTTATTTTAGTAAATTTAAAATAATATTCAATTATTTCATTATTTCGTCGCGTTACGAGTGATAAGCGATAACAGATGCCTCGTTTAATGTTAATTAAAGATATGAATGTTTTGGGAATAAGTCACGTCTTTATTTATTAAACAATGGAAATTTCGACACAATTTATGTTTGGTTGTGAGTAGTGCTTTTTTGACAAGGATTGATGAGTTTTGTCGAAATATATGAGTGTGGTTCTAGGTTGAAATTTGAAAAATATTTGTAGAGCATAGAATAAAAATGCGGATACAAAAAAATTCTGTTTGATTACTTTTAGCTAAGACGAAGATTCTCATTATAATAAATAACAGCATTAAATGCCTATAAAATCAAAAAATAAGTATATATTCATTAACTATTACCAGATTCCTCCTACATTTAATTAAAACTGCACGCAATAGATTATGAATCTTCTTGTATGTTTAATTAAAATCCTTTCTGGACTTATTTTTCTCCAGCAGCTATTTAACTTAGTGCTCCTCTCAAATTTGGCATCTTCTCTCGTCTGAAAATTAATTATAATTACAGTATAGTGGTGCTGTTATTCTCTTTGTTAACGCAGTTATGCCATTATACACCTCTTCCGTATACCAAAATTGAGACCTCCTAATTTTAATAGCGAGTGATTATTATACACGAGAACATCAATATAATTATTACGGAATGCTTGGGCGTCAATCTAATCCACTTGTAACGTCTTGGTAAGCTGTTAAGTGCGTGAATCATGTTGAAGAGTACATCTCTTGAATAATTATTAAGGTTAAGTAACGTTTGTTTTTATCTTAGAGGTTCAATGTTGATGGATATTATGCATATGAATCCGAATGGTTAATGCGTGCTAATATAACGTTATTGTTTTCCTCTGGTTATTTTGCAAAAGGAAAACTGTAAAAAAAAAGTATATTTGCATCTGTAATAATGTAGTTTTTTTTTGCAATATTAATTGTTTTGCAAAATTATAAACACTGACGCAATTTGCATATTTTGGGTGTCAAAGGGGGCGCCTGGAATGTTATCAACTGTTATCACTTTATCATTTTTTGACTTCTCATTCAATAAATGCAGCCTTAAGTGCAATTAATTCTGTAATAAATGATTTCCATTTTATTTTTAGAATATTTATTTAACGAAACAATTAAAAAAAAAACATTTAAACGATATTCTAGCAATCAACAACACTGTCTCTTCTTCTTAATTACCTACCTTAAGTTGCAAGAAGCATATTGATTAAAATCGTTTTTTTTCTTTCTTTCTTCATTAATCTAAACGGTGCACTTGCAGAATCTCCATATACAGGATGGCCCATTAGGGCGAATAAGTCAAATATCTCGATTAATTTAAAATATACCAAATAATACTTCGAATACAAGTGACTTATGCATATTTCTAAAATAGTACAAAATATACAGGGTGTTACTTTGATTTGGGTTGATCTCAAAAGTTAATAATGCATCAAACTATCTGGACAGTAATCACGACTTGCTTGTTTAAAATATTATATTTTTGCAGCATATAATTTTCTCAGAAATTATCAATTTTAGGGGTTTCATGGTGTTGCCGTAGTTGGAAGGGGTACGAGATGGCAAAATAATATACAGGGTGATCTATAAACAAATATCTTGTACATGAAGCAAAACTTCTACCTACCTAAGACCTTTAAATAAATAATAAATAAAAAAGACCTTTCATTGAAAATATTCTTCCCTATCCTCTACATTAACTAAAACATTGGATTTCCTCGCACTAATGGGCCATTCTGTAAAATGGACAGAATAGAAAATATCCTTAGCTTAAAATTCTCGTCAGACTTGCAAGTAGAAAAAGAAGAACTAAACAAATAATTCCATTTTGGGTTGCTCAACATATCCACCGTTGGATTTCAATATTGCTGAATAATCCTCAATAAGTATTGATTTTCTCAAAGGCATCTGAAAAATTAGCGAACTTTTGACCTAAATCTAGCGATTGTTAGCAAAATTATGCTTTTTCTAAACTGGCACAAGGTCACTTATGAAAGTTCCAATTTATTGTACCTAAACAAAATTTAATCTATCTATTGACTAATACCACTAACGATATAGTCCTAAAAAATACCTTTATTACGTGTATCTAATCTACAATCTTCCATTGTAATGAGGTTATTTTAATTTGTTTGTTTGTTTTATAGTTTCTATTCAGGGGCGTACGAAGTTCAAAGTTCAGGCACGTCTACGGCGATCCCTTTAAACGTGAAAAATGTTACGACAACGTCAAAATAACCAAGAACGCTCACGACTCACAATTCTGCGCTGTCAACCCAAAATTCCTGGCCGTTGTCACGGAAGTGGCGGGTGGTGGTGCCTTTGTGGTGATACCAGTAGATAACGTAAGCGTAGATCATTTTTTTTTAAATAAATCTCTTTATCTCTCTAATAATCTTTATTATTAAATTTCTCGGCTTCCCCAACTGATTTCATGGCCGATTTCGAAATGTCTGTTTATGGAAAAGCTTTAAAAATATCGTCCTTTGTTGTTAAGATTACCTAAAATTGCTCTGAAACGATAATTTTTATTATATTTAGATGTATCCGAGAGAGATCCCGACTAGAGTTGTTGTTATGAATAATTGAGATAACGAAAAATGCTATATTCATAGAAATGTTTACTTTTTGTTCTATTTTTTTTTTTTTCTCTTTATTGTACTTGAATCGGGTACTTCATTTAAAGTACAAACATGTTTTCCCTTTTCTTGTTGGAATTTAAACGTGTAAACAGCATAGGCGTAGCTATTATAGCGATTATGTTTGTTAACATGATAAACCGGTTAGATTTATCGTTTTGTTAAAATAACCACTAATCACAATCACTTTACGCAGGCATTTATATTGCCGTTTCTATTTAATTACGATTTACTGAGAACTACAAGAACAAAACCTAACAAAATAATTTCAACTTTTACTTCCTTGCATTAATCAACATCGAATCCAGTTCTTTTTATAGCTTCCTTTACAAACAACTTAGGATAAATTTAATGGATTTCGTGTAAATCCGGGCACGTAAATTTTACTAAAATGTCTTAAAGTAACTAAAATATTTCGTAAATGTATTGTACTGGGTCATTAAGGTGAAGTAAGTCGTAAATTTTTTATTATCCAATTTAAATATTTACGAAATATAATTTAATTGAGCATTTACCGAATTTGGTTAGCATTCAAATCTGGCATTTTAATAATTTATTTCATTAATTTTTTATATAAGAAAGTCCTTTAACATTACTTTGTGGGAAAAAAATCAAAGTTTCCAATTATTTTTAATAATTTATATCTTGAATATATATTTTTTTGAAAACGCAAAACTCACGCAACAGTCATTGTATGGAATCCAGTAGTCTAAATTCACAATGTCCATCAATAATATCAGAAATGATCGTTGTTAGGCCAACCAATAAAATTCTTAAGTTGTTGGATTGGCATCCCTGGGACAACGAGTTGCAATACAATAAGTGGACAGAAACGTAAATATATTTAGACGATAGTATGCAATACGCTTATTTTCGAAGAAACTATTTAGAAATTTAATTTTAATCAACGAAGACGAGGACGGAGTGAGCAAAAGTGTAAAATGTTTAGGGAGATACGATACTTGAATAAACACTTGCCCACGTATTTCATACTTTTGCATAGGCTAAATCTTCACCCTCGTATAGTGCTGCCCGAAAATGCCTTTTCCTTAATAATCTAATTTTGATTCTTTTTTAAGCCATTTCATTAAAACCAAGCAACATCTTCGTATTTTTTCAGACAGGTAGATTAGATTTTAACGTTGGCAAAGTAACCGGCCATACCGGCGCCGTCTTGGACATAAAATGGAACCCTTTTAACGATAATATAATAGCTTCGTGTTCGGATGATTGCACAGTAAGTACTTGCGTTAAAAAAAAATAACCAGACTCTTTTACAACTAAAATTTTCTTGATAACCAGATAAAATTATGGCATATACCAGATGACGGGTTGTCCATGCACCTGACGGATTGGATTGTTGAGCTACAGGGTCACAAAAGACGCGTTGCTTATATCGAATGGCATCCGACTGCTGAGAATGTTCTTTTCAGTGCGGGTTTCGATCATTTGGTAATGCATTTCTCTTTTACCATTTCGAGCATTTAAGCGAATTAATTTGTTTTAATCGCAACGGTTACATTACAGGTAATCATTTGGGACATCGAAAAAGGTGAAGCTGTGAACGTAATCGACTGCCATACCGACGTAATCTACTGCATGTCTTTGAACAGAGATGGCAGCTTATTAGCGACTACTTGTAAGGATAAGAAGTTGAGGGTTATCGAACCAAGAAGTGGAATTGTGAAATCGGTAATGTATTTCCGTCCTTTTTTGTTTTATTGTATTCAAAGTGACCACTACACCACTACAATACACTACAATACCACTACAATATACAGGGTGTTTTGAAACGCGGTACCAAAATATAATAGTGAGATCCCTCTCCCACAGGAAGGTGTTTGCCATGCCGGTTCGAAAGCTAGCAAAGTAATCTTCTTAGGGACCAGCGGTAGATTGCTAACAACGGGCTTCTCTCGCCATTCCGATCGACAATACTCAATCTGGGACCAGGATGATCTATCGCACCCTCTAGTCACCGACACCATTGATAGTTCATCCGGAATTGTATTTCCCTATTTTGATTTCGACACGAATATCGTCTACTTAGCGGGAAAAGGCGATGGTAACATCCGCTACTACGAAATAGTCGAGGAACCGCCCTACGTTCACTTTCTCAGCCAATTCTTATCGGGGAATCCTCAGGTAACGTCGTATTCTGTAGAGAATCGTCGAAAATCTTACATTGTTGGAATTTTGCTTTGTCCTAACCTTATAGAGGGGCTTGGGATTTATGCCTAAACGAGGTATGAACACTGGCGTCTGCGAGATATTTCGCTTCTACAAGCTGCATACCACGCGCGGGCTCTGCGAACCCATAAGCATGATCGTTCCTCGCAAGAGCGATCAATTCCACGAAGATCTCTATCCGGATACGGCATCTATGAAACCTTCATTGACAGCTGCTGAATGGATTAGTGGTAGAAACGCGATGCCTGTATTGATGTCGATAAAAACAGGTAAGATCTATAAAAGAATTAAATGTAATACAGAACAGCGGGCCCAAAATGGTACTTTGCGGAACTCCTACTTTTAATAAATTGCAATTTTTTTAATAATTTAATATGAGAGAGGGGATGTTTCAAACTATATTTCATGTAGAGTCAAACCCCCGACAGCAGCTGTAATATTTAAATTTCTCGGTAAACATCAATAATTATCTTTTTATTTTAAGTTTTAAACAACGGGAACTGCATTGCTCCTGTGTATACAGTGCCACTCATATTGTTTGCTAATATAATATATATAAGATATATAAATATCTGCATAAAACCACATTAAGCACCAAACCAAAAAAAAAAACAATAACATTTTATATGCTGCAAATGTACAATTCAAAAAAAAAAAATCTCGATAAAACAACCCGTTTGACTCGATTTTATCTTCATTTTTTTTTTACTCTGTACAGGGCCGTATTCGTTCATAAATCTTAATTTTTTTTCTCCTACAGGCAAGGATACCTCACCAACATACGCGCCTAAGGTAAACAAAACCGCCCAAGCTAACAAAAACGACGCGATAATCAATAAAACTCTGAATAATAACAAGAGGAAGTTCGATTTCTTGGCAACGGAAACAACACCTGACTATAGACCGAGGAGTATAATCATCGAAAAGGAGGAGAAGACGAACAACAATCAAAAGACCCAATTCCAGCAGCTGCAACAGCTCTTCAACAATATGGGGGTTCACCCTGACGCGATAGAGAACGACATTCCATTGATTAAGGATATCAGCAACATGGAGGATAATTTCAATACGGTAAATGAGGTATGTCAAAATCATCCCGACTGTTTTATCGGGTAATTATTTATTATTACGAAATTATTTTTTTACAAAAAAAAAAATATTCGATCGTTTTGTGGAGTCCCTAACTTATGACAGTGTAGCAGTATAATTTTTAATAATAATTTATTTTTTAGCTGAGGAAAGCATATCTGAGACAATCCGACGAGCTACGACAATTGAAGAAGCAACTCGAACTTAGCAGACAGGAAGTGAAAGAATTGAAAGAGGAAATTAAACGAATCAAAGGAAAATAATTTCTACCGCCTTACCTTCGAAATTCTTTAACATCACTCCATTTATTAAGTTATTTTTGTTTTTTTTGTACGATTTGTTTTATATATATATATATGAATATGGCGTATATATATATTTTTTATTAATTTATTATTAAGTTTATCTTCCAAAGTCTTTTTTTTTGTTATGGTACGATTTTTTGTGTAAATTGTTGTTTCGTTGTCATCACTTCCTATTTTTCCCATTTCCCCAGCTTACCTTATTTTTTTTTCATAATTGTTTGCATATATGTATATTTTATACGTCTACTTCATTGTTATATTTTCCTCTTAATTTTCCATTTCGACGAATTCATGTGATATTCCTTTTTATATATATTTACCTTTACATAAACTTACCTTATTATCTTATCCTACTCTGTTTTTCTATTGTATCGTAGTGTGACAATTACTGTAAATGTACAATTTTATGCGTCTTATTCAATTGCAAAAAAAAGTAAAATAGTTTCTATGAATTAAGGACTTTTTCGTCCCTTTCTATTACAATAGAATTACCATAAGGTTAAATTCATAAATACGTTTTTCTTTTAAAGAATTTAGGTTCCGGGTTGGAACCGCTGTCGACGTTTCGCTCTCGGTTGTATAGAGCTTCATCTGGATTGCTGATTGTTACAAAGTTGGATAGGGAAGAGACGGGTTGTGATTGAAGAATTCGGATATGAGAGAGGATTTCGATACATGCAGCAGCGCAGAAGAAGCTCCATGCAACTGAGGGCGAATCGTCGGCAAACTATTGCAATTACGACGCGGTTTTAAATTCTTTGAAAGAAGGCAACGGCCGCAGAAGTCTACACAACAACACATAATCAAGTTTGTTTTTCATATAAATACGGATTGAAGTTACAAAGGAAATAAAACAGCAACACTTTAACATGGTTACCCAAAATAATTAAGTTGGTAATACTCTCTGCAAGAACTTTATTACATACAAATTCAGGATTAAAATTGTTGAATTTTACTAAATCAACCTTAAAAACAATTTGGTAACAAATCTCTTGAACATTTATCAACTTCTTGCTGCTTCGCCGGTTCACCGGTAGCTACCTCCAAAGAGGTACAAGAGGATTCCCATCGTCTTATTTTGCATGTACCAATATAAAGAACGAAATCCTTTAATAAAACGAAATAAACGAAATTAAAAGTGCAACACATACTGAAACCTATAAATCGAAATATGTAATAATTAAATTATATATTATTATATATAAATACGGAACTATATATTTTTGCAAAGCTTAGGCTAGTCGTTCTTATGGATAAGTTTAAATTTTTATTGTAAAACCAAGAGAATCTATGAGATGTAATTATTATATTTACAAATATATCGAAGCCTTGCGTAGCTTTTCTACTAGTAAAGAAGGAAGATGCCTTAATGCAGAAAAAAAAACGGTATTCATATCTTTATTCTATCTTTCTTAAGGTAAACCCATCAAATAATATATGCACAAATCAGTATTAAGTAAAAATTATATGATGTAATATGTACGGTCATTATTATGTGTATTATGTGAGCTATGAATTTATTTCTTATATTATGTAGGTACAAATTGTTTCTCTGATATGACATATACAAATAAATAAAATCAAATATTGGAAATATAAAAAAGCATTTAATTTACGAATGTGATTTTTCCATTAAAATGAAGTTTTCGTATACATACGTTAAGCTGGCGACAATACTTCCCCAATTGAATGGTAAGCATTACCAACACGAATTTGTAAAAATCGCCAATCTAATGTTATTAATAAATCCAATTTCAAAGTAGAGAAGAATAGAACTTCTCTACTGAAAACTGAATAGGTTAAAAATTAAATTCATATAAACAGGCACTAGAACCTATAAAAACTTCTACATTACTTCCCAAGCATACAGAAAGGTATAAATGATAAAAAGTAATAATATTCATAAAATAATTTATTACTACAAAAAAGAACGTCGCAATCGAACAAATATTGTTAAAAATAGTAAAAAAATGCTTAAAAATAATTACTTAACTCTAGAATCGTAACAAAAAAATAACCGTATCTTAAGATGTGAACTGTTATAAATATACATTTTTGGTAATAGTACTGTACATATTTTTTTCTTATATAATAATATAAGTATCCAGTCATCTTGTATTCTATCTATTGAAATAAATTAGTAACGTAATAGTAACGGTAAAATAGAACGAAATATGAATCGGTGACACCATATTGCTTGGATTGCAACCATCTCCAGTGCAAGTGAAAACGCAAGTTCTATAGGTCAACTTATCACCAGGTTGTTTAACGTAGTTACAGTAGTTACCTAGATCTAAAGATGAGCAGAATCTTTTGGTTCCAATCCCTCCTGCGAAAATAAATATCATTAAATCAATCATCTTAGTTTTTCCTGCTCTTTGTATGTATTAGCGATATGGAACGTTTAACAAAGAAATGCTCAAGTTACATCTTTGTATATTGCAAAAGCGTTCGAATTTAATGGAGTATTAATTGGAGTGAATAAGTGACGATATGAAAATAATTGATTTGTTCCAACAAATGATTTAAAAAAATCTGAAACATAAATAGTTTCAAATTGATGATTAATTTCAAAATATATGATTGCGCGGTTTAAATACAGAAGTTTCTAGGCGTAACGTCCAGCTTCTCAAGATGGTAGTTTGTTATTGTTTACGTTGGCACTCCATCGATACAAAGAAATCGACATATACAGGGTCCCACAAAAAGGTCTCTCGTATTAGGAGAGGCCGCTGTGTGAGTTGTGGCGATCTATAGCCATTTTTAATAGGCGTAATGGCTTCGCAAAGTGAGCATAGTGCCTTTGTTGTAGAGGAATATTAGTTCTGTAATTATTACTCAACGCGCGTTTCGCATTTAGTTCGAACTTGGCCATGATTCTGTTGCGGATAGAAGAACTATTCGAGTTTGGGTATCAAACTTTAGAGCCCTGAAAAGAAAATCTGCCGGCCAATCTCGGACTGTAACAACGCCCCTCTGTCCAGCAATTTTCAAAGCGTTCAGCACTTAAACATGCAGCTGCCCAGGGATCATTTCACAGAAGTGCTTCACATGCGCCCATAAAAATAATGGTTGCCCAAGAATTAAATGAGGAAAATTTTGAAACTCCCAGAAGTGTGTGTGAGGAAATTCTTCAGAACACTTCAGAAATTGGCGCTGTTTTGCTTTCTTCTGAGGCTCACTTTCACTTATCAGGTACTGTAAATAATAAAAATTTCCGCTAATGGGCAGCAGGAAACTCATAGGAACTTCACCAACGACCACTTCACAGCCCTCGTGTGATAGTTTAGCTTGCTAAATTTGGTGTGCAGGGTTCGTATTTTTTCGAAGAAGATGGCTTATCGGTAACGATTACTTCAAATTGCTACTGTCACATGATAAAAACCTTCTTCCGACCTAAATTTTACTAGTTGGAGACCATGAAGAGGCAGAAATCCGGTTTCAACAAGGCGGAGCCACAGCTCACACCTCTTGGCGTTTTCTAGACATCTTCTCTCTTTACGAGGAAACATCGCCTGGCTCCTAAGTTTTCCCAATTTATCACCTTGTTCTTGTTCTTTGGGGACACTTAAAGGGTCAAGTGTACAAACATCGTCTCACAAGCCTGCAAGCGCTTAAGGAGGCAATCATCCAGGAAGTCGCTGCCATTCCCCCGGAAATGATACGAAGAACTATGGATAATTTCCGGGAAGGGCTTCGTCAATGCGTGCCATTTACCGGACATAATTTTTAAAACTGTAAAATGACTTGTTGCTCACGAATAAAAGTGTTTTTTCTGTATTTTTCTTTGTTTGTAACTACCTTTTGAAATAGGGAAGGTCTTTTTGCTGGACCCTGTATTTACGACAAGCTTTTTCGGGATCGTATTGTTTTACTAGAAACCTATTTATCTTTATTTCAGAGATTTAAATAAGAGAATTAGGATGAAAAATAGATAAATCTTTAAAATATAATTCATTCCGCACGTTTGAATATTCCCGGCAAAAGCTTTTCACGATGATAGCTGGGCTTCAAGATCATTGAAAATGAACCCCCAAAGCACACAACTTTGTCCATTTTGTTTATTCTATAGCTTCTTCTTCTAGATTTCTGTTGGAACAAAGCTAATATTTCCTTCTGTGGTGTTGCAAGTCAGTAAATTAAATTATAAATTTTGACAATGATAAACTTGAACTTCTCGTTGAATAAACGCCAGGTTAAGCTTTCATATCTACCTCTAAAAAAAGAACAAAACTACTAGTTACAGTGCATCATTGTTAAACAACAACTTATAACCTAGGTTATGATTTTTTTTCTCATGTTACATCATGCGTCATCATCTGATGCTAAAGCCCAAACTACAAATCAAAGAATGTAGATGAAATTGTGTTCGAAATGATACGAATTGGTTAGTGCTTTTACCAGCTAAACTCGTGGATTTTATACAATATGCGGCTTCGAACACATGATCGCAGTTCTTCGCCTCCAGGCCAGACATGTGTATCATCCCGTCGGAGCAATCCAAAGTCTTCGACGAGGAACATTGGTAGCAGTTAATGCAGTAGGCTTTAGGTTGTCGCGAAAGCAAAGATAGGCCACGCAGGAGCAGCGTTAAAATAAGGAAAAAGAAATGAATGTTGTTAGTAAAACGTTTCAGCTGTTTTTTAATGCAAAATGGTCGAAGTAACTTTTAGCATTTATGGTTAGCAGGTTAGAAAATCCTTATTCCCTTTTAAGTCAAGTCACCTTCGAATCGCCCTATATGTTTTATGCAAAACTTGGCGCCGTACACTCTGTCGCAAGATAATGGTTGTAAGTCAACATCGCTGCTTAGCCATTCGTTGCACTGGAACGGATGCTTTGAGTCTGTACCGCTGCATTGATAGCAATCGATTGCTAAAGCTAGATAGGAAATAAAAATACATAAAAAGAACATAAAACATGTTTCTGGTAGTAAATATTTGGATTTTTATTGTAGATTAAATTAAAACAATTTAAATCTTAATTATTTGGACATTCCAGTCAAACACGCGTTAAATCCCATTTTTTTTTCTCTCTTAATTCTACTCGCCAAATTTCCCTATAAATTTGTATGTAACTTCTATTTTATATAACAATAAAGCCAAAAACCAATTCTTCTGATGAAAAAATCCCCGTAGTAATTAAACCAAATTCATCAATCTTAGTCCTCTACTAAAATTTACACGATTCCCTCCAAAACCTTTGGCGAAATCCGATCCTGAATAATTCATGTTGCTCCTTGTGTAGGAGCCCTACTCATAGACAATAGACAGATTGCGAAACACTATTCGATGCTAATTTAACTGTGTAGTAAACCTGGAACTCGCGGAGATCAAAGGACTTATATGAAATTCGTGATCACAGAATTTACGAAGGGGATCCGCCCGGAGTAAATACCGACGAAGGATGCTGGCGAGAAATTTATATGGAAATGAGAGACAAGGAGTGGGACGAACTACTCGAACGGTAAGTATTAAATACTTGAAATGGATGAGATACATTCAGCAACCGGAAGATAAAAGGAAATGATGTAAAATAGAGATAACGGGTGTATATTTTTATCACCAGCAGACGATTCTATAACGATCAATTAAGAAAAATAGATAAAAAATCGGAACTTTCTATAATGCCAAAATTCTAGACACTAGCATTGATTATCCATCGGAAACTTTCCCAAATAATATTTACAATTTCGAAAACGTAATATTTGATCCGCAAATAAAAATCGACATCATCAATACACTTCGTTTAACGTTAGTTTTCCCAGATACGCGCCACCTCGTCCAATTACCTCTCGCTCGAAATCTGGAAGACAGAAGTTTCGAGAAAGCACGATGCTAACGAAATTTAACTTCGAGATCGTAGACGAGATAACGTACACTCTTCTTCCGTCGGGAAATCGAATAATAAATAATAAGATGTCTGTCGAGTTGCAATGAAACATAAGCTAGCGTGATAAGATTAAACAGTTGCCTTTTCGCAATGATGATGAAGGTTATTGTAATTATAGCAACGGATTTTCATTGAATTCGAGAAGGTGGGGAAGGACAACATTTAATTCGATTGATGATTGGGAAAATAAGTTACCTTCATTAAAGACCTTAGAACATACATGCCTTCGTTGATCTAAATATTAAGGTTGTTGTTTCAAGCCGGACGCCCGGTTTCGGGTATCTGGATAATCGAAAATTTTTAGCTTTGGGTCTACCCGCTTTCAAGCCCAAAAACGGTTCTAGAGCCGAATAGTTAAACACTCGGTTCTAGGTAATCGGCTCTAGAACCAGATACTCGGGTACCCGTATTCGTTCCTAGACCCGAGTATCTGAATACTTGGATTCGGATACGCGAAAATGGTTCTAAAACCGAATAGTTAAATATCTGGTTCGGGCCACAAATTGATTTCGTAGATTTTGCCTAATCTAGTTCTCGTGAATTGTAGACTCAAATATCGCAAAGTCAAGGCAGAGTAGAATGAAGCAATTCCACAAACAAAAGATTTGCTAGTCGTCGGTTACGAAGAAGCGATCATTGCGTTAGAAATTTCCTAAAAGCTCCGGAAAATTACGGCAAACCAAAAGGCCAGGGTCAACCGAAAACTGCAAGTGAGCGGGATAAACGCATGACATTGCGGTGTGCATCCAATTCTTCTGCGTCGGCGAGAGTTATTGCAGAACAGGCGGGGGTACAAACGCACGTGCGTAATGTTGAAAAGATTTTAAAGGCGTCACCGGTAATATCACGGAAGAAAATGTTGAGAAAACCGCCACTTTCGGCGAAACACAAAGAAGCGAGGTTGAGATTTGCTGAAGAACACGTATCCTGGAAGAAACAATATTTTCCGATGAGAAACGTTTTAATTTGGACGGACCGGATGGGTACTCGCATTATTATCATGATCTGAGAAAGGAACCAAAAGTGAAAATGACCAGACAATAGGGGGTGGATCTGTGATGATATGGGCAGCGATTGGATTTCGCGATAAAAGTGGAATAGTGTTTTGCACAAACAAAATGACATCTGTGACGTATAAAGACCTATTGCATGACAATCTTCTATGTTTTGGAAACCAATGGGCGGGGCGCAATTTAGCCACCACAGCCAACAGAATTGAAAAAGTGATAAATGATATGCCGAAATATGAACCCAGTGTGCGCTACATAAAGATACAAATGTTTCCTGAACAAATATTTGTAACAAAAGAATTCTTTGAAATAGGCATTAAAAGGTAAACAATTTGCTTTTTACACAAATCGACCTATTTCATGAAATGAATCCAATTTTGTCAAGTGTACTAAATTGGCAATTTCATTTACCCATATTTAAACCAATGGAGCAATTATTGGTATTAATTACAGGATTTTCTTTACTTAGTAATAGTAACCCCTAATTTACTTTGAAGTATGTATAACTTCCAAGTCCCTTTTCAGGGCAATCACGTCGACTCCGGTGTTCGCCAGCAATGTTACGGAATAAATGTCTAAAATAGATACAAATAAATTAGATTAAAAATGTGCTTCCAAAATCCAATATTTTATTATGAAACCGAGTTTTTCACCAGTTTGTTTACAATGGCGAAAACGTGTGTGTATTCTATTAAGGATATCTCGTCCCTGTATTATGATCAAATATTCTTGTCAATTTAATTCCGAAAAGAGCGAGATCAGCACACTTGATTTATTGATTGTGCTCGAGTTAGTCGGCCGTGATTTTCTTAATTAATACAAGAGAAAAATCAAGTACTAAAATTATGCTTCTCGATGAGGTTAACGTACGTGCAGCTTATTTTTAACTCGTAAATGTTGACTTTTGTTACCAATATTATTTCGATAATTATTTTTCAATGATAACGATATGTTATGAGGTTTCTTCCGTTGTTACTTTTTTTTTATTTCAAACAATAACCGATTTGAAAGATCTTTAAAACTTTTGTAATGTAATTTTGGAGCACGCTGTATTTAGCAACATTCTATTAAATATATATTATAAATGGCGCATAAACAAAGTATTTTGTAAGTAAGTGAGTAAATGTGGACCAATACTGGAGATAATGTTTCTGAAATATCTCTGAAAACCTGCTCATTTTGTAGGGACTAGCAACAAAATAAAACAAGTTGATTCCTCCCACTTAATTTTAACTTTAAGCTAGGATGCTAATCAAATGATGTTTGTCGTGTCTATTATTTTTAATAAATGTGAAATTTACACAAGGTATTGTAGAATTGGTAATTTTCCACGACAGGGGACCCATAATTTAAATTCTAAAACCACGATTTTATTAGTGATCCAACTTGATCCAATTTTAATCATTAAAATTTTACTAATAGTTACTGAAATTTTTGAAAATTTTTGTCATAAAATACCATCATAAAATAAAATTACGCAAGGTAGCCAAACAAAACATTAGCGGGCGTACCACGCGAACACGCCTAAATGTTGTATACTAAACAAAACACAATCACAAAACCACTTACTTCTATGGCACAAGAAAAGCAGTAACGTTAACACAACGAAAAACTGTTCGCAGGGTGGCATTTTAACACCGCACTCTTTATATTTTCGTATAAATAATTCTTTAAACGAAACAAAACATCCGTTGAACTTACGAAGTCATGACCTAAACATCTGAGTCACAATATTACAAACCACACCTCTGCACGACGTCGTCGTCCAGCGGTAACAACATCGAATACATCAACTAATGACGAGCAACTTTCGAAAACAACTGGCCGAAGCGCGCTAAACATAGGTGAAATGAGCTGCGGGGCAGCGTATTGGGAAGGCACTGGTAGCGTGTGTGTTGTAAGATATACGCAAGGTACGCAAGTAATTGCTTTGAGCTCGATTGTATGATGCCATTGATGCATTTCTGTGTGTATGCAGTTAAATTGGAGTTACCATGGAAATAAGTATTAATAATTCTGTGTTTTTGTTGGTTGTTAGGAGTTAATTTTCAAATTTAGACAAAACCAAATCTTAGGTGATATTAAGGATACTTTTGTCGTTTGGTGTCCACGAAAACACGCCATTACAAACAAATAATACGGAGTTTGAAAAACTTCGGATAGATGAAGGCAAAGATTCAAAAAGATAGTTTTTTCGAATATATTTTAATATGGTCTGGGTAACCAAATTAACAATGGTCTGCCTAACTGGCGCAATTTTCATTACTGGAACATTTCAAATCTCCACGTGTTTAAAACGCAAAAATTCCAGGAGACATTTCATCAATGCTGGATTCTTTCTTAATGGTCAAGACTATCTTAGTTACCTTCAAAGTGGAATGATATTTTTCAAAACTACATAAGCTACCCTTTTTTTTTAAGGAAATTGATTTTACATTTTCTTAAATATCTTGGAGAGTACCCATTTGAGATGCCTAATGAATTTGATGCTCTTTCTCTTTATTATTTTCTTGTAAAAGTAATTTGATAAGAAGAGAAAAATAGGTAGTTTTTTGTTTGAAAATTTAATCGTAATTGTCATAATGTTTCCGAAAACAGTTCTGTAAAATTTTGATTTTTCAAGTTAAGCGCTTTCTCAGTTATAATGTTCCTTTGCACTCGTCCATCTGTCAAAATTTTTCAAAACACGCTTGTATTTCTCAATATGGCTAGAAATAGCAACGTAATCGTTTGATGGAGCAAAACTTAAAATCGAACTAGGGATTTAGAAATGCAATAATACAAGGGTAGTTTAAGAAGTCCTTCGAAAATCTAAGAGATGGTGCTCGTAAATGTCAAAGTCTCAGCAATATCCATTACATGGTTTCATCTTTATTGTCGATTTAAGCAAAGAATTTTTGTTTATGTAGGAAAATGGAAAAAAGTGAAAAACAAAACACATATATTTAAAGGGCTTAACACCGAAAGAGGTCAAAACTGAGTTGGATGAAGTTCAAGCTACATCTGCTCCTGTGTTAGCAACTGTTTACAATTGAGTTTTGTTTGTGCGCCACTGATAACCTTAGTCACCTTCTGTAACGTCACATTTCGCGCATGACGTCAAACCTATCCCTATTTGAATAAACTATATTTTTAAAGAAAATGGCGGAAATTTAAGAGAAAGCAAAATAGGTGTACTTGCTGGCCTGCAAAGGTTGGCCGCTTTGGAGAGTTAGATTCAGAGCAGTGATATTGTGATTATTTATTATTAATTTTTGATTTCTCCAAACTATGCCAAAAAATAATATTCTTCCTAATGGCTCGGTAAGAGGGTCACTAAGAGGTTATGACAAGCTTTAAAGGCTATATATATTTGGATACAAGTCATGGCCCTGAGATAGTATGCAACCAGTTTAACAACGCTATTAAGCTGGCCGTATATAGTCCACAATCCGCGGACTATGCAGGAATCCCCTGTATCCGGCAATAGAAAATATTGCCATAAAAGTTTAGATGCTTAATTGATTTTTTTTGCAAATTTTTACTTTTTAAAGAGAATAAATCTTTTAATATCTGTAATTTTTCTTAATTTTAAAGTAAAAAAAGATTATTTGTAAGATTTTGATCTTGGCAATGTTGTACGATAATTTCTCCGTTGACATGTGGAATCATTTCAGAGGAAGGACAAAGAAGAAGAAATTACGTCGTAACGGTTGTGGCACTAGAAAATGCCAAAAAATGGCTTGGATCGCCTGCCACCTGATGCAATTTTTATTAACAAATTTTATTATTGACCTCTAAGTATGTTCATATTTTCATTAAAATATAAAAAATTTTTATGAAAAATCGTAACATTGTATTTATTAACCATTAACAGTTCTTTCTTCATAAAAAAAAAATCAGAGTGGGAGATTATTACATTATTACAGGAAAATAGCTTTATTAATAGTATTTTGAGTGCCGAAACAAACTCGCGTTTATTCGTCTCGTGAGGTTTGTGCAGCCACTGTATACCTAGTTCACCGTAAAAATTTATCGCAATTACGTGAAGTAAATTTTGATTTACTTTATCAGTTTTTTTCTGATTTAATGCTTGGAAAACGGATTCATGTAAACTGCAAGAAGGAACGATTTGTTTCAACCACTATCAGATTTTTATTCGAGAATGGAAAATTTATTTTGTTAGAATAAAACACAGAATTTGTATATAAATGCTTTTATTAGTTCAGTATCAATAACTTCCTTTTTTCAGATTAAGTAATTTTATCTACATATTTTTCGTGATATACAAACATCTGTGAGGTATAAAAACTTTCCTAATTGTTGCAAATTACGCTTTATTTCTCTTGTAAGTTTACTCAAACTTACCTTTGAATATTACATTGATTAAATCTATGTAGAAAATCATTCCATGGGCCATCTTGTCACAAAGACACTTGCAGAGAACATCAATTTACCATTCAGAATTTATTAGATTCATATAGTTTTACATAAAATATGTAAATACGGAACATCAAACATGGATTCGTTTAGTGATTCATAAAATGTACGAGTATTTAATGTATGATTAATTATTGATGTACCCTGTTTTAATACATCGTTAGAGTGGGTTTGAACACACATTTACGGAAAATAAAAGCTGATACAAGATGTTTACATGTAACTTAGCTAATAATTATCTCCGTTAATAATTACTTCTATACGAGATTTGTTTGATATTTTTTTTATACATGATTCTACAGTTTGATGCGAGATCATTTTTTGAGGTCACCTTAGGAGATAATTCTTAACTAATATATAAGAAACAGCTTGTACAGACTTACACTACCGTAGATGATATTTATCTAGAAATTTGTGCTCAAGAAAATTTGAAGTGAATTGAACGTTAATCCACGCCACTTAATTATATTCAATTTTATATAAAAATCTAATTTTATGTAGTGGTTTTCAGAGGCGGTTGGCGATGATGTAAATGGGAGGTCAAGGACAAGGGTATCCTGGTGCGTTTCTATTGCGTATCATGTAGTTGGCAAAAAATACGCGAGGTTATTGAATTGACTCTGATTTCCCATTTAACAAACGCTTTCCACCACTATCGCAGATTCTTACAATATAAGATTTTGTACAATCTGTCCTTCCTAACCTATAGAATATACATACAATGATCACCAACATCAAAAATGAACACTATTTTATATCACTCAAGTATAGACAGCCTACATCATTTTATATACTTAACAAATATATTTCTAACTATATATCTATAAAAGTAATAAAAATATATGTATAAATATAAACAAATGCATATTAACTAATATGAATAGGAGATATAACAAGCTTTTAATCATTTCAAAATCAAGTTAAATGATTTCAACGTATTATACAATATATTCGCGGATGTAGTTGGCAATATTTTTAGTTTGGTTTCAATTTTTGGAAATCATGTAGACCTCTGCATAGTCGAGCAAAAACTATTTTCAATTCACAGGGTACAGTAGCAAAATGTGACTAAAAAGGGTTGTTCGGAATGAAAGGCTACGATGTTATGCATTTTTTTTTTGCTGATAAGCTAATATGTGTTGTTTGTCAATTTCGTTTCAGGTAAAGCATATTCATAAAAGTTATAAACATATGCGCATTTTCAAAATGATCGGCTTTGACTTGTCAAACCGACAATAGGAAGAAAATCTTTATTATTAATTTTATGACGAAAAGTTATTTTTTATCAAAAGTTCTCATTTCCTGAGAAAGCTGCTGTTTTCCATTTTTCATTTGTTAAATTAATAATGTTTCTCCTATTGTCAACTCCATCAAAGTAGGCTAATCATTCGGAAAATTCGCCCAACTCCGTCCTAAGCAAATCATATTGGCGTACTGTAAGCGGAAAAACTACATGAAATGAAATGAACAAATAATGGATATCAAAGTAGGCCATTCGGAAGATTTACATAACGCCATAGCTTTTCATTCCGAACAACTTTTGTTCGTGACAATTTAGCAGATTGTGATCGGAAATTACCTGAAACGAAAAACTGCCTAAAAAAAGGCCTAATTGATTTTCAAAAATCGAAGCAAATTAAAAATGAGTTTTAGACCAAGCAAGACTTACTTCCCCAAATATTACCAACCAATTCCAAATGTGGACACACTGTATAATTTTATGATAATGAATAAAGTTAAATAAGAATAAATTATTTTATAAATGAGATATTTGTATCTCAATAACAAAATAGCCGCCTCAGTAATAAGATGTGTAATAATATATTCACTTTCACTCTAGCTTTTTAGTGTATCAGCTACACTTCGTTTTGTGAAACATATTTTAACATTTATGGTAACTGAATTTGTGTATTAATAGATTTTTAATAATTTCTTATTATTAAAAAAATAATAAAGAATATAACTTTGTATACATAATGTGTAATAAAATAAATACACACCTCTTTAAATTTTACGAGATTTTTTAATTTTCTTAAAATGTAGGTAGCTGCGAAATAAACTACAGTCATTATGATACCTGGATAAGTATCGTATGATTTTATTTGCAAAATTACAAATTCAACATTGCATCGGTACGCCTGACTATCATTTTAGAAATTGAAAATTTAAATTAATTTACTTTCTCATCATGATAAATAAACCATTATCTAGCAATTAATTTTGTTAAATCTATAATCGCTTAATCAAACGAAGCAAAAGAATCACTTTAAAATGTTTGCAATTGGCTACTATTTTAGCGGGACATTTAAATTTAACTTAAAAAGTATTCTACATCATTCATTTTAAGTAAACACAATTATTCATCAATATAATCTCATTTATCACAAAAGTAAGATACCTAAACCCAATAAAAGAATACAATTAGATAAAAACAAAACAGAAACGTAAAAATTCTTCTTGTCCATGTAACAATATCAATTTTATATACATTTTATGATAGCATTTATACATCATTTTCAAGATTTCTATTTTGTACATCGCATCACAATCAATGAAATCAGTGCAAAAATATCACGCTCTCGCTATGCTATGCCACCACCTTCGGTTTCATCTTTTTCCTCTTTTTGAGCTTCTCTATCTTTCCGCTGCCGTCCGGATTTCCGGCTAGCCTCCTCAAATTTCGCTTGTTCCTCTTCACTTTCGTGAAGGAGGTGTGTTTCGAGAAGTTATGGACACGGAACGCACCCTTTTTACTAGTGCCGGGCTCGTCGACGATCTTCGCCGTTAAAAAGTTCGGCATTGCAGGTGCTTTTTGCGCGAAAACCTGTGCACTTGAACAACCTGCGTCCCACGAAACGATCAAGCTGTCTTCCATCACGGCGTTGTCGGTTTTGTTGTATTTCGCTATTACCTTTTTACTTCCTTCGTTATCCTTGATGAAGCAGATCTCGCGAAGTTGAACGCGATCGGTTTCTTCCTTAGTTTTCTTTGCCATTTTCTGCCCTTTATTAATCGATAATTTAGGCGCAATATCTAATTTTGGACGCTGCAAATTGGCCGTGTGTGGTGGTTTTCTACTTGCTTTCGAGCCCATCTTATCCGAGGAAATATTTCCCCTTAAATTCTTTGCGCGACTTCTCAGATTCGCCGTTTTATTCGGCCTTAAACCAGGTTTAATTCGCTGCACGCCTATGCTTATTGAACTTGTCGCTGAACTCGTGTGGGAGCAACAGGGTTGGGGGACGAAATCGATCATATTTTCTTTCCGGTCGATTGGTACACTTGTTGACCTAGAAGACTTCGCTGCCTTCTTAGGCGGAACGGTGACTAAAGGTGACTTGGCGCTCGTTGAACGGCTCTTGATGACGACTGCTCGCACCGACTTGCCCTGGAGTAAGAAATGACTTACCAAAGTTAAATAAAAAATTGTTTAAATAATTTATGTGATAATATACTTAATTTTAAAGCAGGTAAAGGGATGATTGACAAGTATGAAATGCAAAAATTACGTTAAAATGAAATATTATAATCTGTTCGGATATTTGTTTAGTTTACTGCGCTAATAATCGTCCGCTCGGATACTTTTTTATTTTGTTGTACAATTATAATACAGGGGGCTTCAAAAGGAAACGTGAATACTTTAGAAGATGATAGTAATTGATATTTTGAATAAAATATTTCATATAAACATGTGTCCAATTCTTAAGGGAGATTTCCAATAAAACATGCTTACGAGGATGATATGAGAAATATTAGTGTTTGAAGACAGAGTAGTGTTGTTTTGAGAGCTGCTGAAAGTGTTCAAGTTTATGTATTTGTGGAATCAAGAAAGAAGAACAATACCGGTCAATGATTCGATTTCTCTATTGGATGGGAGAAATCAAAAAGAAGTTGGATGAAGTTTACCACGGTTTACTGAATTTAAGTAGCGACTAGGTCGTTCAATTGAGGCGACTACGGACGATGTGAGAAATAAAGTTCGTGATATAGTGCTGGGTGAAGATTAGAGAAATTGCTAACAAAGAAAACGTTTCAATTGAACGTGTGCAGAACATCTTTCACCATAAATTGAGTATGAGGAAGCTATCGGCCAGATATCTTCAAAACAATGTCAAAGGCCAGTCGATAATATGGGCTTCTCCCGGTGAACTGGCACCAAAGAAAGTTAAGACAATTCCATTAGTAGGAAAAGTTATGCGAACGATTTCATGATCAATTAAAATTCGCAAAGCATAATCATTTGGAGAAGGGAAGTATTATGCCGACGATTTATTAGACCGATTCTACTCTGAACTAAAGCAGAAGAGACCCAAGTAAGCGAAGAAGAAAATTCTTTACCATCCTAACACCTTGCTCCACTTATCTCACAAAGTAATTGAAACTGAACTAAGCTTTCTTTTATTTTATTGTAATTGACGCTCAATAAAACATATTTCACATTTCTAACATAAAAATATTGCTATAGTGATACCAATTCACGAGAACAAATATATACAAGTAAATGACTTACCTGATCAACTAGCAATTATTCAAAAGCGTTTCTGGTTTATATTAGTGCTAAGAAAGGGCTATATCTTTATATTCCGAAGAAACCTAATAACAACATATCAGCAATGACATCGATAAAGACATAGCACTTGCTTGAAGCAGGTTCGTCAGTATAGAACACTTACGATTAGTTTCAAGAGAAAGAGAGAGGTTGCTTCTTTTTTTCTTTTGTTAAAAGTAGGAAGTGATAAGAAATGGATAAAAGTGAATTAGAAAGAGAATATAGTATTGAGAGTGAGATAAAGTATCGATAGTGAGCAAAATAAATAAAATAATGAGTATTCTCGTTAAAACATTTTAATAAAATATTAAATATGTATATATATATAAGATTCATAAACAGATTTACAATTTGTTTTGCGTACAGTTTGTTGTTTCGAATGTGTACTAGTATGTCAATTGGTTCATTTAATCGTTGTTATTACATTTTGTTCAATGATGTCATGAGTATCCGTAAAATCTTTATATATATGTATATCAACATAAAAAAGTTAAAAAAGTAAATAAATAAAATCAGTGAACATTTACTTTAATGGAAATTTAATGGAATCTGATGGTTCTCATAGGTCAGTCATTATTGTTTTTTTTTTGTCAAATAGATACACACCCAAACCTTATTATTTAAACAAATAGCAATGTAATAAAGGAAATAGAATACGCAAAGATACCTTTCTGAACGGTTCATTTTTTTTTCTAAAATCTTAGGGACAGGAATAACGAAGAATGATAATTTGGTTATTGTTTCTCTTTGGCACGTTTGGATAAATTATTCCGTTTGCAATTTTACTTTTGTATTAATGCAACGGTCTAAATATTGAATTCATTAATTAAAAGATGAAGATTCCAAGTAACATGGCAAGGGTGTGTGATACGATATGCTTATAATCACCAGAGTTAAACCTCCTTGATCTTAAAATTATGGCAACGTTACTGGGACAAATTCGTAAAAATTCTTGGTTAAAATAATTTAACTTACCACTTAAAATTTGTACGAAGGAAATGTATTTTATTCGTTATACGGGCTGTCTCAAAACTTGAGGAAATCATTATACAATAACGTTAGATATGTATTTCCAAATTAATTAATTAAATTAATTAAAATTTCCAAATCTTACGAGACTCATGGATACGTAAACTCAGAGTACGGTAAGAAGAAAAGAAGGGGAAACTATGTTGACTGGCTTAAGCGCTCAAAAAAAACGTGTGCTTAGCAATTGAAGAACCTTCCAATAGTATGACAAAATTATAGCTTCAATCCAGGCTTCTAGAAGTAGTTGCTATAAAGCCTTGAAACAAGATTTAAAAGTAAAAAAATGCACTACTTTCAACTTTTAGAGAGCGACCATTTTCCTTGAATGGAATTCTGCGAATACTGGATAAACAGAACTAATGGAAATCCAAATGTCCCAAATCTAATTCTTTTCTCTGATGAGAAGTCAATGGAAGTGTCAATAGTTAAAACATTAGAACATAGTCGAGAGTAAATCCGTATTTCTTTCAAGAAACACGCACGCAGCGGCTCCAAAAAAATAAACGTATGGGCAGGAATAGTTGGAAATAATATTATTGGCTCATTTTTTATAGATACAAAGATACCTCCAGCTGTTAACTGATACAATTCTTCCTGCTATATAGAGTCCCAATAAATGGCAGAATAATTTTTCAACACGACGGAGCTACTCCTCAGAGTACACGAGCTAGAAGTGAGATTAGTATGAGGCAGCTGTAAAATTTAAAGACATTTCCAAGATAGACTGAGTCATTGTCAGCAGACAGTTTGGATATTTTCTTTGAACTTTTTTTTAGGATGTAATTTATTGTTAGTTAGTGTTCTGTTGAAAAAAAAATGTTTTCAGTTGTTACTTTTGTTTCTTCATAAATGTAAGAGCTTGTTCAATATAGGAAGTAAAGATTTCTGAACAAAACAAGAGAAATTCCTTGTGAAACTTGTAATATTAAATGGGTATATATTTCCTTCAAAATACGTTTTTATCTGGCTAGAATAACTTCATCATGTTATGAAACATGCTGTATAACATATTGACTAGGGAGGTTACACTGGTGATTCGTCAGACTATATCGTTTCATTTGATTATTATTATTATATAAAGTAATTATTTCTTATAATATTTATATCACATTTAACAACAACAACGCCCTCTACATTACACTCACATCCATCGAAAATGTCATGAGGAGTTTAATAATTTTAAATAAATAAAAAAAAAAAACCAAAGTATACATTCAAAAACATGTTTCCATTCTTCATTTTAATACTGGTAAATGCATATTTGAGTTTACGTAAATAAAAGAAAAACAAACAAACCTCAACATACTTCTTTTTGGCGATTTCCGGCAATATTTTCGACAATATCAATTAATAAAATTCTTCCAATAATATATACAGATACTTTAGGGAAGGAATACCCACCAAATACAGTGCAAATGATTAATAAATCTTTGTTTTTGTTTTTGACTCTGCGCTCCTCAACTACGAGACACAACATTGACGTATACTGATGATGCCGTCGGCATCGGCGTTTTGCGACACCTGTTGGTCATTTTGTTGTTGATGCTGTTGTTGTTGTTGCAGTGGAATTTTGCCTACCTGTGGGGCGTGCAAGCTGGCTGAATGGCGGAGCTTGAGTTTGGCGGACATGGTGCGCATATCGCCGAACTCGTTCGCGCAATGTATGCGCAGCCACTCCCTTAAGCCGCTCAGCGAATGGAATTCCGAGCTGGGTAGGCGTGTCAGCGGGTTCTGAGCGGTCAGGTCGAGTATGCTCGCTCCCATCGCCTTGCCAACCTTGAACGAAATTAACGGCAGATGATAATTTGTTAACAAATTTCGGATTTCGCCTATCCTGAATGAGTTCATTTATCTTTTCAACTATACTGATTTGAATTTATTAGTTAAAGCAAAAAGAAAAAAATGTATACTGACCTCTTCGAACACATGCGGATTGTATTTGGGCGGAACTGGCAATGTATGAACACCTTTATTGTGATATTCTTTGATCGTCGGAGGTAAAACGTTCACCACCCTCCCAGTATTGTAATTGCACTCTAACGTATAGCTCCGTATCAACCCAGTCATCTTTAAAACGGCCACACGTCCAGAACCTTCTCGACTCATACCATCCCTTCGATCTCTAAAAGAGGATTATAGTGATGGGCATGTCAGTATGCAAGACACCACTGTGGCAATCGTTTCATACATTGTCAATTGTAAATTTAAGTTTGATAAAATGTTTGGTAACAAAGGTGCATTTAGCACAAAAAAAGAGACTATTACTTACTTTAAATACATATTCCTTTCGGTAAAATTACAGGCGTTAAAGTGGAAATTATAATTGTTGATGCTCATCAACTTCGGCAAGAGCATGCACTCCACGTTCCTTTCCAGATCGTCGAAATGGTTACCGTACATGAAGATTCCCTTCTTCGATGCATGACCATGCATATCGACGTACAGGAAGAGTCCGGAATCATTGCAGTTCGTATCGCCGTGCGTTGGTTGGTACACACCGTCCGCTTCGCAGTAGAGCTCCCCATCGTCCGAGATCTCCTCGCCGCAATGTCTGCAGTAGTCCTTCCCTAGAGAAGACAAGCAGCGTTTTTCTCGGTTAGTATCGAAAATCGGCAGGATAGTCGGGAGGCCATCGAACTTAAAGATGATCCGCTTACATTTCGAGCACAGCGTTTCCGGATCTTCGTTCTTGTTCCTCGCGTTCTCTTCCAACGTCATCGTTGATACCTTCTTAGATAGCTTATTATCGTTCACTTGGATGTTTTCCTCAGATTGGCACGATTCGTAGTCTCCCGACTCGCTAGAACCGTAATGTTCTTCCTTTTCGTAACCGTAGTGGTGGTAGCGCAGTAAGGCTCTCGCCGCGTAAACCGACGGATGCAAGGAGACGTTCGGTTTGAGGTAGACGCGGTTGAGGTTGACACCTCGCGTGTCCGTGCGATAATGACCTTTTGCTACTCCATCGGGGTTCAGACAAGGGATTAGTTTGAATACGTAGTTCCTACGTAAAACGATCGCTACCGGGTCATCGCGATTGGTTAGCAAGTTTAGGAAGCCGTTGAAGACGAAACTGGATGGAGTTTCGCCGGGGTGGACTCTGGCGGAAATAAAGATTACCTGGAAAATAATGTTGTGCTTGTCAAAATTCTAGAAAATTACCTTAATAACAATAAATTATATAAGAAGTTAAGAAAAGCAGGTGAATGAGTGCTTGCCATGACAAACATTCACGTTAAGGCAGAAGCTACGACAATGACGCGGTTTCAACCCGGAAACCAAGAAGATCAATCAACTAATAGAAAGAAAGAATTTACGAAAAGAAGAATAATCCGAAGAACCACAAAAGTAACGACTGTTTTGCTGATACTGGTTTGGAGTAAAAACGAGTTGATTCTATAGACCACCAGTGAAAATCCTACTTCTAAAGTATAAACACGTCCAAAACAAATAATACCGATGAAAAGCAACAACGTTACAAAACTTACCTTCTTCCCAACAAATCTGAAGGGTCGCAGCTTATTCTCTTCAGGAAATAGATCCTTCAACCTAGTCTCCCTCTCAGCACTAATATTGTGATACGAAGATATGGTAATGAGATCCACCCGTCTGCCCTCTAGCGAGTAACACAGGCATTCGCGCACGTAATAGATGTCGTCCTTGGATAACAGTGCGCTGTGTGTCAAAAATCGATTGTCCACGATGCTCAGCGTGCTCTGCAAGTCGGTGTACGAGAACGGATATGTAAAGGCAAAGTAGCTGGTGCTCTGCACATTCTCCGGCGTGCGATACTTGAAAGACAACGTAAACGTCTCTTCCGACTGGAGAAAAGAGATCTTGAATCGGGTTAACACTATCGCTATAATCGGGTGAATGGTCTTACCGTATAGGATGGTCGATCGCGGATGCGCTCCCAATGAGGCTTACCTGGCAATACCCGGTAAACTGGTGCCATACCTTGGCTGTACATCTTCGCCTGCTTGTTTAAATTGACTAAATTTATTTTGACTAGGACATTTGCAGAGTTTGCTGTAAAAAAATCGTTTTAAGCGTAATATTTACAAGATACTTAGTGAAAGAATACAATTTTCAAAAACATTTAAAGTAACAGGATATTTTAGCTAGAGACAAATAAAATCGAAATTTGCGATTTAATGATCAAATTGGGTTTCTGTGAAAAGGTTTAAAAAATGCTTTATTAAGATCTAACTGCGTGTAAATAAACATTTTTGATTAGACCAGATAGCGTACCTCAAGTACGCAAGTTTTAACTTGTTTGCGATGGAACTTGGTTCAGTACAATATTTAATACATGGAAATTTTTATATTATTAAGATCTAGGAATTAAGATAAAATAAAATAAATAACGAGGAAAATTACAAAAGATACAGTATGAGAAACCGATGATACCCGCAATAGAGAAATAAGTGTCTACGCTATTTAAGACATTACAAAACATAGTACACTAACCTCTCAATCCAAAATAGAACCATGTTCGATTAGAATTTTCAAATTCCGTGCCACAACAATCGGGTTTCGTCCAAATATTAAATTCGACGTCTGGAAGTTCGGGTACTACAGATTTTCCTGTATTGCTAGCAGATGTTAAGACTAGATTTTTACAAATAAATAAATCATTATATAACTGTTATTTACGTTCGTCGTCGATTTACAACTGACCTGATTCACTTTGTGGTACAAGTTCAACTTTAGCTAGGTTGGCCGAATCAAAATTACTGAAGAATTCAAATTCACCACAGAAGAGTCTCTCCATCACTACGAAACTACGGCGATTTATCCATTCTTGGCACTATTTGCCTTAAAACAGTGTACAAAAGCCTAATGGTAAAATCAATGCGAATCGAGCATTTTGACCTAACGTGACCCCACACGAAATTATATGGTCTGTGATTTGGTTACCGTGACAAGTGTTGAATTTGCGAAAAAAACAGCAACACGCACCATAAATATTCTTTTTACTGCACGAATCGCGATAGCTTAACGAGTCCCTCAAAACGGTAATTAGCGTTTAATCAAATAAATTTTGACACTTGAACATCAGCTGTTTTTGTTTTGGATTATTACCAGGTTATTGTCATATCGAACAGAATGATCCTTATTTTAGCCACCGATTACTTTTGGAAACGTTAAAAACGGATGAAATCGAAGCTGAGTATTATTGTCGAAGGAAATTGAACAAGTTGATATTTGTACATTTACTTTTTTTACATTTTTGTACTTTCACTAAACCTCTTTTTTTTTGCTGGACTGTTTCTTTTGTTTGGCGAAAACTTTTGAAGAATTCGCAACAGATGGCGATACTTGTTAGGGAAATTTTGAGATGTGAGACGGGTTTTAAATTACACTAAATTTTATTTATTGAGAGAAAGAATTGGAGAAATTTCATTACTGCACGTATATAATATAAGATATAAGGACGAGAATTATGAAAAATAGCAAAGCGGTAGTCACTCAATAAACATTTTTAAATGCCGTGCTAAATCGCCGATGGATTAAGTTGGTAGTTCTAGTGGAAGAGGAACTACCAACTTAAATCGTACTACTAGAATTCGTTCAATTATGACTACTTTTAGTAAATTATATTTACTAAAATACTTCACTATACCCTCTACTACAAACACTTCACTATACCCTCTACTACAAACACTTCACTATACCCTCTACTACAAACACTTCACTATACCTTCTACTACAAACACTTCACTATACCCTCTACTACAAACACTTCACTATACCCTCTACTACAAACACTTCACTATACCCTCTACTACAAACACTTCACTATACCCTCTACTACAAACACTTCACTATACCCTCTACTACAAACACTTCACTATACCCTCTACTACAAACATTTCACTATACCCTCTACTACAAATACTTCACTATACCCTCTACTACAAACATTTCATTTACACTGAACGACGTTTCGATAGCTAGACTATCATCTTCAACAAAAAAGCAAAACTGAAAATACTGACCTAGCTCAGTATTGTTGCTGATGATAGTCTAGCTATCGAAACGTCGTTCAGTGTAAGTGAAGTGTTTGTGGTAGAGGGTATAGGGAAGTCTTTCAGAGTTCCCGTGCCACAGTATTCGGGTACGTGATTTAAATTATATTTACTTTTAAAAATATGCGTTGCTTACTATTATTTGATATTTGCAAATGAAAAATGTAATATAACGAAGGGATCTACTAATTTTTAGCATTTATAATTTTTCTATTTGAATTGAGGATTTTGCGATTTCATTCGAGTACTGTTGTTTGAGTCTATTAATAGAAAAATAAAGAAAAACATCAAATAAGAGGTAAGCATTTCCTAAAATCTGCACTCATATAAACCACGTAACTACTGATCATTATTTGTGAAGTTGTCTAAGGAAATTGGATGTGGAGCGCGTGTCCAAACCAGATGGCAACGTTATTCGTTATTTTTACCAAGCTGGCGTATATTATTTTGTAAAAACGATGTTTATTATTAGTTATTACTTTGGATATTTATTTAACTGTTGTTTTCTCAATATGAGAAAATATTTCAAATAAAATTGACATTTTGTAAATGAAAAAAAAAAAAACTGATTAGAAAAAATAACAAACGTTCGTTTATTGAAACATTTTACAAATCACTTACAACGTACCATCATACATACAAAAATATACAAAACCGGTACTAGTTTGTTAACAAAAATTGCATCAACCAATCAAGTTATCAAGCATAGTTTAACAAGACTTCACTTCATAATAAAAGATATGAACAATAATCAACTTACATACCAAACCAATCTTTTTTATGCAAAAAAATTAGCATGAAGTACGGAAGTTAATAAGAAAACAAGGTGAACATTATCCCTACCGTCTACTTTTAAGCAACAGGAAGAAGTTCGTTGTTCAAATAAATTATTTAAACTAAAGGATCGAAATTGTCAATTAAGAAAAGTAAAAACCTTTCTCAAGTAGAAATGTACAAAATAACAGAAATTAATGATGAAAATCAACATTTTTACATAATCTAGTAAGTATATATTTATATGGCATTTCCTATTCATTTCATTAAATTTATTTGTTTCCTCCTTACTTAAGATACTGCAATAAGGTACCATTTTTTGGAAAAAAGAATCATGGAAATAAAATAGATTATAATGTAAAAGAAAATGTCAGATTATGACGGATTTATTTTGCAAGGTATGATTGAGAATTTCGATTAACTGTTTATAATGCGAAAATATTGCTATGTTATTATCGAGTGGACGGAATTTTACGCGTTTTTCTTAACTTAATCACATTATTATCTATTTTATCCACACTAATTCTCCTAGCGATTAACTTAAAAGGATTTTTAGCTGTTGTTTGTATCGATCCGTCTCTAACTCTTTTTTCCTCAATTTTATTTTGTATTCTTCAATTGTTTTGTGCGCCTCTAGCAATTGTTTTCTTAAAGTTTCAACGTCGGAGCTCAGTTCAGGTTGTTTATGCACCTTGGAGACCTACAAAAAAATTATTACAGCGTTATCGTGTAACGTCTAAATGTTTTGGCAACTAAAATAACATTATCGGATGTATAAAAAAATTTTTTTGAAAGTAGTTTGCTATGGCCGATTCGAATTCGAAGATTTTAGGCTCGTATACAGGATGTTACGAAATTCGCGGACACGGATTATGGAATGATGTTAAGCATTAATAACTGAAACGAATGTCCCTTTACCATTTTTTAATTTGACTAATATTTTCTGCTTGGTAATTTTAAAAATGAAAAATTACATAATATTTTGAATATTAACATATTTGAAAATGATAAAATAAAATCCTTCTTACATTGAGAGTAGCCGTGATTGGCGTTGTTTTATTCTTCTTCATCACAATCCTTTTCACATTATTCTTAGGAACCGTTATTAACTTATTATTAACCTGTTTCATAATGTTATTCGATAGGATACCATCTGTGGTCATTGCTAGAAACTCTTCAGGAGTAACCGTAATGATTTTCTTCATGTTCACCGTGGATATAGAATTTTCTTTAGGTGTTGGTGGTTTCTGATTCGCTTTTGGCAGAAAACTAATGTTATCCGACTGTTTAATAGAATTTAGCACTTGCTTTCCAGCTTCTAAAATAGACAAAGCAAAATTATAAATTACTGTGCTTTCGTAGATGCAAAAAGGAGATATTTCAAACGTAGTATTACCAAAATAAATTAATATCTTTATTTAATTTAAAATTATTTGGAATCAATCAAAAAATACGCACAATAAAAAAAAAAAATTATGAAATGATATCAATTACTTCAATTACCAAGGACGTGTTTTATAATAAACAATGCAATACGATGTAACTACCTGTTAGTACAACAGAATGTCCATTTTCCATTACAGTTGATAATATATTACCATCATCCGCAGGCAGCATCGTAATCCCATGTTCTTGGAAATATTTAAAAGACTCTGACATGGATGCATCTGTCGCCTGATGATCATCTTCCTCAGGCAAATCCTTGACCTGCGCTTCAGTTTCTATAAAGTAATTAATTTTTTGAAAATAAGAAGTTAATTTTATTTCTATTACATCGTCTCTTACCCGTCTGTTGAATATCCATACTTTCATGTTCGACGGATTCCTCGCTATCAACATCCTCGATAGGAATACTTTCTATGCAAGAAATAACTCTTTAAAAATACAAATTAATTACATTCAACAATAAATTTACCTATAGGAATATAATTAACCCTATTATCTTGCATCTCCGTAATATCGACAGTATCGTTGCTATCACTCGTCATTTCCAATTGTAAATGCTGAGTTGCGATCAACGGATCTCTAATGGCAGCATTTATTATTTCTACAATATCCTGTCGTTTAATTTGTAATGCGAGATCACCAGGAGTTAAATCGAATTTATTTAGAGGATTTGTTGTAGCGCCGTAATGGATCAGAAGTGCGACTACTTCGGCATGGCCGTTTTGCGCTGCCCAATGTAAAGGTGTCATTTCCAGCTAAAAACTAACCTATTATATATGAACTGAACACTATCTAATGCATTTAAGTATTCTACCATATCACGACAGTCATAATCTGCACCGTGTTTTAATAAACATTCGACTATTTCTAAATGTCCTTCGTAGGCTGCCATATGTAGAGGTGTTCGAGCCACTTTTGTAATCGCATCTTTAGATATACCAGCCCGTAATAAAATCTCACATACTTCTAAATGATTGCTTTGTGCGGCAAGGTGTAGTGGACTTGTACCAAGCTAGAAATAGATAATAAGAATATATTTCAATATATAGTGATAACGGTATACCCAATCTGCTGTAAAAGGAGCTCCTTTACTCATTAACGTTCTAATTTTATTTACACTGCCTTCGCTTGAAGCCTTAAGTAACTGTTTTCCTAATTCGTTAATTGGAATTGTTTGCGAAACTAGTCTCCCATCAAACTGGAATTAAAAACGATATTATATTCGATATTTATGTATTCGAAATCATACTCACAGATATTAACTCGGTATCAGGTAGCAGTTCACTGTCGATATTACCTGTTAGTATGAATTTTGTGTTCCTCATTACGTCCTTGAAGCGTTTGGTGTCTTCGTCCATGATTTTGATCATTTTCTACAAATTTATAGTGAATGAAACGCTTAATCCACGTATTTGCATTGTTCATTTTGAGTATTTCGTGCAAAATTATTAAAGAATCACGTTTCCTTTTAATATTTAAGTGTTTGTATTTTGGTTGGTTATGTTATTGAATCGTGTGACAGACACACGACGATAGCAGAGCGCTTTGTTTTTAAAACTCGATCAACAGGAAAATCACCATCTTGAACGAAGGTTTCCTGTTCCTGTTTTAAGGCGGAAATGGATACCTAACGTAGCCATTTGGATCGATATTTTTGAAATTGAAACGAAAATAAAGCCGATACTTACCCTTCTAAGGCCGTAACCGATGCTTTTTTAGTTTATTTCGGCATTTCCGTAATCTCTACAAGCATGTCAGCTACGCGTCACCGTTTACTTTTGTTGCTCCATCTAGGACAATCCAACGGAATTTATCGCTTATGGTTGGATAGGAATTCAGCGCCAAAATTTAAATGTCAATTTGTTGTTTGTAAATAATCTCAGTAATATAGAAAACAATATTATTACAATTAGTAAATATTGGAAATTAACGTTACATAAAAGTAAGAAAGATTTAGTCAGTTCACTTAACAAAATATTTACAAATGAATATTGTACCGGGTGTTCAAACACAAGTCCGGTAAGCTAAGCGTATATACAGGCTTGGGATAAAATATGGGACCAAACAAATATTTTTAAAACGGAAATGATGATACTGATGAAACATTGTAGGTAACGATCCATAATGCATCAGTTTTCGAATTTTTTGATGTCACTATACTTCTAGATTTAACAGGAAGTACCCTCCTTTTCTTTATTTAAATGAGATACCCCGTATATTTTTACAAATTATAATTGGCCTTGTTTTTCCGGATTCGCCCATGCTGGTTTTAGTACTATTATCTGTAAAAAAGGAAGAGATAAACCACTTCATATTTATGGGACAATTAATTTTATTTATTGTAAATTATTGACAAAATGAGAATCATCCAATATAAATGAAATAGTTCAAACTGCTCACAGTTTACCTCTTGACAATATTCAAGCCTGTAGAGAAATTCCTGAATTACCTTTTCCAAGACTATTCCCTGTCTCAACTTTGTTTGAGGATTAGAAGGGTCATAGGCCCGCTATTCGCGAGGAAACGCAAGATAACTAGGAGACATCATAGCAGAGTTAATGTGGAGAAAATTATCTTGGAGGAGGCATTGCTTCACGTGTGCAATTTGGAAGTGGAGTGGCGTATCTTTAAACGGTCGCACCGAGCTGGCGATTTCGGGAAATCAATCCTCGTGTGCAGTGAGTTATAAGAATTTATGTATTCTGCTGATGGTTGTGGGATTTCCACGAAATTTTGGAAGAAATTTTGTTTGCGGACGAAAAACGCTCCATCCTGTTGAAGCCAAAAATTTTCGGATAACTGCACATTGTGGCGAAGCACAGGAATAATTTGGTTATTCAATAGATCCAAATACTTTTCCATATTTAAATTTCCGTTTAAGAAGTGGCCCCATAAACCCGTTTTATATAATTCCTATTCGAACATTCAATTTTTTTTAAGGTATGTACTAAAACGGTTAAATCGGAAGTACACTACCTGCAAAGTTTTATTAATATAATTCTTTCCGCTTTGAAGATACTTGCTTGGTTCTACGCTTTACCTCAACTCTGTATATTAGACGAGCATAGACTACGGAGGTCCTTTTATATCCGCTATTATAGCACCATGCTACGATACGAAGCTTTTAAACCACCGCTGGAGCGGCGCCCTTCAAGATAATGGCTATTGTGTATACATACTCTAGTGGCAAGAATTTCGAAGCGTTAAAAGCTTGCCGCAAACCCGAGTGCATGCATTAATCCGGTCTCATATTCGAAGCTTAATGAATTATTTTAGACGATCAGCTCTTGATATTGAGTGCGTAGAACAATGAAGATATAGATTTTAAAATTTCCGTATACAGGGTGCATTCGAAATATCAGAGGTTTCTAAATTTAGACAAAATACGTTAATATATAAATGTCTTAACCAAATAATCTTCAATTAAAGCCGTACTAGTTTACTCTGCCTGTACGCTTCCCAGAAACAAACTTCTAATATATATGAGCGAGTCTCAGGACACTTCGATTAATGGATGGCAACAGGAAATGGAACGGTCGAATTTACACAATTTAATCCTTTCCTTCGGTTAGAAAGCTTTACCAATCGGCGAAGACAAATACTCTGCAAAGACTGTTGCATTATATACCAGACTGTAGATCTTAGGGGAGTATTAAAGTTTGTCGTAGATATTCCTCCTTCCGATTCGCTTAAATCGCAGTTGTCGCCTTGTTTGAGGAGATTTAAAGTTTTGGGTTTTCGTAAAGTTAATGGAATAAACAATGTAACTATTGTGTAATTTCGGTAATTGCTTTTTCTAAATACATTTTTATTTCAAAAAGGTTCCTTATTCGCGTTAGATGGGCAGCAAATTGAAATTTTGTATTTGTTGTAAAAAATGCGACCAGTGATCCATGTACAGTATGTCCCCGTTTGGAGTTGACAGGAGAAAAAATCTTTATTATTAATTTTATGGTGAAAATTTATTCTTTATGAGAAATTCTGTTTTTCAAAAAAAAAAATGAGCTTACCGTGAAAAACACGGTTGTAATAAGGTATATAATTCATTTCGCAATGTTGACCACGTCTAATAAGTATGAAACCGCGGCATACCTTAACTGTAATTACGTAAATTAATTTGAATAATTTTTTTTATGAATTCTATATGTATTTAAAGAATACGTCAGGAAGGGAGCGCGGCCTTGCGAGCTTTCAGACTTACCGCCCTTGAGTATAGCTGCATTTATCGTTTCCATCGCTGTCCGTTATATATTCTTGTAAAAAATAGAAAAAAAAACAAGCTTTTATGTACGTAAATATGTATAGCTATCGAAATTATTTTACCTATCAATCAATTATTTAATTATTGAAATTGACGCGATAGTGCGTGATAATAGCGAAAAACAAACGATGCCCAACGCTTTTACCCTTCCATTCCAGTGTCGAGCTTCCCATTAACGATAGCTTGTTTATCGCGGCTGCCATTTAAGACGATGAAATTCGATAAATATTAAACGGACGGAACGTCAAAGCGCGAGCCAATTTTGTAATTGAATTGAAGCGAGTTAAATAAAGATGAAAATTAAATAATTTTGATATTTGATAAAAAAAATTATTAATTAAAAATATTTTAGTTCGATACGACACATCGGCTTTAGTGTATTGGCAAGTTTTCAGAATTTTCTGATGTATAATTTTTCATAAATCGGGCGATGTAGTTACCGGTGAGATAACCTGTATACAAATATACGCATCAAAGGCAACGTATTATTTAGAAAGCAAGAAAACTGACGCTGTAGATATCCAACTCTCATTTTATATGCTGTGTAAAGAAATGATTTTCCCCCATACATTGCGACGTATCACGCTTGATGTTTGGCAAAGCCTTTTAACTCTCGGTGGGTAACCCATATCTCTTTATTCCACATGTATTTAACACCGTGGGATCGACTGCGAACCTTAGCGCGTGCTGTTATTCCGTTAGGACGAAATTGATGGCATCGGAAGGCAAGTCGAAGTAAGACGAGATAACAGGGAGGACCTCGAGTACGCGTATGGAATATCGTACGGCGTGATGGCAAACGATTTGGTCGCTATCAAATTTGCTTGCCTCACGCTCTTTTTCTTTTCCGGGAAAGTTCTCCGCACACTTATTGTCGTACGCCTTCCTTTTGCCTGTACTCACCCTACTTCTATCTATTCCTCTAGTTTAGGCCTTCGTTTTGTTCCTCCTTTGAAATTCGTTCTCGTTTTCTTGGAATAACGATTTATGAGCGATTTTTCTTCTTTTGGAACTTGTGATTGTTGTTCCTCGTTAAAGAAGTTACCATAAGTTAGAGTATGAGTGAAATTAGTGTTTTTATTTTTTTGTGTTGCTAACGTATCTATTATGTTTATTTTTGCTATGAAATAATTGGTTTGGAGGTTGCTTACTAGTAAATATTTTTAGTTCTTTTAGATTCTGTCTTATGTACAACATAGATACCAAATCTACCCCACGCAAAACGTGAAAGCAAGCCAACTGTATTTTTTTAAATAGATACATGTCATTATACTAAGAAAAAAGAAATGTGCAAAAAGTCCTCTTGAAGTAACAGGAATGACAAGGGAAGCTGTGAACATTTTTCTAAGCGCGTTGCTCTAGTGGTGAGAACAGCTTCCTCTCGGTTCTCTCTTGGCCGCCGGGACCTGGCACTTTTACACAAAATTTTTCACTTGGATCACTATTTAGGCTGTGATCTATGCCGATCCTTCTGGGTGCACCTTTTGTACCTTGGTATCGCTTTCATTGCGCAATTTTGTACTATTTTAGCAACATTGGCGTCCTCGGTTCGTCTGGACGCTGTAGTACGCAAAACTATCTCTTTGCAAGATAAAGGGGATTAAATTAGCTCTTTTCTTGATTTATAATTAAGTATAAGTATTCCCATTATAGCCAGCTTTTGCTTGTAATCAAGCTTCAGGAGAAAGAATAAACCGAAACATGGCATTGCCTTTTGGTGTAAACTATACAGCTTTTATTTCAATTTTGACGCCAGCTTATACGTAAAAAAAATAAAAATCTGGTGTAATACATATGATACGCCGCGTTTGATTAGGATAAAGCGTTCGGAACCGTATTTCGCCGAATCTTTATCTCTTACCACAGTCCTTCTATTCTACACTTCACGGGACGGAAAATATGCATTTTTTCCGTTTCCTCCTTTTTCCACCGCGTCCGCACGGCACAGCGGCACAATACCTAATCGGCGGAGATGAAGCATGCGCGGTTGGGGACGCGACCTCCCTCCCTCACCCGCGCGGGATCGTCACCACCATACGACGCGTATAGGTACATCCTATCCGACCGAGGATCGCGATAAAACGGGTGGCGGTGCCGGTAAAGTCTCGGTAACTTGGTAGTAAACCTTCCGTAACATCGTCGGTTGTTTCGGGCACGGCCGAATCCTCTCAGTAGCGATCGCGCTTCTTCGCTGAACGGAACAGGCACATTGCTACACCTTACATTTGAATTGATAACAGAAATCAAGTTGGCGGCGTGTATTGTGTTTATGTGAGTGCATTTTGTTTTGTTTATTCATTTATTGAATCCAGTTTCGCTGATATTATTCAGCGGTAAGCTTACTGGGATCGCGTTCATATTTCGGACTTTCGGCGATAGTGTTTTGTTTGACGGAGAGTTATGACTGAAAGTTGCGTTAGAATCGTCTCCGGTGGTGATAATTGGGTTCAGGTCGAGTGCTGGTAAGTTCTGTTTGCGGGAATGTTATGGGTTACTGTGGAGGTGAATTCTCAGCGTGACATGGGATGTTTGTAATATTTTAATGCCATTTAGGTGGTGGGAGATATTTATATGCGAAAGGGCACAGTTGTATTGTAAATTATACGTAAATTGATTAAATTAAAATAAATAGAATATTTGGTAAACTAGAAAAGCTGTTTGGCAATTTAAATACATTAATTAATTCGTTTGTTTTTAACAGAAATAATAATAAATTTAACGGATGAAATTTTTAGTTTACAAAACCATTGCTACATTGCGAATTTGAAAATTTCTGAATTTTCTTTCAGTTTTCAGATGTCTTCTGAAGAAGTTTAAATTAAGTTTAAGAAAACCATAACTTCTACACTAGAAATACAAGACTTTTCAATGCTACTCGTTTCTCTTTTATTATCGCGTCACCCTTTTATATATATAAGATTCCTGATTATATTATCTGAGGCATCTGTTAAAAAAACTTGACAGGACCCTTGTTAAAGGTTTCCTTTGTAGTAGCGCCATCTCGTGTCCAGGAAAGGCAACTATCGAACTCCCCTTGTATTATAAAATTTTAATTTAAGTTATTTCAATTAATTTTCTTAGCTTTGGTGTTTAATCTTAACACTTTCAATGATAAGATTAACCCTTTTCTAATTCTGGTATCAAAAGATTGCTGGAAATCAATGGAAAGCGGTTCTATGCAATACCATTTTTTCTACATAAATTGCGTACAAAAAGTCGTAATAACTTCCTGCATATAAGATAACTTTTTAGCAAGGCTGCAATACTGAATCTAACTATTATTGTTAAAGTTAATATTGAGGTCTTGAATTAATTATTAGAAAGTTATGTTATGCATGCCTCACATAAATATGGATTCCCCATAACTTTCTCCTTGCACAAGTAAAATATTCAGTACAGTAGTCACTTCCGGGACACAAACAGCAAAAAAAAGGGACATAAAACTTACCTTAAGCACTACGACACTACATAAAAAAAAATCGCCAGCTGCTTTTGCGACATCGCTGGCACATTTCCAAGTTTATTGTAATCGGACAAATATTCCCCGTTTGTTATCTAAAAATTGTAGTCTACCCATTTCTTTTTTTTTCCATTAATGTCTTCTTCTCCTATTCCTTCCTTACATTAGGCATGTACATTTTATAGCGATCATTATCTCCAAGACGTTTGTAGTGACCAACGTTTGTACATCAAACGATATAATATGGTATAAGTTGAGAAATAAGGAGAAACTTGTATCGTTCGTAAAAAAGAAAGGTTTACGACGTTTCACAAATGGTTTCACTCGTATAGATCATCTTCTCTTTATAATAAACGTTGCTTTCCGATGGCGTTAAGCGAACTAGGCCGAAGAGCGATTTTAATTTATTGCCTTTTAGGCAACTGCCATGATAAAATCTACGTTCGAAGCAGAATCAATTTCGTGGTTCATTCGGTCGATAAAATATAGTGTTTCATGGTCTGCCGATATAAGGGAGTAGAATAGGAGAAGAAGGAAAAGGGTAAACATTGGTGGAAAAGACGAGGAGAGAACTTGTTTCAATCAAATAAAAAGTGAACCAACAGAACTTACTACTACCTATTGAGCAAGAAGGACTATGTCATTGCAATGAAGATTAATAGTAATGTTACACTGTAACGCCCTCAAAAGTTCAAAAAAAAAAAGTTCAAAAGTTTATGGAATAAAGGCCAGAAGATCCTATGAAATGTGCGCCCACCAACGATCTCAGTACAACTTTCTGGGCCAAGAATACTTTAGCAGCTGCAGCCGATGAACCCCATAAGAGTATTTCATATCTTAATCTAGAATAGATTTTCGCCTAATATAGCGACCTGCTAGCTAATACGCGACGATGTTCGTTTCAGACCAGGTTATTCGAGGAATTCGACATTTCGATAATTTATTTAATGAACTTGCAACTTTAGCAACATTTTTGCAAAGGCAACGTAATTTTTGATAATAATCTACGACTAAAAAGCCAATAAAAGTATTGATCAAAGGCATGCAATTAGAATGATCAACGAAGACAAACTCTCGCGTCGCTAGCAAGGAAATGGCGAATAGAATTTTTTTAAAGGCAACATTAAATCGTAAATAGTAAAATCATTACGCAGGCCTTGGTATTATTTATTATTATTTATGTGCAACAGCAAGACTTTTTTTTAATTTAAAAAACCTTACAACATACATGCCTTGTTATTTACTTAAGCTAGAATTTGTTATGCCCAATATAAAATACGCTCTGAACTTGCTCGGCGTATAATAACACATTGTAACCTCAACCTCGAGAAAATGTAAATTTATTGCGTGGCTTTTGGCATCCGGAGGATGCTCTTTCTAGCTTCTCGTTGTTCTAATACCTAGAAAATTGAACTTACATCTTACATGAAGACGGTGGGGTATTAGTTGCAATGCTGAAATCTGTTATTTCAGGAACTGAAATATTACCTTAAATCTTGATTATGTTTACAAAGAAATTTGTCGGTTAATATGCTTCAGAAGTAAAAAAAAGAAAGAAGTTTACAGGAAACATTTTAAATTTTTACTTCAGTAATATCGAACTAAGGAACTAGGTTAAAACCGCTGAAACTAATATACATTTTTTAGCCACGGAGGACTGATTATGGCATGATATCATATCTTCTTTCTTAGTTAACCTGATTCCAGTTTCTTTTGCAATATTTCCGCAATAAACACAAGCACTCCAGTAAAGGGTAATAGGAGGTAAAGGCAAAACGTGGTATAAATACAAAAGTTACTTGGATTTTGCAGCAATTCAATGTATTTCATCCAATTAATTTGCTATAGCACCCTTAATTACAATTCTATCACTTCCAACATCACGCGATGTCCCATTTAAGTTCGTAACCTCGCTTTTGTCCCAACTTCGCAAAACTTCGTCGTAGCTTCAAACGAACCGTAAAATTCGAAAGTCGACAAAGCCTTTGTTCGTTTCGAAAGGATAGACAGAAGTAGCATGTACATCTGAGTATGTACATTACGCCAGAAGTCATTCGTTGAAGAAGACAAGGTGAAAGTCAATGCACGTTGTCGGGCATCGATGTTAGCGTTAGCGTCTCTAACCCTATTTCCGACACTCACGGGAGATGGTCTTTATGTCTTTCGCGTCGAGGCGCATCTGCCAGGAGGACGAATTTCAGGTAACTACGGCGACGGAAAACGGTTTATGGACGGTACTTACTTACAAATTTACGTTTTCGCTGCTAGTATGTCGCTAGTGGATGATCTGTGAATGTGTCGAAGGCTACGATCGTAGGATCAAATGAAATGTTCCATTTGATCGAGCTGACAATAACAACGTTTTAGGCATTCCGTGGCTATGTTAAAAAGGTCTTGTTCAATTCTTTTGATAAAGCTATGAATTTGGGATGTTGCTTGGGATTTCTGTCATTTTAAACAATAATGTTGCCAAAATCTTTAAAAAGACAATATAGAGATCCAGTAAAAAAAAAGTTAAAACCAAGAAAATTAGATGCGACAATGATGGCGAATATCCAGCTAGAAGGTTCAACAATTATTGCTACCAAAATTGAACAAAATGGAATACATTTATAGATATAGTCCATAGTTCCTTGGAATGTCCAAGATGGAAATATTTGGTACAAAGGACTGGATGGTAAATATACCAAGAAGAAGAAAGATGGAGGAACGCTAAAGAAGTAAGAATGGTTGGTTGTACAAAAACTGGATATAAATGATTCCATAAGAGATATGGTGGTAACATCAACAGATGTTAGGTTTGATGAAATTAACATCAGACATCCAAAAGAAGAACATAAAACAAAGTCGACGAAGTCCATACACGTAGATGATGAACGTGAGGAAAACCAAAATACAAAAATCAGTGACGAATAGGAGGGAAAATCGTGAAAAAAGTGATAAAAACAGCACAAGAAATAAAACATAAAAAAAAACATACCAAAAAGCAATAAGAAATGGACGTGAAGATGTTGTGAGCAAAGAATTAGAAGCTGGAAATTTGAACAGTATCAGATATGCCAGAAAATAAAAAAGTAATAATCACGTGACGATAAATACCAATTTATTGTATGCCAAATTTAATTAATTAATACCAACATTTGTATTTTTGTAATACTATTATTAGGAGGATAGCCCAAGAGAGATTAAATAAGAAGAAATATTTTCAAAAACATCCTAAAAAATTTGCCTTTTTACCTTGCACTAACACACTTATAAATATTAAAATTAATCTGATCTATTCCCCCGACGAAGTTTTAGAAATAAAGTAATAATTTAACCATTTCCACATCAAACCCTGTGTTATTGCTCCAGCTTCGCATGCTTCGATCGCTCGTTTTGATCTACCAACTACAACCACACTCGACCCTTGATCCTTGTCGCTAGTATTGTAATTCAAAAAAAGCTTTTTTTTACGAACATTCGATATCCGTCCATTTGCGGAAATGGACGTTGATCAGGCGGAAATATTGGGGCCGGAACTTAATTGCAAATTTAAAACGCAACGCGGTTTATGATCCCTGATGGTTAAAGGAATCAAAGCGAGGATATGCGGAAAATTGGATTATCTATGGCATTACGTGTTTATATTTTTCGTTTCTCGCTAACGAAGGCTGACGTTCACAAACTATCGAATGAATTAACGTATTTTTTTATGCGAAAAAGTAAACCCTTTCAAGCGATGCACGTGGCGAATTTATTGGCAAATTTTGAAAATGCGATGTGCGAAGATTTATTACTGCTACGTTACGTGCCAAGTTAATACCTGACCAAAAATTTAAAGAGATAAAAATTTGATATAAAATAGGACAGTACTCCGTATACAGATGGAAGTGTAGAATTAATTTGCTGTTTTGGAAGGAAAAATAATTTATTGTTAAAATCAGCATATGATACTGATGTCTTCTTTCATGTTTGTGGTTGCTTGCTCAGAGCCAAATACGCATTTGAATGAACATTTTGATGGATTAGAGGGACGGAAGCACTAGTGGGGAAAGGGTATTGATTTACAAGAAAATTTTGTTGAGAAATAATAAAAATTTACGTTTGGTGCGACAACAATTTGGATTGATCTTTTACATGTCTTAGTTTTAGGGTGTATAGGCCGCAAAAGTGGATACTTAAATAAATATTCCACGAAGCTGCTGGATTAATTAATTAAACTTGTGTGGTGCCAGAGATACATTGCAATTCTTGCCGTCATTATTGAATTTAAATAAAATAAATTAAATTAAATTAAATAAAAAAAATAGAAATTAAATTAAAAAAATTAATCTAGATCTTATCAAAGGTACATGTCGTATATCCAAAGATTTAAAAAGTTTTTTAACTTTAAACATACATAATTTTTTCGGCATTGGAAATTTATGGGGAAATGCTCGTAGATAGTCCTTTACTACAACGCCATTCTATCTTTATTAATACCGTTCGTAACGATCGTAAATTTTACACCGAACACAATGCCACACACACCGACAAAAAAAAGAATAAAAGCGTTTTGTTCCGGGTACTCCCCGCGTTCGGGAATACCTCGAAAAAATTACACCTAAAACGCGGTCGCTTCTTATTCTTCTACGGATCGCTTTAAACATGACGATATTTTATGCTTAACGACCGAGTTACGCACGTCGCAATTCAGTAGCAGGCCGCGTCCAAGGACCTCACATCCTCGTTGGTGTTTTTTTGTGCTCGGATGCTACGCTTTGGTAGGAATTTATCTCGCGCCATTAACATCGGCCGTTCTCGGTCCGAAGAATTTCGGCTAATCGTAGGGAGTAGCCGTAAAAGCGACCCGTCTTGCTCGTCTGGTTTTTGGGTTTAAGTTTATTCGATTGCGTGATAGGCGAAGGCGCTTCTGTCGAACAATTTCCTTGATAGTTACTGGATTAGTAATAATTTATTGAATGGTAGGTGAGGGTGTATTGTTTTTTTTTTCTTTTCGTCGAGCTTATCTGAGTAATTTTGCGAAGAATTTTCTGTTATATTTGACAAGCAGGTTGCTGTGATTCAAGTTGTATAAAATCGGTTTGAGCGAACATTTTAGAAAGTTTTCTTTGTATTTCTAATTTTTTGGGTAGTTGGAATACATGAGTACATCAACATGTTCAAATATTTTGAGAAAAGGCTCTACTCCGAGGAGGCGCCACCTCAAAACTTCAGTTCATACATTTTTACCATTACCATAACAACCTTGTGGCTAGGAGTGCTTCTTAGGTTGCTTCTTCTTTGCCAGACCTGGCCATTTCCCCTTGATTTTTTGTTTCAACTGACTCAGAAAATTAGCGTAATATCCAGTGTTAATTGCTCTGTTCGTATCTAGACAATCTACTAACAAGCTTCCTCTAGCGTACAAAAAAACAGTGGCCATGACCTTCCCTGCAGATGGGAAGCTTCTTTCTTATTGCCTACCTACTATTGTGATTGCTGTTTGTTTTCGTACGTGGTTTAGCCGTTTATCTTCTTCAGAAAATAAAACTCATCGCCATCTCTGAAGCGGGTCGAAAACTTTTCGTTCCATCCTCGTACTTTCTTTTTAATTTCAAAATTCGCCCAATATCAAGTCAAAAAGGGAAAATATTTTTTTACATATACAATGAACACAACTCCCACCTTACTTTACTAAATTGCCATGAACTTAGTAAAGTACACACAGAATTGGCCCGTTTCATTTTCAATTATTTAACTTTTTCTTCTCGCAAAACTCGATTCTGTAACCTTCGACGGAGTTTCGCAAATAATTTACAATTCTAAATACTTCGTTGGGAATTTTAACTTTGCAAGAAATGCGTGTCTGTAACCCGATCCGACATCCAGGCAAAATACATTCACTCATTTCGATTATTTGCTAAATTATTCAACTGCCTATTTGAACTTTTCAGATAGAGAGTTCGTGCGTTGGATTCGGGTGAAAAGGACAGCTTTGAAGCACCATTACAATTTTGCTAAACAGAAATTCTCGCTTACATAACACCGATCGGGTCATGCCCATTTTTCAGTCGATGCGGGTAAATATTAATTGTTGGAAAATTGGAAATACGTCACTTTGGTGTATAAATAACGAAATATTATAAATTTTTTTACGAATAAAGGTCTGGTTGTTTTAAAACATTATACTTTGATGATTTTATGTAAATATTGATAGATATTCGCATAATTCATTCATTAGGCAAAATGGATTATAAACTACCTCAACAGTTCTGGAAATGTAAATTTTGAATATTGGATCAGCAATGGGATTGTTATTTGGAAGAGACGATCGCTCTTTGTAGGTTTTATTCGCCCAGGGTAATGTGCTTCTGGAAAATTCCTTTGCATGGGGATGGTTTATTTCTTAGAAATCATGGGAGAATGGTCTCTCTTGAGCAATAATTGTGTAAAGTGAGAATCGTATCAACTCTGAATGTGTGGGCAAAATGGTCAGAGATCGAAGGAAGTTTAGATACGCAAAATATTGGAATTGCAGCATATTATGGTAGACAACATCAATATAAATTTATAATTATTCCCTTGTTTGTTAATTTGAAAGAACTAAAAGCTCCTCTTCGTACAATTTTCATTTACTAATAAAAGGATTCGATTTTATCTTCTTTGCATTTCCACTAGATTTGCTTATCATCTAACCTGGGGAGATTTTGCATTTTGCAACTAAATACTTAACTTTTAAATCTTCTAAAATTCTTTAGATACGCCATCTAAGTTTTTACAAAAACAATGAAGGAAAACAAAAATTGTTTGACACTCATGTACCCGAAAAAGTCTTTGGGCGATAAATCAGGTGAATACTGTCAATGAGATATTAATTTGATGTTTTTCTCCTTCAAATAATCAACTATCCAACCAACCAATCAATAATCAATCATGTTTGATGTGCTGTATAAGACCTGGATGATGCGACGTTCTGGCAAACAAATCGATGTGTAATATTCAACATTAACTGTTCTTCGATTCTCCAAAGTAATGCTTGCAGGATGTCCAGTACGACGAAAGAAACAGGTAATCATTTTCTTGGAAGTGCTTCATAAACGAACAACTCTTGTTGAATTTGATTCATCTGGGAACGTTAAAACAATTGATTGTTGCTCAGTTTTTGGCCTGTACAAATATGATCAAGTTTCGTTATTGTATTTAGATTTTGTTCCTGTAACGAATTTTTTAACCATTTTCTTAAACAGATTGACCCAATTTTTTTTTCTGCTTTGGTCAAATTATGCGGAATTCACTGAGAACTGCCTAAATGTTCGCGCTAAATTGAATGTTTTACAGTCGTCGATATGCCTAAGGAAGCTTTTATCTTACGACCACATACCAGCCCTGTTCAACCATGTTGCGCTCAGCATCGATGAGCAACTGATTTTGGTCGACCTTCACAAAATTTCATCATTGATGGAAGGATGATTACGACGAAATTCTGCAAACCAATTGCAATTGTCTTTTCTCATTGTGCTGCCAACGCTTTAACAATAACAAATGCCAATTGGTTTTCTTCGAATAGCACTACCCTATGCAATGATTTATTCATCTTCGAAAAGATAACTATCACAGGACACCTTCGCCAATATACTGTATTGGAAACACGAATTACGCCAACATAATACACCCACTTACCTCACAAAACCTATTACATTTCGCATTTAATTTTTAACCAAATAGATAAACAAGTCCGTAAAATATTTCGATTTCTTACAGCCTATTTACCATCCTTCACCACGAAACGCGTACACCCCGGCATACTCCCACGTTACCCTAGTTGTATTTCATTTCTTTTACGGCCTTCTCCTGCCTTCGAAACACATTCGCACCCGGACAATTTCCTACGTCGATTTCGAACATCGGCTCATCATCTGTCTGCGTCACTCAGTCACCGAACGCCGTAAGTCATCCCTTGCGCGCCTTCTCCTTGGAAACGCTCAGCCATCAGTAATGTCGCAATTTCCCCCAACAATAACACTTACATTATTCATTCAAGAGAGCTGGGGCACGAGAGAGCCGTCTATTTTGTCGATGATGACTCTGGCAGTCGGAGTGGGAGTTTTACGAAGGAAGAAGGCGAAACGGAAAAGACGAAGGAGGAAGGCGGAGAACGAGGCGGAGTAATTTCTCGTCCTACGTCCAATATCTCCTATTTAGAGTGAAATAAAGTGTTTACATCTTTTGGGCAAAAAGGGATGAGAGTCCTGCTAATGCTGTGTAGGATCGAAATAAAAAAAAATTAAATTAAATTGCGCATAGTTTATTGCTTGCAAAAAAGACAAAATAATTGTATCGATTTTTTTCGTTGTCTAGATGGTAAATTTGTCTTGTTCAAAATTAAGCAAGTATCTTGACTTCAAATTTTATATTTTTTTCACAGGATCTCTATTCGTTTCTGCATTCTGGGTATAAATCAGCAGTAAAAGCTACACACAGTGGCTCACAGAGCTGAAGAGAGAACTCGTGTGTAGGCTCACTGTTTCCTCAAATCTATAATTGAAAAATCGCAAATACAACAACCATATATAGCAATAAAGGATTGTTCATCATCCAGGATGTTGTAAGATTACATCATCCCTTATATGATCCTTTACATCACCATCCTTCCACTGTAGGGAGATTTTCCTGATTCTTTTCAACCGCAACAACATTCCTTCCAGAATTTTTATACTTATTTAAAAAATCTTCTTATTCTTTCGGGAAATCAGCCCAATTTAAGCATTCGTATCCACCTCTGACTTTCCTGCCGTTTTTCGTATTCTCCAAGGGAATTTTACACAACGAAATTAGATCAAGGACTTCCGTTAAACAAGGAACGATTCCTCGCAGAAGTCACGCATCATCCTACCTACCTGCATGTATCTCCCCTGCTGAAAGGGCAAGAGAAAGAAAATAAATGTTATCAGCGATAAAACCTTCCGTTGTTACATCAAGAATTGGGACTCCGAAAAAAAAGGGGGATTAGCTGCGTTGAAATAAGGAATTCGTTTTCGAGGCAAGAATTTTTTCCTATCGTTTTCAACGAGCCACGTAAGAAGCTTAATTTGCTGACCGTGAGGGGGCGCTTCTTATTTCGTACTCGACGGCGAACTTAGCGCCCAGATTATTGCTTCTAGGTGAGGTACAGGGGTGCCAACTTTATTTATGGTTCGCATCAACGTCGGTTTGGGGAGAGAGAAAATATGTTGCGTAAACATATGGCGAGGAATTATGCTTGTCTTATCCGTTTAGCTTCGTTGTTCATCCACCGTGAGACAACATAGAAAACAACAACGTGTAAGTCGGTTGGTCGCGCATTTATATTGATAAAGCCGGTTCTGATTTTACGATCGGACGGTTTGACGGGACCTAACAGGGAACGACGTCCAATTATTTAGATGTAAAAAACCCTAAGCAGGACCATACGTGACTACCGAGGAGGCGGCCTTAAGTATAAAACACAGTAACTTGCAATTTAGGCTCTTAGGATCATCGTTTCGATTGGAAGCGGAGGTTGTGTGGAATAATAACTTTTTGAGTGAAGAATCTATTAATTTCCTTAATTTTTCCTTAGTAAAAAAAGGTTTTGAAAGAATCTTTGCTAGCTCCAACTTGTCTTAAGTACGACTAAAATTGTAGGGCGTAGTGCAATTAACAAATGGATCATAAAACAACCCCAAGTCTATTGGAACTATGCAAAAACCATCCCACCACACAACGACTCCCGAGGTTATGATAAGCTTTAAAAAGCTTACACGCCGCGTTGGGCCGCCACCACAAAAAAAATTAAACGGTCACAAATTTGAGTAGCTGTATGGCTACTGATGGTGCAACAAATTTGAGCACTGCATATTTTTGAAGACCATTAATATAACTTCTGTATCTGGCTGTACCAGATGTGAAAATATTGCTTTTTATTTCTTGTACACGCGTTTCATTTTTTAATGTAATTGTAATTAAAAAAATAATGTTTATATATTATTGTTTTTGTTAAAATATGATAGAACCATACTTGGGTTTATTGAAGACAAACGTTATACAATATCTACGTTGACTTACGTAGCTGATTGAGACGTCCTCGTCGAATAGCTTATTAAAGCATCAGCATAGGTCAATGTAGATGAGAAAATTTGAGTGCATCATCCAGATGAAATTTTTTAAACTACTTAAATCACTTACCTAAATTTAGTTTCAATCGTGCTCTAATTTAGGTTAACCTATTGATTTAGAATTATTTATTATAGACGTTGGTCTATATACTTAATGCAGTAGTAAAATTTCGAAAAAGTTCGGCAACATTTATGGTACATTTAACTTATGTTTAGCGGTATAAAGTTGGAAGCGATGCAATACTGTAACGTTCGTGGAGCGAACTATATTACGTACTTTGGCAAAGGATGCGGTTCCGATAGAGAACTTTAGCGAAAAGTTTTAGGCAGATGGGAGAGGTCATGTTAAGAAAGAGGCTCTAATTTTTAAGGGAGATGGGATTTGGGCAGAATTATCTCGTAAAATGCACATCTAGTTAGGTAGCTGATAAAAGACAAAGTATTTAGTTCTTTTATGCCGGCTATTTACATCGCCTCAAAGAATAAGAATTTCCTAACCAGGAAATTTCAAGTCGATATGGTAGACGATCGTGCGGAAAATTGATATTTAAGTGTTAATTGTTAAAAATGCTTCGCTGCCCGTTTTAGCAGAAAACGCACGAAATCCGCTCGAAATATTCTTATTAATAGCGCACGATTTTCACGTTCAAATATCTAGGACTGATGGATCAGTGGCTTAACTGCAAGGATCACGGCCAACAGGTCCTCAACGTCTATCTTTAAGCCGAAAAACTTTTCGGCTTTCGTGGTTTTGCTTTCAAGAAGTGTTTATACGAAGTTACTTATTTGCAAGATTTATTTTTGGCCAAAAATCAGCTATTGTAATTGGATTTAATTTAAACCTTATGTTTACAAAACACCTTTTTATTCTAAAATGTGTATTAGAATTGATTTCATCACTTCGTCAACATGTAAGAATTTAGTTCAAACTGGGAAGTGCGACGTATAGTTAAATTATTGATTTTTTCTGTTACTGATTTTCTGTTTATTGGCCTTAAAAACTAACGATGCTGGATTTTATGAAAAGCGCGGAAAAAAGACCAGGACGGGACGCTGAGGAATATGAAACAATAAAAACGTCTTCTCTCAGCGGTGAAGGTTGGCAAGACGTTTGACCAGCGTCTAGGTATCGGCGGTTAGCTACATAAAACCTCAACAGGTCGAAAAGTCGAGTAAGGGGTGAAAAATCCCCTTTATTTCTTCTATTCTTTTTTTCTATTTCTTCTTCTATTTATTTATTTATTTCGTGGAAGAAAATATAATAAGCGTTCTGGCGTGGGCAGAAGAGCGAGGGACAAAAGAATAAAATTCGTGGCATTGTAACGGAAGGTATGCTAGGTGCCCCGCGAAGTAAGAGGCGTTGTTTTACTTGAGTTATTAGTAATAACTATAATAACTTATTACATAAAGTAAAGCCAGGAGAACCGCAACCCAGGGCCACCACCATCAGCAGGACAAGAAGGTATTAATTTCTCGCCAGTGAGACGCTATCGTTTTCCCGCCAACAGACCGCACCCATCATTCTATAAGTCGATGTGATACCATTTGTTTAGGTTGGAAAATGTTCTTTTGTCATAAATTTTAGTAACTTATTATTATTAATTTTATTCTATTTTCGGGGCTCTTAATCATCAAATTATATTTTTTTGGTGTATTTCATATTTGTTGTTATTAACTGTAATACCGTTCATATTTGCTATTTTTTGTAATAAAACATATTGTTACCTTTTGAGTTCTTTTATTCATTGGTGCGAGACTACTCATTACTTGAGCACCGCAATAGCTCAGAAACCTGTGCGCTATGAAACATTAAAAGGATCTCAATTAATAACTAAAACTAAGCATTATAAAAGTAAGTAGTTATTTTCATTACAATTTCATTCAAAGTAAAGCACAGTTGCACTACGGAGTATTGTGGTGTTCCGGTTGCAAAATCACTTTGAAGCGGACGCCCTTCAAAATAAGATGTTGAGAACTGTAACCGAGGCACTTTGGTTTTCGAGAAATCTACAACTTAAGACCAATCTGAACATTGCAAGCCTAATTGAATATGTGTGAAGGTGCTGGCGAAAGACACATGGCGAAGAGCCAGTATTTGCGACAATCCTCTTCTCGTCTCTCATTCAACTCCTCCAAGAAGCGGAGAGTTACTGATGAGACATCCTTGGATGATGCCACGAGGCCGCCCTAAATCGATTTTTTTAATTCATTCGTTTATCTGGGCATTAAAAACATAAGCCTCTCTTACACAAAGGGACCCAATCAATTTCCACGATTACCCAATTTTCAGTTTGTAAAACACTACCAAGGGATATTTAAAAGTCATAGTACACAAAGGAGACTGTGGTTAATAGCTAAATATAATGACGTTCCGTTACGTTGTAATTAAATTGAATTATTTCAGTGCATTGGGCCTCTTCACGTGCCCGACCGAACGTTTCTGGCGTGCATAGCGCGTATAGACGACGTAGAGGGCGCCGGTGTGATGTAATAGGGTTAAACTGTAGCGATATTAAAAGGTAATTTCATAAATGAACGCATGTACCGTTCTCCTCTTATGAAGCGGGCGTTTTTTATGGGCGAATTGCGAATATTGCATAATGCATGAAACGACGATACGAAGTTTAGCTATTTTGGAATGTATGGATGCTCAAAGTAAAGTGTTGGTTTGATAGGGGAGTCGCTAATTGAGTGTGGAAAGGTGGTTCATTAACCGTGAAAATTGGAAATCTGGTAAGTGGTTGGATAAAATGTGTAATAGCTGCAATACGTTGCCGATTTACTATCGATGTTCGTCGATTGGGTTGCTATTGCTTTCTAGGCCAATTCCACAAAAGAAATTACGATGATACCTCGCTGAAATCTGGTATTTTTTACGTTAATAGTAATTTTGTGTGCATACATTTGCATTGTTGCGAGTTCAAGAGTAACAGCGTCTTCACATCACTTAAGAAACTAAATAATTTTTTCTACGCATGATAATACAACCCATTTTTTCCAGAGATGCTCCCATCTCCTTAATCCGTCCAAATAGTAGTTGGTATCTTGTTCTCCAAAATAGGAGTTCATGAAAGTGGTTGAATTCTTCATTCGATGACAATCTTTATTCTCAGAGCGAAACTTTGAACCTAGGAAAGAGAACAAAGTCACTGAGGGCAAGATCTGGTCAATTTGAACTCCAATTCGGCGACAACTGAAGTTTGAGATGGTGGGTTGTCTTGGTGGAACAAAACTTGCTTTTCCTTTAAATGTGGTCCTTTCTCCGCAATTTCTGCCTTCAGCTTGTGCTGGTGTGATCCCATTATTGTTTCTTCTTTTTCAATATAATCAATTAACACAGCTCCGTGGCTACCTCAAGTCATTTTCCCGATCAATGGAACAGTCCTAGAAAAGGGAAAAACCATTACCGAAAAATACTCACTCAATAATCACTTGATTGAAGAAAAGTACTGGTTGTACAGCGTTAGGTATACAGGAAAAATAATGATTGCCTCAACCGTTACCTTTCCTGTGAACTGTACGTAATTTTTGGACCGATTAAAGGCTGCAATAAAGAAAAGGCCGAGAATGGAAAAAGATGTTGATTTCAGCATGACAACGATTTGAACTGCTTCCGCCAGATTTAGCTCCCTTGGACCATCTATTCCTGAAACCGAGAGCTCTCCTGGCAAGACGAAAATTTGAGTCAAATTAAGAGGTTATACAGGTAGTAACCGGTATTTTGAAAGCATCAGAGAAACTCATTTCTGCGAAGGAATAGCGAAGCTGGAGATGTGTCGGCGTAAGTGCGTTCATCTTCGAAGGGACTATGTTGAAAAATAAAGTATGTTTGCTTTCATGTAAAACTAATGTTAATTATTAAACTACCCTCGTACATACTATCGACCATTACGCAAATCGCTACTCTCTAATAGCTCGAATATGCTAACCGTCAAATTATTTCCCGATGAGAGATGGCGTTATAATATAATTTCATAGTATCGAAAACCGATTCATTACATTAACTATCTATATTTACCACTAATCTAATGGCTACAGCAATAACAATTAATACCATAACGAGATGCAATTATTACACTTTCGGATCCAACGCGTCGCAGCTGTAAAATTTCTGCGGATGCAATGGTCCAGTGTTACGCAGAGCATACAAGGCAAGGGCAAGGGGCGCTTATACGAGCACGTTTAATTTCGACTAATGAAATTTCGTACCGTCGGCGAATCGTTTCGGACAAAACAAACCCCAACGCGGTAATTAGCAAAAGCATGTGCGCAAACTATGGTGTATTAGGCTTTCGCAGCTTAATTATCGTCATACGGGTATTGTGTTTGTTGATGGTCTCGTTAAAAAAAAAACATATGTAATTAGATTTGGATTTAATAAATCAAATGCAAAGCAAAGCATGATGATTTTATTAAATGGATTATTTTTTACTTTTAATATCGCGAAAGAGGTTAACTTTTAATCTCCGGGAAATAATTTGTTTTGTCGTAATCTCTTTTCTAAGGTTTTTAGCTTAAAAAAAAGAAACGTTTTTTAAAAATTAATTCCTTGCAGGACAAAGCACATTAAAGTCTCTTAAGGATATTTTTTTAAAAATAATTCAAGGAAGTCTTAAGTAGTAAACTTCACCAATTATAACGGTATCTAGCGACAATATAAGAATATCACCCCTCATTTGTTATGCAAAGCTATACAAGTTGCAGTAGCAGGTAGCTGCTGGGAAAATATAAATCTTTCTTTACGGCTTTATGTTATCCTTTATACCGCGCGAGGGTAAAAAAATTGGCATATTTTTAAACGCGAGACCATCAATCATCCCTTTTTTTTATTGAATATATTTCTAAAGTGGCTCCCTTCGCAAAGACAGGTAGAATGAAGATAGATGGGTTGATGTAGGCTTGTGTTTATAAACAAAAAACCCTTCTATACGTAAATTTTTCATGTGCGCGGATTCTTGTTTTAATAGAATGACCTTGAAACAAATTAAATATTTGCGAAAACGTGATTACATCCGCGTTATCCTCCTAAACAACTTCGAAAACGTAATTTCCTCCGTCTTCGTATCGGCCGTGGAATTGTTAATTTACTTTCTTAACCTTATTCGACAACAGTAAGTTAATTTAAAGTTAACGCGGCGGAAGAAAGAAACGGTCGCCAAGAAGGGACCAGGAACGATTTTACTCTAGCGCACCACGCATTTTAAAGAGATCTTCTCTCGTAATTACCAAAAATTTGTCAGCGGTATTCATTAAAATTTAACAAGAAAGCTTATCCAGTTTATTACTAAAATATGTCGGTGAGAACATATTTCCGGGTCAACGGATTTTATTGTTTCAAAATCATCTATTTAGAATCAATATAAGTTAGTTTCCGTTGACTAATGATGAAAATCCTTTTTTTTTTTCTTTTCTTGGAGCTTCTGACATAATTAATTGTTTTGAAAAACCCTCGTCCCGGTAAGGAAACGAACCTGACAATTCCTGTTTCCCGGACGGGTGTGCTAATCAGTACACCACAGCTATCTTGATAACAGGAACCTTCATTTTCTTAGTACCTAGATGTTATTTATCTGCAAATATATCGTACTAACACGTATGTACTGAAAAGTTAGCGTTCCTGGACTCAAAGTCCCTGTGGTGTAATGATTAGCAGGTCCGTCCAGCAAACGGGAGATGTCAAGTTGGATTCCTTACCGGGACGAGGATCTTTTCAAAATAATTAATTAAATCGTCGTCGAGATATTTCACTGAATATCTCTCGAGGTTATAAAAGAGTATCTGAAAGTAACGTCCTTTTAGCATTTTTTTTTTGGTTTGAGATGAATGGAGGAAACTGGTAATCAGTCATTCCAAAGAAAATGGCTATTCCTCAGCGAGACTTAGATAACCTTTTTTGCAGGACATGCCCAGAAGATGTAGAGCTGTGTCAATAATTTATTGGAAAGTTGAAGTTGTTCAAAATGAATCCATTAATTCCGGTTTTTCATAAACATTAACATCATGTCTCGTAGAGTCACCAAAAATAGATATAAATCAATTTAACAGGAAAAACAAATTGAGAAAAATCAGTAGTGTAGGTTAAGTTGTTTCCAAAAGACATCAGCCTTCAGACGGACGACTCATGTTGAACAAGGTCTGGAGAAGTACACTGGCGTCGGTCTATCTGTACCGTCCAGCTTGGAATATTTTCAATGTTCGAGGAATATACTGCCGTCAGTCTGCCTTCGCGGTCCGATACGCATATAATTTTCTATATCCGTAGACATTCACCAGTGGCGTAGTTAGAATTAATAAAACTGGTAGCAAAATTAATATAATTGTAACATTTCAGAATTTGCCAAATTCTAGAGCTTATATTGAAGATTGTTTCCAAACGACAGCTACATTACTTCTCAAATGTGGTAACTGATATTTGTAGTTTTAAGACACCATTATGGTGGTGGAAGGCTCAATTGAGACAATTTTCAATAAGATTTTAGCAAAGCTTCTTCAAATTCTATGCTCTCTACTGTGGCTGAATTAGCAATAAATATTGGCACGTGATGGCAATATTGCTAATACATCCCTATTTAATAGCAAAGATTTTGTTCTAATTCTAAGAGTAGTAATAGGATTTGCAATTATTTCCCCAAATTATGTTCTTCTTAAAATTCATTCATTTACTTCACAGCTTCATCTTTGCTTTTTTCCAAAGAACTACCCAAAGTTTTTCTCCTTAATCAGTTCCTTCGGTTAATATAATATTCAAGTCCGTGAAATCATTACTTACCAAACCAGCCAACCCCGCATTAACTTACATTTTTCCTTCCCTTAAAAAGACATTCAAATAGTTACATATGTGCAGATTCAACAAGTGTTAGCCAGAGTATTCACAAATCGAACGAATATTTCAGGCTCCCTGATTCGTAGAAGCTCCTCAACCGAATCGAAAAAGAGAAAAAAAAAGGCGAAAAGAGGGACGGACAATTCCCAGTTTCGCCTCGTTATACTTATGCGAATACCCACTTTAGGGTTGCTAGCTGGTTCCTTGAATATTACGTTGGAAAATTACGTTTTGTACAACCGCTGTGTACGTCTGAATGGATTCGGTTAATATAAAAATGTCGTACGTCTTCGGGGAAATCATTTATTTTTGAAATACCTTCAATTCTCTATCCGGCTTAGGAATGAAATGAAATGTTGACGATGTTAAAGATAACTTAGGATTTGTTAGAAAGGTTGTACTTAATAAATATTCAAAGGAAAATTATCTTTTTTTTTTTTAAGATAAATCTTATCAAAATTGTTTTGAATGCCATTTTACTTTATATTTTTTGATACATGTCAAGTTTTATGAATACATCAGTTACTAAATAAAACATGGGTATAATGGTAGTTAGCAACAAACATCACCAAAATTATCGGTATTCATGCTGCTCTCCGCTGACTTTGTTAACATCCCTGCGTAAACAGTAGGTTTATGTAACGTCAGGTAGCAAACAGGGCCACTTATCTACTTCATATTAAAGCATTCGTAGGACGCAAACAGCATCTAGATACGTATACCTACGTACCTAACTTTCTCAATATTTCATTACTGAATTTAGCTTCCGAACTCGGTAAGTGGATAACAAGTTCTCCTGTAGAGTGTTCAAAGTCATCGGGTAATTTATGCAAATGCGAGGTTTCGCACAGAGACATAGACCCCGTCCCTTCTAACATTTCGTCAGTTTGGCTCCATGCTCCGGAGCCCGAGGTCAGACGGGAATTATGTTCTTTGATTCCCAGGAGCCCGTGCCTGCGACATAATCCAGACAGTCGTTGTCTCGAAAATAGACAAGTAAAACGGCGTCTAGGGGCGACGGTTAAAATAATTCTCGTGGTGGTCGTATAGTACAGACGACTGGAGCGTAACTAAGAGATATGCTTTGGGCTCGCTTTTCTAAATTTAAATACCAACGAAGAACTTCAATTTCTATGCAATGTATGTTTAATGAGTTTCGGGATTTTTCTTTTACCTGGCGGCGAGGTAAAGTCCTCGCCAGCCAGCGTGGTCTTTCTAATTTGCTCCAGTGCAGAGCACTTGCGGAGGAAAGATTGGCTCCACATCTGTATATGACAGGTCATTGGTTAGTTTCATCCTGAGGAGGTGCATTTTTAATTACCAGCAACCAGTTAATAGTCATGTGAAAGGTTCTTTCTGGACAGGACAGTTCTCACAAAACCAAATGTATTTAGAGCAGCAACACAACAGTGTTGGCCAGATGATGTCGCTTTGCTTTTCATAGAAGACGGCTTTCTTCTTTTTGCTTCTAATATCTGAACCTTGGCAAATTTCATATATATAGGATGATCGATAAGTACCAAACCAAACGCCTACTTTGTTTTTTTTTTAATTTTAAATTAATAAATAAATTAAATTTTAAATGGAATCATTTCTTCTCCATTTAGAAATAATCCAATATATTATGTTTACTTATTGCTAGAAGGGGGAAACAAGTACATAATAATATACAGAATGTTCCATTTGAAGTAACAAACTAAGCGTCTGATTCGTTACTCGTTGATCATCTAAAAATTAAAGACCCAATTAAATAGAATAAAAAGTTCAGTCAGTAACTACCTAATCTAGTTTGCTTGGATTATTTGTATTTGAGGTAATAGATGGGAAAATTGCTCAATTGACAACAATGATCAATTTTGAGAATATCTAACAATGAAGCGTAACTCTTATGATATTGTTCTGTAATACTCCATTTTCCGCTTCACAAAGTCGTCCATGTGAAAGCAGTTTTAAATTCTTACCGTTTGCTAAAAAACGACCTTCCTACATCCTGTATTTAAAGAACTTAACCATTAAACGTGCAATCTTTCGAAGTTCCTTCCTTTTTGGCATCCAAGATCGGTCCCCCTTTTCCGTCATCGCCCCTTAAAGAAGGAAGCGGACTTACAATAAAGCTAGACAACAAGATAATAGTCGTCAACGCTCATCGGAAAAGTGCTTCGTCGCGTCGCGCAGAAATTATCTAAGTTGACGTCATCGTCGGAGACTGACAAAGTTATTTGCGCAAAAACACGCCTTTCGAAAGCAGATTTTGGGACGGCTAAAACAGTACGTTCCCAGTGACGAGGTCCTAACGCTAACTACGTTTGAAATCCGTCTGTATCGGAGTGGTAATTACGTCAATGTCGGCGAGACACGGCTGGAGCATGTCTCGCGCAGAGTTTTGGATGATTCGATTTCGTAACGTTGTTCGTATGGGGCAAATTACGATGAAAACGATGTAATTGTAGTCTTCTTGGATCTGGAATAATGGCGTGTACACGCATTATTTAATTTGGATTTTCGCGTCGATTACAAAGGAGAAATAATTTATATTGAAGTTGATGACTCGGTGTAAGTTTGTGGTAATTGAAAGGTAGGTAAATGAAAAGAGGATTAAATCTCGCAGACATCTCTTTTCTTTTATTTAATTTGGCTTAATTAATTATTTAATTGGCATTGAAGATTTTTGGCTAAACAAATGTAGGTGGAAAGAATTAGCAAACCAGTTTAACAGTTGTACGAGGTAATTTCACGTAAAAGAAAATTGGTGGATTGGAAATCTCATGTGATAAAGAGGGCTCGCACAACTAAAGCTGCTCAACTAAACAGATGGTGGTTTACTTGGAGTGGTTAGAGTTGAGGAAGCTAACATTCCCGAAGGAGGCGTTGGAGAGAAGTTAAATCAGTTCACAAAAATTATAGAAGTGGAAGAATTGGCAGGGAATACTATTACTGAACTCCAACCAGAAACGCTTGAACCAACAAGAAAAGACGAAACCCTTATTAAGAAGAAGTATTTAAAAACAAAGGAGTCGGCAGGCGAAAGAGCGGAAAAATGTGTAAAATGTGCCCCGAATCGAGTCACAAATGCTGTCTTGGCATCTAATAATGGACGCGGATTAGAGCGTCTGCTTTCTCTATTAATATATGCCAAAGGAAGGTGGTCTACGTCGTTTCTGTTAGGTGATACGATACGTACATACATGACTATAATCAATCGCTCCCATAACTCCTGGATGAAAAATTCTCTTTTAGTTCTCCATAAATCTTCATTGCCAATACGGAATGAAATTTCAGTCATAAAATGTGACGTTAAAATTGTGCATATTTCATCTACTGCATGACTTATTTGAGATTGGCTCATAGGAGATAGATGATCTTTCGATACAGATTTTTCGTAACCAAAGTTGCCAAAAAAAAAGCAGAATAGGTAAAATTTGTAGATGAAAAGAAATTTTCATCCTTTTAATGCTCAATTAGATAAAATCGAACAGAATCTTTATTTAATCTATGAAAATTCTTTAATATTTTATCCTCCAATAAACATCTCTCAAGTTCCTCCTAAGAACATCGAATTGATTTCTAAAATTAGAAAAAAAAATGGTATTGCTTACTCCGTAATTAGATATTCTATTTATTTTACATAACATTTGTGCAAAATATTTCCTGCCTTGAATTTTATATTTTATCCTATCTTTCTTATACTTCCTCCTGCTCTTCAATCATTAACGCATTTACGAAACAGCGCAAAAAACGAATAAAACACAAGAATTTATGAAAAAATAACATCATTTTTAAATCTAACAACCGTAAACGGGATAAAATAGAAATCGTTTAGAAAATGCCGTTTTATTGATAAATATAACGATTTTGCTGTTTTTGCTTATAGAATCGGCATAACGATATTATTAAGTAACGACTCCTGAACGAGTCGTTAAAATTTTATAGAATCGGGCCCTATTCTTCAAGGAATCGGCGATTATTTCCTATTTTCCAATATGAAAAGATGGCTTGGCAAAAAAAGAGACAAAAAAATGATGTGCTAAGTGTATCGACCTCAAAAGAGGTTATGTTGAAAAATAAAATGAATTTTACAAATAAAAATCTTTTTTCCTGGCAGGCCAGTTATTTATCGAACTCCCCTCGTATAATCGCAAATTCTCAAGAATTATTAAATGTCGCTGTTTGCTTTACACCCTTTTCCTCCTCAAACAAAAGCGGAAATCGATCTGTATTCCGATCCACATTACCCATTTCCCGAATGGATGAATTTACTTCGCTTCTCGCCGAACGCGTCGAAGTTTATAAACTTGCAGCCTTTCACGTAATTAATCTGCCAGAACATTTGAAATATATAAGGGAGAAAACCGGGAAGCATGAGGACTTTGCGTTTGAAGGTGCCATTTACGCGGGGACGCCTTCGTCTTCCTTTCTTCCCTACCATTCCGCCAACTACCACATCAGCGCTGCATCTTGGAATCGAATTAATTTCTCGTTTATTCTCCTCGAAGTATTCGAAAGCAACGACTTAGAAACGAGATGGGGAAGGACCCGCTAAAGTGTAGTTGGCGTGTGTGTCGGGAGAAATGAAAGGGAGCGGAGGGGGCTGTTTCTGTGAATCTACTTTGCAGGATGTGTTGGAGTGCGGTGGAAATGTTTTAATGATAATCTCTCAGTATTATGCGCATAAGGTCGTTAGATCAGAAAGGAAATCTTGACCTTAATTTCCTCCGCGTTGATAGCGAAAGATTGGGATGGGGGGAAACAAGGAAAAAGATGGAAAATAAGAAGGATGACTTGAGTTGGCCGAGATTGGAAGTGGGGAAGATTTCGGCGCGGTGATTATAAAATGTTGCCTTTCGCGGGGAGTGCGAACAGGAAACGAGAATATTGAAGATGGATTATTTATGTGTTTGTTAGCTGCGAGTTCAAAATATGAGGAATGCTTTGTTAATCTTTAGACTCTTATTCATCTAAATACTTTTGCGTATTAAAAATTATATTTGTATTTTTCAAATTCCGATGATTATGTTTATTAATTTTCCAAATATTGCAGAAAATAACTTCGAATTTGAATAAATTATGTAGCCATGTTACGTTTTGTCTTTGAGGAAACTCAAGTTAAACAGATTTGAAATAATTAGGAAGGCAAAGCCGACATCTTCAGATAATAATTTATAAGAAAAAAGATATGAAAGATACATGCAGTGCCAATAATAACTCCTCCAAGAACAGATAATTCTCTATTGTCTTCGGTCAAGTAAATCTCCATTTGGAGATGGTTATTCAAGTGCCAAGCGTTGGGGGAACAGTAACAGTTAACGTGCTTGGGGAAATGAACAACAAAGTCGTGCTAGAAGTATCGTGCCATAAACTTCACGCACATTCTCCCTCTCGTTGGTTTGTTGTTATACAATCTAGCATTAAAGATAAAATTGCTTTTATTAGCACTGTTCTTTCACGTATACACTGATTGTGAGTCCGGCTTATGCAGATTTGAGCTTTTCATCCCGCAAGCTTCAGAAATCTCATTGATATATGGTAGATGAGAAACAGAGTCTTACTTAATGCGGAGGCCAACGCTTATTGCAACTAAATTCGAGTACGAGTGTCTATGGTTTGTCTGAGTTCATCTGGTTAACTTCCCAGGTTACGGTACACTTTCTATAATAAATTATTATAATTCATACAACCAAAGGTCTTGGACAAATTGATGAACAGATCCAGCGTTGGTTGCCGATGGTTATCTTCAAAATCTTTTTTATTGGAACTAAATTTATAGCTTTTCGAAATACTTAAATATCCACAAAAACTTAAAGCAGGAACATGTCTTAGCTCTCAGCAGAACCTTCTTGAAACCTCTTGAAACGCAAAAAACTTCGAAATAGCGTTGAAATCTTGTTTAAGCAGCACTATACGACCTTAAATTTGCTATTGTCATCGCCGACACTCGAGAATATCCATGATCTGTCGTAAAATTCTCCCGTTCCGTGTTTCTTCCATTCGCAATAAAGGGCACCTTCGATCCCACTTCGTAAATGTATTATTCCGAATTCCGTCGGTTTGAACAATACCCATTCAGGATTCGATAATATCCTCCTTAATTTCCTTCATCGGGATAGCGGAATGAGGGTCTGGAAAAAAAATTAATTCATTTTCGGCGTCATAGGGAATCGGCTCACCCGTTCCGGTATGCTTCAGTAATGCTAGAGCTGCGAATACGTCGGAGACTTTCATCGCTCTACCCCCAGCATCGCCGCTTTTTGTTGTTATTGTATTCCTTGCAGGTTGGCCATTATCATCACTATGGGAATCCATTAACCGCAAACAATGAAAGCCTAGGAATCAATTAACTCCGTATCGTATATTTTGCTGCGACTGTGAGACTAGAGATAAAAGGTTATGGAAACGATTTTTAGGGGAAAAATTTTTAGTTGTAACTGTTTTTATTGCTTCTATTCTGAGTAAACGTGTACGGAAGTAATAAAGAATTTATGCGTCAATTGTCAAATATTTTTTTCGTTTACCGACGTACTCGTGGATCGTCTTCTGATGATGTTCTACCAGTTTTAAAACCATCGATATACACTACTTTTAGATTCTGCTGGTTCACCAAACACTTCTTGCAGACTTGAATAATTTCTTCAGTTTTCACATCCTCTTTCCACAAAGAGAAAATTATTGCTCTTTGAGATTTGACCACGTTTTCCATAGTTATATGGGTCCGTATCAGTCGAACCTAACTCAGACTGAACTATATTGCACTGGATAGCTGCATAAACATGCCAAGACCTATCTATCACCAACAGCATTGCCTCTAAGTTCTGCGTAATTTAATTGGAGCACAATTTCCAGAACTTTGGAAGCATCCCTCGTACATTTGTAATATGGAGATTAATATACAATCTCATAATGTAATAATAATAATATGACACAGGGATCTACCATAACCAATATGACAACATGACTTCTTGCACTTAACCCCAACAAACTGAATTCATTTTGAGGAGTAACTATGGTGAAGGGCCCTCATTGTAAATTCCTCCATTTTGATCAACTTATAAAGCAAAGTAGCTTTTTCTATAACATAAAAACATATAATGTGAAAGCCAAAAATGTTTACTCTTGATTCTTCTCAAACGTTAAAATTTGCAACAAATTCTCATGTCCAAAGTTTGAAATGGAAGACAAGACTGACATTTTCTCATTTCTTACAATTTTGCGGAACAAAAAGATATCCTCATACATATTTACACAACGCATATCCCTAAGTAAATTCTGAAATATCACCAGACAGTAAGAGCCTCAAAAAAGGGGGAAAAAAAGAGGAAAGGAAATAAGAGGATATACGCAAATACATACATCCACACGCACATCTGTATTTACATACATGCATACACCATTTTAACACGTGCGCAGATGGCCGGTGCTAGTTTTCTAGTTGGGAGAACATTCACGTGCCTCTTGGAGTGGTTTGTTTGATGGCCTACTACGACGGCGTCTACGATGGCTTTCAAGATCCGTAAGAACGAGATACGCGACGCGTTAAAAGCTTTCGGAAAGCTTCCCTCCCGCACACACACACACACACATCGGAACGGGTTGGCTAGATCGATCAGCCCGTGTAATAGTACGAATTTATGCCACTTTTTCGCAACCGTAACTTGCCTGCGAGATATGAGAGGGTTTTATCGTATATTGTACGGTATTATATATGGACGTGTTAATGTATTTTTCATAGATATGCGTGACGTATTGTTTGTACAGTAAACACTTTTGAATGGAGAGTATAGGTATTAAATAAAAATGCGGCTAGTAACGGCCCTTGAAGAACACCGGCTTCAAAACGCTTCCCTGGTAGCAAAACTACGATCAGAGAAGCATAAACTGCAAATTTTGACCAACCGTGGTTAGTGCTTAATTTTAGATAAGAAGCCCACAGTTACCTCTCGGCTGCTAAATATCTGCAAATCCGTCGATAACCTATGCCTGAACCTAAATTTGTTTTCGAGAGACCGATGGGTCTGCAGCTCTGCGGGATCTGTTCCATCATCATTATGATGCCTTGCCCTAGCTGCTACTGGTCCTCATGATTTTCCTCATGTCTTCATGTTTTGCTCAGTAGTTGCTTTTGTTACTCATCCTCGTAACTTTATTAAAAAGTAATTATCCTCTGTTTATATCGATTTTGGATGTGGTAAATTAAATTGTGGTAAATTCATGTAAATTTTCTATCAATCTACGTTTCCTTTTAAGACCCGAATATTGAAATAATCTAAAGGCCAATAACTCTAAATTCGAAACAGATTGAAAACGAAATATACGCCATTCCACGCGCAGTTTATCCCTTTCGCTTTCACGACCCGCACAACATCACCATCATTTCCATATCTATCGCTTCCTACCGTCTCCCCATAGTAATGCGGAGACCAGATGCGAAACTCGATGTAGTAGGCAGCTGTAGAATTGCTCCCTCATTCTCAGGCAGCAGCGCCAAGGATGACTCGAAGGTTCTCTCTTTCGCATTTTTTCTCTCCTTTTTTTCGCGCAAAGACGAGATCCGCATTCGAAATTTCGTACCGAGCTAGGTCAGAGATGGAGGACGCCGGGAAAAGAATTGGTAAGCGCTAGACGTCCTTCCTAAAAGTTTTAAAGCAAACTACGGAGACTGCGGGCAAAGCCTTGGCGATAGAACGTATTTGGGGGGATTTTTGACCTTTTTGTCGGTGGTTTCGTTTGGAAACGGGAGGCCTTCGATTAATCCCGAAGACCACGTGACTGTATAAGGATAGGTGACTCAAATACCGTTAATCTTTGTATGTTCGTTTTATTAAGAAAGTTGGAGTTGTGTTTGGCAATGAATACATAACATGTTAACTAAAATCATAACGAAAGGAAAGAATTGTTAAGTACGAGTTACTGTTGGGTGATGTAATTGATCATCTTTATCGAGTTTACCAAAACGTTGTTTTACAAGGAAAAGTCTTGCGTACACATCATCCACTGTTATAACTGATAAATTGATTGAGTTGGGTTATGAATTATTGCTTTCTCCATCATATTCGCCAGATCTGAGTCCGTGTGTCTTCTTCGTATTCACAGATTCAAAAAAGTGGGTCGATGGAAAGAGATTCCGAACAATTGAGTAGATAATAACCGAAATAACTCACTACTTAGTAGATGGTTTAAAAAAATGTTCAAAAATGTTGAATTGAATTATGTTTTATTAGAAAAGTCATTCTCAAAGACGACATTAGCTTCAGCCCATCAAAACAAAAACCAACCCAAAAAAGTCTGTAAATTAAAAGAAAAATCGCGTGTCAATCGTCAATAACCCCACAAACCTCATCACTAAATACCAATGCCTAACCGAAACGCATAGCTTATCTAATCTAGCGATCTCGCCGTCGTGTATAGTGTGATTTGCGCCCGTCGAAAAACTCCTCCTTTCGCGTAATTTCATTCGCAACCGGTCATCCGTGGCACGAAACCATTTCTAAGGTTCCGGTTATCTATGTAGATGGCGCGATCGTAGTGGAAAATGTTTCGATTTTCAAGCGTCTATTCGCGACCGAGCACCTGCTCTGAGCCCTGTCTTATTGATGGTTTGCACGTGCGGAAAAACTAATATTTTTAGACGAAACTGACGGGATAACTTGTTTTTCTATTTTCCATGCGAAATATAGTCTTTTCAGTACGCAAGTGTGTATCGAATCGAAATGAGAGGCGCTTCAACACTTTATTAGGTTATATTCGTATTCCTGAACATTGTCTCCGGTATAAATTTGATATAAATTCATTCAATCGTATTTCTGTTATGTAATTGTAAATAGAACGTTGTAAAAGAAGAAAGAAATATAACAATCAAAAAAAAATCTTGGTTGGTTGGTTTTGGAAGCAGGGAACTTTAATACAAATCACTTTGTTCATGGATACCAAAAAAGCAATAAAAAGTATATCATTCCACTAAAAATGTCAATGTTGGTGACGACTTCGTTGCGTTTACGAGCCTAGATGCTTGATTTACAATCTGTCTCCATTCTTCCTTATTTCAAGCTTTCTGTTTTCAATCTGAGATGTTCCTATCATCTTTACGTCTTTCGCTTAATTTTTCTATCTGTCGCGTGAGCGTCCTCTTCTCTTTTTTCCTCCAATACTGCTTTGCGATATTTGTTTTGCTGTTCGCTCTGGTGGCACTTTTAATATTTGAATCATTCGGAGCTTCAATTTTCTTCCCTGCAAAAATTTTTTTAAGGAGCAACTATTTAATATCTCTCAGCCTTAGGATGCATATTTCGTTCGCAAATGTATCAGTAAGGCGAACCATTGTTTCACTGATGCGTACTTTTCACAATGAGAAAGGTGATTAATTGATTAGGACTAAATTCTCGCATCCTTAACACTGCAGTCTAGTGAGTCTATTGTGCTAATTCTGCTTTTCAGGTTTCAGTTTTACACAATTAGGTTGGTTCCCTTGACCAGGTTTAATAGCCCATAACGCTTTTATAAGGGTTCGCCTTTATGGAACCCCCAGACGAATACTTAAACAGTCACGTCCTGTCAATAGACATTCTGCTGTCTTGAATTATGTCCTGTTCCCATCATTTATTTGATCTGTTTCTTCATTCTATAAAGACAAGAATTTGCACCAACGTCAATAAAATTCTAATGTTGTGTACATAAAAATCATATAATGCTATTAAAATAGTCTCAAACCTCCGAAAAAAAAAAATCTTCGGAGGCACGAGAAATGCATTTCATATTTAATAGAATAGAGTATATAAAACTTCCAATTCACGTATAACATACATAGATATACGTCGGTAAGATGACTAGCTTACGGAATAGGACGAAGAGGTCCTTGCAGTTCGCTGCACGTTCCTGTTCGGGACCCCATGAAAAAATAACAAGCCGCCCGCTCCCAGAAACGATGCTTCTCGATTTCTCTTCATATCAGCCAAAAGGTACAAAAGAAAAAACGACAACTACGAAGCGGCAGAAGAAGAAGTATAGGAGCGGATAGTATAAAGTAGTACGTTGGTTTGGAGTGGGTTTTTTGATGTACGAAAGACCGACATCGATGGACGAGGAAGGAAATATACCGTCGAGACGCGTGTTAGAAAGAGACGAGACGGCGGTCTCTTAGCAACGCTTCACTTCAATCGATGGGCTACTGTATGTGTGCAACGTAGATCGAGCGGGCTATGGATGTGAAAAGGTACCGCTTTTATGTTAGGCGAGACCAGCGGTATATATGCATACATACGTTACCGGTATGGATTCGATTTGGGGGACAATCTTTCCGCTCCCCTTTTCGTTTGTCGAAAGTTTGATAATCGCGGAAAAATTGCGAGTTTAGGCGTCCCTTTGCGAAAATAGGGGATAACGTATTTAAGATAAATTGATGGATTGTTTATTCCGTAGGGTATTTTCCAATTTTTTCTGTGAAATCTAAGTGGATACACGCGTAAGAGGCTGGGGACGAAAAACTTGCACATATTTTTGTTGGTGGTAACATATGTAGGGGAAAATAATTTTTGAGTTGGCTATGCCGTGACCTTGTTAACTAACTGTGACTGTTGTTGATATAAACGTGATGGAAAATCTAAATCAAACTTAACGCCGGCCGAATTTTATAAGAAGCAGAAAAATTGTAAGCGGTAAAATCACTTTTATGCAGAAGGTGCAACTTACAGCATTTGCAAGCATGTCGACTCTAATATAAACATTAAGAGAAAAATAGGTTTGGGAAAGCAGGCAAGAAAAATTACTTTTTACTCTAGAAGAAGGCAGCATTATGCGAATACGTTCACTGGAGACTGGGAGAGCTTGGTTGCAGGCATCATATTGATGGAAGTAACATTCTCAAAGAACAAAAGGTGTCACTTGTTACGGACAAGCAAAGTATGAAAAAATAATCTGTTTTTTACCTTTGAAGCACTCAAGGTGGTTAGATACTGGATTAAGCAGTTAGTTAAAGCAAAGAATAAAATCCCTAAGAGAGGAAATCAGAAAGCCAATGCATATGACCATACTGAATACGTATGTCCATATGAAGCATTATTCATTTGTCTTTTCTGTTTCTTTGCATTGTTGGATCTAAACAAAATAAAATAGGAAATCCTCATTCTACAAGCATCTTCCTATCTTCAAGATATTCCTCCTAACCGCGAACCGACTCCTTTAGAATATCAAACAAAAAAAAATCCATAATTCTAAGGAACATCATTATGCAGATCTGCCATCGTATTCTTTACCTACGCGACTCGAACAATTGCAGAATTTCGTTAAACAGTTGATATACACAAACGTAATACCGATACGTTTTCATTAACATACCTTACACAGTCGCAATTCTCCGCTGCTACCAGTCGTCGTCGTACGTTTCCTTCCACTTCTCCTTCCACGCTTGCTTCCAGTTCGAACCCTCGCCTTCTCATGAAAATTAAACGGCGGACTTCGTTATTTGAATAAATGAAAATTTATTATTCCATGTCGTTTGTTTACATTTCTCGCATAGGTACGCCTGCTAGGACTTGAATTAACATAATTTAAAATGTCGCCCGCTTGCGTTTACCGCTTCGATTGCCAAAAAGGAAGAAATTGTCATGGTTTGAAACAGTAACAAAGAAAGAAGTGGAATAAATATGTAACGTATCAATAAAGATATATAAGGAAACAATAACAGTGTACAGTGTGAAAATGGTTCCGCACCATTTATTTGATACGTCGGTTAGTATTGTTGTAGAAAATGGTATTGACTCGGTTGTCAGGAAAATCGATCCATTTCCCGCTTACAATCTTTCTGCACATTTTCCCAACATACTGAATTCATTTTTTGATAACAGTTACTTGTTATTTGATAATAAATGTTGCGCTCAAATTTTTGGTTCGCTAATAGCGTCACCTCTTAGCCCCTTTCTGGTGCAGATCGCCACGAATCATTTTTCTTAAACAATGCAACAACAATTTCAGATATAACTTTAAAAGAGCCAATTTTCACCAATTATACGCCGATGTTTTTAATTTAGACTGGTCATCAATGGAAAGCTTTCAAGATCTGGATTCGGTTTTGGATGAACTCAACAAATAGCATTTCCCGCACTGGTTTACAAAAAAATATTAAAAATGGAGCCATTTTTGAAAAGTTTAAACCAATCAAACGTTTGTGTTTGACTATAAAATTCGTTTTTCAATTGTTTCCTTTAACAATTGAATTCCGAGTTTAAAACAAAATTTGATGCAAGCACGCTGTATTATTTTAAAATAATAAATAACATTTTAACCGAATTTAACTTCCTTTAAAGAAATCATTTTCTCGTGCGACAATTAAAATCCTGTTGAACGGTAATTACTCCAGACGTGCTACGGTAGGAATTTACGCCATTCAGAGCTAATAAAACGGATAGTTTTGAAGTAGCCATTAATCTTCCGTCATTAGAGAGCTATGACGGCCGATAGCGGAATGTGTCGTCTAATTACGGCCAATTTGTCTTGAGTTAAACGGTCGTAGGTTAAAAAAGATGATATAGTGACTTAGGTACTTCATATGTGCTTCCTTCTAGGGGATGGTTGGAGAAGTTATAGTTTTCTGCAGGGTATTATATTCGCAAAGCGCGGGTAACCTTTGCCCGTGGGTGTGTAGATGAGTAGGAAGTGCGTGTATTTTCTAGTTAGTTAGTAATTCTGAATTTTAGTGGTCGTTAAACATTCAATACTAACCGGGGGCGGTAGATTACCGTTGTGTTTTCGGGTCTTCAGGTTTCTAACCGCTCCATGATTTTTTGTTATTGTTGTGGAGGCAGCACTAAATTCCTTCAATATGGCAACTTCATTACCGCGTGCATTAGCAATTGTGCTGCTATGTTACCAAACAAATGGGACGTAAACTAGTTCAATACAATAATTAGTGTATTGTTATCATTTTCCAGAAAACCTGAGGATATTCGTCGAACTGTCTTTGATTTAGGTTTGTGGATCCAAAGAAGAATAGGAACGATAATGACGAGAAGACCAACATGACGAACAAATTCACAATTCGGACGATGAACCTGAAGCCATTCAAGAAGATGAAGACAACGGTGACTCGGAGGAAGAATTAGATGTTGCAATATATTTGTATGACGAAGATAACCCGGAGATGCAAGAATTGAAATTTTTTATTGGAAAGCATAATGATACAAAAAAACATTTTCACGAACGTCTAAATGAAAAAGCATTATAAAAATTCCTTCTGATCTCAAGAGGCAAGCTAAGAATATTAGCTGCAGCTAGTTTCACTTTATGCTGTGAAGTATAACTGTTTTTACGTTTACATTTTTATGTGTTGCTGAAGTTATTACAATAATTTTTTGTAATCGTTTACACATGCGTGATAAATGTTTTTCATTAAATTGATCGCGATCTAAAGTTTTGGGATGATGTATAGCGAAGACATGAAACCAGGGAGACTCCAATTTATCGTCGCAACGCCACCCGGTTGAAGGTTAAAAACGAGCAAGCTAGGGAAGTTAGGATGATAAAAACGAGGGATAAACAATTTGATATGTTAATGTGCGGAAATGAACAAGCATTAATTATAAGCACATTGGATTATTATTAAGTTTTTACAAGTAATTAAATATTATTTATTGAAGGATGTTTAATACAAAGTACAAACTTTACGTAAGTGGACATGATATTTAGTTTTTGTCATTTTCCATTCAATAACTGGAATAGCTCCGAGCTATCTAAGTACTTAATGCACTGTGTTACTTGGTTAGCTTGGACCTACTCCAGTTGTTGAGTAGAAAGCGACATTTATTAACTGAGTGAACTTTAAGTTCCCCGCAATTCGATGCGTGCGTCCATCACTCTGAAGCTGTACAAAGTGTCCGCAGTAACTATTCTGAAAAATAATACGTAGTTGTAACCTCGGTTCTAAAACAACAGGAGTGTCTTTCAACAGTTATAAATTGACAATTAACCTTACATATTCCACTATTTCATCCTTTTTAAAAGAAATTATTTTGTTTGGAAACCCTTTTCAAATGCGATACGACACAATATGTGCGTTCCTTCCTCGTTGGTTTCGTTTATGAATTTTCCGGAATTTACGAGTCAAATTTCGTATGAAATACGTCCGCAAGCTTGAAAAATAGTCGGCTACGAAAGCGGACCGCCCCCACCGAAGCTCCGCTAATGAAGGTTAATAACGAGAATGTCACTCGCATAAATACCCCTGCCGGAGGTCGTAACCAGGAAATGGAGTTCCTGAACGCTACACAGCTACGCTTGACAGTAAGTAACCGGGATATGTATATAAAACTTTCTTTGTTTCTAATGCCTACGCCCGATATTTCTTCTCGCTAAAGTTTCTTTGGAGAGCGGTGACGCGGAAAATTAAATTGGATCCTTATACGGATGCGGTAATGCTCGACTACTATTTGTAGGAGTCGTTTATAAGGTTGAACAACACTTCTTTTATATGCTTTTATAAGTTGAAATCGAGTTATTGCCAAGATGTTGTTTGAATCACATAGGAGGATCATGTTGAAAGATTAGCCATTAAGAACTACCACACGCTATTTAATTAAATTTGTCGAGTTTCTTTGAACTTTTTTCTCTTGGAATTGTCTTAACTGGATTTAGTTCCTACCTGCAATTCTTCCACACAGAACTATTGCTAATGCTAAAGATTGATAAAAATTACACCCTAAGAGTGTGATAGTCCTGTCGTGAAGAATACACAGTTATTGCCTTGAAACGGCCCAAAATTTTGGAATAAATTCATCTTTTTCCAAGCATTTTGTTTTTCAATAGAAGTCACCTAAAAAGTGAAGATCAGTGAAGTGAAGTGAAGATAGCTGAGATCTATCTTTTGAATAAGACTAAGAAAAAACCGTAGTCTACGATCCATATTTATGGAGTTTGCTCAGAAAAACGCCATAATCCACCATCGAATGCCTTTGCAAAATTAATACAAATAACCTGCGGATTATCACAGAGGCATCCGACAGCAACTGAGTGAAACTCACCAAATTCGTATTCTTCGATCAACCTAGCTAGATCCTTGTTGAAAAGGAGAGAAATGCGATTTACATGTTTAAAACTAAAACTATTAAAAAGGGGGATGGTTTTGGAATCAATTCGTCAAAGATATTCAAAACCGGTTTTAACCATATTTTCTTTTGCAGGTTTGAACGTGAAAATTTGTAGCGATTTTTGCGCTCTATTTTACTTACGGTGAATAGCGTTTTCTCTGAACTAATTTATTTCACCCTCTCAGCTTCTGGTATAGAATCTACTAGACTAGAAATGCTTCGAACACGGAAAATAAAAAAAATTAATTTCTATGTAACTACATTGGCAGATATCACTTATTCAATCAATACCAGCTCCACTCTGAAACGAGCGACACATCGACATTCCATCACATTCTCTTCTTTCCCAATCCACCATCGCCTTAGCTTCCAATATAACGAAATGCATGCCCCATTCGTATAACCGAAGCCTAACCGTCAGTATTTCGAGTAGTGCTATTGAATGGTGGAAGTTGATTGTTTGACTTTCGTCTTCTTCCTCCGTTTCTCCATATTCGAGTATCTTGCTAGGGACTTGAGGCTCGAAGCTGTTGCGTGTTGCGGCCTTGGTGGTACTCGAATGTCATCCGTTTTAGCCACATAAGAGCGTGGAATATGGATGAAGTGTGTGTACATAATACGGCCCGAAAAGAACGAAGGAGATTTTGATTGATGTATTAAGGGTGGATTCGGAGGTGATTTATCTTGCGAAGACTCTATTTAATAATGGAAGTAACTTCGGAACTATATTTCTTACCGGACGAATTAAACGAGGATTTATTTTAGTTGCTTTATGTGGTATGTTTGTTGCAAACAAGAAATATTTTCTGACTTTTGGAACATTTCCCTGTTAGCTTTTAGATTCCATTAGCACCGCAAAGAAAACCCCTCATCAAATACTGTATTATTTGCTTTGTTCGAAAAAATATTTGTATTCAGGTCACTTCCACTTCCACTCTTCATATTTAACATGACTACGGGGTAATTAAGGGAAGAGTTTTTTTTTCATTTCAAATGTGTAAACACATCGTTCAGCAGACTCAGTTCAAAAACCACCAACACAAGCGATCTTTCCCAATGTTTCCCACATAAAATTAACTTCGTGCTTCTAATATGGCCTTCGTCTCTCTGGCAAATATTATTACACGTATAGTTCAATATTTCCGCATAAAGGTGTGCCGTATATAGAGCTTTTTGGAATTTTTTGCATGTGAATGTGTTGATTTATTTTGTGCTAATTGTTTTTTTCGCTTCTGCATAAATGTTATAGCAATGAAGTTCGTTATACAAAGCAAATACAAGCCAATTATATGTAAGCATACATACAATGACCAGGATCAAGAATACCAATATTGGTACAACTGAAGATTGTTTCGAAAATATTGTCCATCATACATTTCAAAAAATCTGCTGAGCCAGTTATTCGATTTGTTTAAAACAAAACATGTTATAGCCGCTGTTTTATTAAAAACAATACACGCTTTAAATTGATTACTCTTTATAAAATTTTTTATTTTTCTTCACATTGTTTTCGTTTCCCATTTACCATTTTCTTGACAAAAACCCAACCCTTGACCCAATTCTTGACTAGCAAAAATCGGCGGAAACATAGGATTCATTGTCCATGATACAGACTTTTTGACAAAATTCGTTTTTAATCTTCTAGCCTCGTTGTTCTTCACAGTGTTTCTGTCTAGAAACTTTTGGACCTTAAAAGCCTTCAGTCCAGCTTCATTTTCGACCTTCTACACAAAAAATTCCGAGCAGACTATTTATTGCGTCGTTTTCCTGACAGAAATGCTAAGATTCTTCTTGAACAGCAAGGAATTAGTTTTTTTTTTTTGCCTTTGACAGCTTCTTACATAGTACTGGCAAAATTTCATGCCAAAGTAAATAAAAATAACATTGAGAAGTAAATACTTATTAAACCATAACAAATAAACATGGTATCGATTTATTAACAAAAAACATGAGCATGAGTAGCACAGCTGCTCTAGCCTCCTGAGAGCAAACTTTTTCTGATTATGACCTTATGCTATGTGCAAATTTCAACTGGTCAACTGGTCTAAGAAGTAAGAAGAAGAAGGAAGAAATTATGCTATAGAACTAGTCCAATATCCTTTTGCAACATCTACTCTTTAGTTCACAAAGATGCTCTTTTAACAAATTCTTGCTGTACATCAAACAAACAATCACATAACTTATATAAACTTTCTCCTTTCGCTTTGAAAACACATTCTCTGCTGTGACTTGAACTTTACTACACACAGATACTCTTTCTTACAAGATTCCCTTCATCCTATCCCATCCTTCCTTCCGTTAAACGCCGTTCCTGTAAAGGCAAAGCTACACCCTACGAGACCTCGTGACAAACTCCTTGAGCGGTTCTGTCATCGCTTTGTATCTCTTCAAAATGTCCTCGAGATATATATACAGCGTAGGTATCCACATTTGTAAATTAAATATCTCATGTTATACAACAGAAACGATCTCCCTCTTTCTAAGGGGAGCTTTAAGGAATTTTGGGTAAATCCGCTTCCTCGGTTATCCACGTTTCAATCGATATAAATAGCATAACGCTGTCGGGTTTGCTTGTTTCCTTTTTCCATCTCGATTTTGGTTTACGTAGTACATCTAGATTGATTTGGATCTTCGTTCATCCTAGGGGAAATTAAGGATTTTACGGGGGGGATTGAATGTATGGTCGTTTTTGGAACTTGAAAGAAAATTTAAGAATAAATTCGAATTGATTAGTCAATGCTTAATAGATTTGAAAATATATTTCTTATGATTCGAACCATCACCCTATGCGCTAATATTCAAGCCCTTTACAACGTGGCATGGAGAAGAAACAATTTGGTTTTCACTTTTGTTTCTTTGCAATTATCAAGTGAGTGTATAAAGGGACCCAAACACAAGGATTCTCTATGTTTTCATATGAAGAACAATCTCTATGCTACCACGATACAATGCTAATGGAGAATTTTTTCCTTTCAGGTGAAAGCAGAAGCCGTCATGTCGACATGACGTCAAAATGACAGGATGAAGAGCTTGGTTGGGATTATGTGGATCGTGTTGGTACTTATATCAGGTAAGTATTGAAGGGTTGCTTACTTATTACTAAGTTTTGCCCTCACTTAACTACTTAGAACATATGCACCATTAAGGTTAATTTTTAAGGGCACAACATAGCATTGTTTTTATTTTATTCCAATGATACCAAATTTGTAACTGAATTGCCGATAATACGAAAAGATTATATTTTAACATCCCTTTGACTAGATACATACTTAAAATCTAGTACGTATTGACTTGGAATGAAGGAAATCTAACGAAGAAGCTTCTAGCAAAACGGCGAAAACTACCAAAATCAAAACTTCATATATCCAAAGAACAAAGAATGATTTAAACCAAGCAAAGAAAATAATAAGAATTATCGCAAAAAAAAATAAATAATTAATCAGAAGATGAAAATACAACTGTAGGGCCAAAACTAAATCAAATTGCTCTATTTTTTTAATTTTCAACCCGATTTAAATGCCACTTTAGATTTTCCACGTCCCCGAAAGCATATCAATTTATAGCTCCGTTCAAAATTATCGCGTCTATCCTATAATAAATCGTGAGTTGAAACGTTTCCTTCCTCGTCCGTTTGTATCTAACGTGCCTCGACAGCACTCAAAATGCACTCCTTCCCCTGCCTTCTTCTGCTATTGCAAATCAAGTAGGCCACCGGAATACACACCAACGCCTCACTTCAACGCCAACGCTCTCTAAGCTGGGCAGATTAATATTACTCTCATCGTGACAGCATGCAAGCTCGTGTGCTTCGCCCTCGGAATAAATTTTCTGTTGTGTCGGTCACGTCTAGGCGGTCCCGTTACCGGCTGGGAAATAATCGGATGCGTGTTACGTGTACGCGGGGGTGTAGATTCGCAAGCGTGGGGTGCTGTGACTTTGCAGGAATTCAAATGGGATAGCGAGAGAGAAATCTGACGATTGCTCTCTGATCTGATCCATAAGAATTACAATTCAAGCGTCTGGAAGGTCTTATTAACAAACATTAACTAAAATGAATTATTTATAGTTTAGCTTCACAAAAATTCGATCTATTAAGACAGAACTCTTTTTTATGCAACACCCAGTACTTCGGACGTACTATAGCTGCACCCTGTAGATTCAAAGAAAAGAAAATAAAGAAAAACAAAATCTAAAGATTGCTATAAAACCAACAATAAAAGGTTAATATATGCACGCTTTTAAGAATATTTCGTGCCTAACTAATTATATTCAAAAGAAAAAAAAAAAAAACAAATCCAAATAATAGTTTTTGTCTTTTTTTCTCTTTAACAATGAAAACAAAGAAATAACAGAAGTTAAGTTATTGTTAGTTAAACCAGCTCTAATGATTTCTGCGATCAGAAATAATTGGAGAACTTTAGCAATTAAGCATTTAGAACTTATTCCAGTAATGAAGCAACTTCTATAACTCGCCAATCAATTTGAATAGAAATGTCTCCCTAGTTATAGTTGTTCCTCCCTTCGCACGCTTTAAAAGTCGCAATAATTTGGGATGATATTGCTTCGATTTTGTAACGTTATCGTTAACGTTAACGTTGAATTTTCAAAAACGGCTAGATTTCAAGAGACGTTAATATTGCAGCGCCAGATTTTTTCGCCTTACTTTCAACTAGTTTGTTGGTAAATCTTCCAACGGATATAACGACTCAACAGATGTAGGATATCTCCTAAATAAATTGAAAGGCAGGTGATAATCAGCCGGGAGTAAAAATGTCAAGGGAGGAGATTAAAGACAAACAAGCCCCAAGCGGTCGACTCGTGGCTTTGTAACTTTTCTGAGAACTTTCTTTACATCCCTGGAAAGGATGTCAAATACTACTTATTGTTGAATGTTTGCAATTGCTTAAATTATAATTTTGAAAAGATGATGTAAATAGATGTCTTGGAGTTAAAACAGTTGTGTGTAACATGAATAGCGAGAATGGCTGATATTTACTTAAATTCATGGGGAATACTGCCATGTAAATTCGTTTTCTGTAGACACCGTATGGATGAAGCTTGAATTCGCTGCGTTTACTTAGTAAAGCATAATATAAGAACAAATTCTGAACAATATTTGGGCTTTTAAGTGGGTAACGTAGAACGAAATTAATTCAAAGAGATCAGTTCGTTCGTTCTGTTGTTTGGGATAGGAGGGTACAACATAATATGGCAATGTGTTTATTACATGCAAATTTGCTTCTGTATGTATCAAAGTCAATGTGTCGAGGTACAATATTACCATTAGAATGAGCCGTTATTGTTGCTCGCTCATTACTAATGTGATCAGTTGTATAAACAAACAATCTATTATCTTTAATATATTAAATATTTAAAGATCTTTCCGCTCAACATATAACTCACCATAGCAGGATATTTCCGAGCCTTTACAACTCGATTGCCGCATAATTTAAAACTTTTAAATTCCGTCGTCGCTGTAAATCATTTGACCCAGTTGATGGATCGTGGTGGCGTTGCCATGGCTTCATATATTCGGCATAAGTTCATGGATACTATCTTTCGCAACGTTGGGACTACGAGGGTGACCCTTTAGTTTCTGTAGACAACCACTATATGGCGCTATTGGGATTTGATGTAACCATTTTCGTAAAATTTTATTATTTGTTATTGTTCCAACAGCGACAGCACAAAATCGGTCGAATGATTTTATGAAAAAATTGAAATTTCACATAAACGATTTCATTGGATGAATTTAGCCAATTTGTTTGTTATTGACCTTTAAACTATTTAACAAAACATATTTAAAGACCTAAAAGCCCAAAGGAAAAACTCCGAAAATTATGCAGTTTTTCCTTTGGGTTTTTAGGTCTTTAAATAAGAAAAACGGAAAGCTTCTTTTTTCATTCTTTTTAGCGTTACTTTTATTAACTATTACAATATTTATGTATTTTATTTTTTCCTTCATTAACTAACAAATAACTATAGCAATTTCGACTTGTAACAATACTGCATTATCCATATTTTTGCTTTTTCCTTTGTGTCCCTCTAACATGTTTTTCTGGTTTTTTGTGAGCGCAAGAAAATGCTCAAAATTTGTATATAATATCGTAGCAGGTGATGAAACTTGGATATGTTCCCTACGAGCCTGAAACTGAACAACAATCAACTGTTTGTGTGTTCCCAGGTGAACCGAATCCAACAAAAGCTATTCGTCCAGGAACCGCTTATTTTGCTTGTATCTTTCGTTGTACTGGAGATGGTTTCGAAGGATCGAAGAATGATTAATGTTGAATAGTATACAGCAATTTCTTGAAATTGATAACGTTGCGTCATCCGTTATAACGATAAACCAGCATGTCAAACAATGGATTATTCCAAAGAAAAAGACATCGATCTCATATTCATCTGGTTTATCGTCTACCGACTTTCTTTTGTTCGTGAATGTGAAAAATGCATGGACAACGATTTTTATCACTTTAGGAAGTTGTGGAAGCTTTTAAAACCATGCCAACTTCAGAGTTGAAAAACTGTTTCGAAGATTGATTCGAACGCCTCAAAGCAAATGTGTGATAAGCCTTAATGGCTAATATCCTGAAAAAAAAATAAAGAGATTCGTTGTTTTTGCAAAATAAAAAATACGTACTTTTAATATTTTACGGCATACAAAATGAAATCCACAAAAGAATAGAATAAACATAAAAGTTAATTCTTTTGTTCCGAAGCAATCCCAAAGCGATTTGACAAAGAACAATGTTAATAATAGAAAACTATGAAAATATTTGATTACAGATAAATTTGTCCCAATACCGATAAAGTTCCAACAGTATAGTTATTAGCCGTTTTTATGCATTTCAATACAAGGCAATCAACCGCTATTACCCCAAAGCGACACCCATAGCATGCACCGGCCGTCGCGCTATATACAAAACGACTTCTTATATATGCAGTCCATTAAACTTCTTACGGTCGGCCCCGCATTGCTTGTATCGCGGCGCGGTAATGTTAGCTTCCATCCCTTACTTAATGTATGATGTATTATTCGGCAATGCAGAATTTAACTGCATGCATAGCACGGCTGCGATTTACGGCTAGCGTTGGTGGTGCCGTCGCACGCTGCCGTTTCTCGAATTTCTGCTACGTGACGAATTTCCAGCAGTTGGTTGCAGATTTCCTGGTCGCACACTTGCATGCAATGAATTACCATACGTATGAAGGAAATTGGCTGGGGGTTTTGTTGGAAGTATTCCTGAGATGGGAAGTAAGAAAAGACGATCTACATATGAAATCAGAGCCGCTCGCTGAAGAATCCCCAAGAGTTATACCATTCTTCTTCAAAAGTTATATGAATACAAGCAATTTTGCTTGTAGACGATCCAATTTCATACCTCTGTCAAAATTATCGTGTTTAAAGTCTTTATAACGCAGAAGAATTAGTTTACTTGAATTTTAGGAGCTTCTTTGATGAAATTCGCTAAGTAATAGAAGCAGTATCGTACACTACTTGCTATATCCTGAGATGAGACCAACTTATGGCCGATTTTGTTATTGTTAAATTAACATGACAAGACAAGAAAACCGGGGACGATAATCTTTCACCACATTAAGGCAATAAATGGATTTATGCAAAAAAATTCAAGGGAAGCTTCCGCGATGAGTTAAATATTCTGTTAATTAAGACCTTTAAAATTAACAACCTGTTAAGTGAAATAGGGTTACCATTGCATTCAAAATCGGTTTCCCTGCTGCCAACAGATGACACGATCCAATTAATTGGCTAAGTGTCCACCTACCTTAAAAAAACGGTACGCAAACAAAACTTCACGAACGCGAGACCAAGTAGAAAAAATTAATCCGGATTTAAATAAATAAAGCTAAAGCTTTAAAAACATTTAGTTACACATTAATATTACCGCTTATTAAATTAAAATACATAAATGCTGATATAGGTATTTAATTACGCATCGTTATCGTTCTATAATCCGTCTTATCCATTCCAATAAATGCTCCGAAAACGAGCCGCATATTAAACGTTGGAAAATCGAAAGAGAGCCGTAGCTAGGGTGTCGTATCGCGAGGAGGAAAATTTAATATACGCTCCGACCGCATAACAGTGCATCCAGCGGACGGCGGCGATGCCTTGTATTGAGTCCCAGGAGGAATCCGGGAAAGTTGGTCGCCCGCGTGCCCTCCGGGAGAGTCCGGAATGCGCCTTGGGTTTCTGAGAATACATTCATTTAGCGCCCGCGTTGGCTTGCGGCCGACTCGAGGGACATGACCAGCGCAGACTTGTATATCTATAGACACATACTCCCACACATCGCTATACAAGAACGTAGACGTAAGAGTTCGGAATGAGTCTGCGACATATGCAACGCCATTTACCTTACGGCCTTATAGTAAATACAATTTCGCTTATTGTATCCGATTCCCGAAGGAGCTGGGAGCTCTAAATTTATCCTTAGGTTTTGTGTGTTTGCGTTTGTTTATATCCAGTGTGTAAGTGGATATAAAACCTGTGAAATTATCGAATTCTTTTTGCGTTTAAAATATAACAAATACAACTCTGCTTCTTGATGCATTTTCTAAAACATCTTCCGTTAAGATTACATTTAGCCATTTAGCCAAGATCAGTCGTAGGGTGATTATGTAATAAAATTAAAGCTTCAGCTCAATTTTTATTTTCGTGACGTCTGATGGGAAGCCTTGTTCCATTGATTCCACTGAATCGTTGGATTGGGAATAGTTATTATTGTGGTCCTCTTGATTGCTCAATTCTTAACATTTTTGACAGGTTTTTAGAAAGATTTTCCGCTAATTGCATTCCGACTGGCCGGTTGTCATCTTCTCAGGTATTTTTTATAGTTTCTGCTCGAATATCAAGTTTATGCTGCTTGTTTGAACCAGTCAATGTTATATTTACCAAAGAGCAAACCCAACACGTCAAAATCAAGATTTGAATGTCAAATAATGAAAAAATATAGTCAATCTACTTAAGGAATCAAAATCATAATGGAAGACTTAAGCGTAACATCACAAAAATTATTACCATGTAAGCCTGTAAAATCAGCACCGTCAGCTTAGTGAAATTCCACACAATATATTTTTGGGTAACGAAAATTTCAACTTTTTTAAGCTTCGAAACACCGTAGCTCCCAAGAGTTAGAAGACCGTTGACCGTTGGGCGTTCATTTCAAAGATCTCGATGGGTCCTTTTCAATTCTAGAATTCTCACGACTATAACAGAGATATTTTTAACATTGCAACATACTTTCAAGAAACTTTTCTAATTTTAATTGTAACTTTCAAAAGAATCATAATTTTAAAAGAATTTAGAAGTACTTTTTCGAATGACTGTATCGAATTTCCATGCTATCTCTGTGCTCCAAATTGTTAGAGTTTATAACCTCGACCATTAAGCGTTAAGAAATGTCACCTGCCGTCCTATTCATAATTCTTAAATGTCACACAATAACTTCGTTAATTATCTATTCAGCATGGTAATTAAAAATTATGTTAAAGATAAAGACAAAACATTCATAACAATAATAATTAATTTATCGTTTCAAAATTATGTAGTCTAAAACGGAAAATATGAAATAGGCTAATTAATCCTCTATTCCCGGATACGACGAAGCAACACCGGCAGTTAATTGAGCCCTTTGAAAAAACAGAACACCTCCCGAGGGCTTTTAAATTTATCCTCATTGCTGCGCTGAGAGTTCTTCGTAATTGCTTCCAAAGGTGCCCCACAGCTATATAGGTGGGGCCAGAGAAAATGCTAACGATGGAAGTTTAAAATTGTTAGTCGGTTGTTGTTTATGTATTCAAGGCAAATGTTCCAATTAACTTATTTGTCAATATTTACTTTAGGAATTATTTCCTTCTTGTTGTTTGTTCTTGGAAATATATAGGAGGCTAGTCTGAAGAGTTTTCAACCTAACACAACAATAAGTACTTCTTTGTTAAATTCAGTTTTATTTCTTAACGTAAGTCTACACACATTTTCCAGTGATGCTCTCTTCTCTGAAGTCCGTCCAAATAATAGTTGGCATCTTGTTGTTCAAAATAGACGATTAGCAATGTGATGGCCTCCTTATTTTATGAAAATCTCTGCCTTCCGAGCGAAAATTTAGGAAAAAGTCTAGCTGGAGGTCAGATCTGGCGAATAGGGTGGGTGGTCTATTAATTTGAATCCCAATTCGTGAATTTGTGCCATGGTGACCACTGATCTTGACTCGGTGGAACAAAACTTTCTTCTTCTTTAAATACGACTTGCTTTGTCTGCAATTTCTGTCTTCAGATTGTCAAGTAATGATGCATAGTCTGACTATTCCAAAAAAAATATATTATTTTCTCGGCCGATGGAACAGTCCTTGTCTTTTTCGACTGTGCCTTAGTTTCAGGGTTGTATTGGCGATGACTTATTTCGCTTAAACTGCCTCAACGGGGCATTCGAATGCCTTTTTGGTCTCGAGCGAGCAAGTTTTGCCATGACCAAATCTTTGATCAATGTACGATAAACATACTCCCCGTGATCCGCACAGCCTTTGTTATCTTTCTAACGATAGTTCGACGATTTTCTAGCACCTTTTGGTGAAATTTTCCGATCTCATCGGTAGTGGTAGCAGTTTTTTTACCTAGTTGGTACGACCACACTGGTCCAGTACCGGCGGATTATTTACTACTCAAATAATTCTTCCATAAATTTTATCAAATATGCAACAAACTTCTTCTACTATAATAAAACTTGCTAAAAATAAGCTTTACGGCTAAAAAAAAACCGTTATTTTTTGAATTAAATCAAACTACTTGACACACCAACGCGACTTTTAAACTAAGATGTCTGGACGTGAAATTAAAAAACATTCCGTGTCCGCAGTGTCCTAATTACGATTTAAATTTAATTTTTCGCTTGTAAAAATGTGTTTTGCGAGCTCCAAGGCGGTTTTATGAAGGTTAAATTAATTTAACGTTGGTAATTTTTTACCTCGCACGTTTAGGGCGAAAAAAAAAAAATAAATAAAACGATGCGGAAATTGGTTAAAAGCTAAGTAATATGAGCATTTCACATATTAGTTTTTTTTTTAAGTGTCCTAATTCGCCGCTATACAACAAACTACACGAACAAGTTATTCTATCAACACGCTCGTTGAGTAAAGTAAGCATTGAAACATATTGGAGGATCATGGAATTATTTTATTAGTTTATTTTCAATTTGTGGGCGTTTAAAAAATCCCATTTTCTAATAAAAATGACGGGAGCGTTCTTAAATAGGCGTGTCCTTTTCGTATAAAAATATTAACCATCTTCTTACTACCGCAAAAAAATGTGCAGTTTAAAAACCTTTTAAAATTCTTAGGATTGGTCGATGTTTAATGTTTTTATATAGGCGTTCAAAATGTAATGTTTTTTATCTTCCAGACATTCATTGGTTAATATTGAAAAAGAAGGTGTGTTAGAAATTTATGTATGAGGTCTGTGGCAAATAGGCGTATCCATACTCCTTTAGGGGATTGCTAAATAGACAAATTTCTTTTTACTGTGCAAATAGTTCAATAATAAAATGGAGCTTCTATGCGGATTACATTTATTGGTTGATTTTAGAGAAGGAGGCGTAGTATATGAACATTATAGTATTTCCATAGGTTTCTTTGAAATGGGTGCCGAACAATTTCTTTGTCAGTTGTAAAAATTAAAAAAAAGCTCAATATAGCTTGTGTCTTACGAGTTTCTGTGAGGTTAGGACTGTGATTAGGGTGGATTTCAATCCGTTTTTCGACTAAAGCTAACACCGATAAAAGCATAAAGGAAAAATATGGAAAAAAATTTCATTTATGAAGTCTGGTCCACGTTTTCTTATACTTTATGCATCTAGCAAGAAGGTAATCGAAAACAAGTACAGATCTAACTTTAGTTAACATTCATATCGCAACCGCCGGATCAAGAGAAACAGCTGCAAAAAATTCCATGGGAATATTAGCCACGATAGCGGAGAAGAGCCCATGGCAGCACCAGATAACTCTTAGTAGCATTGTCCTTGAATGTGAAACATTTTTCCACGAGTCTACTTAGACTGGTAGATCCACCATCCCGTTCCAGGGGTTGTTCTGTGATATTAATTGAATCGTGGATAGGACCCGCAGTTGATTTTCGCCTCTGCTATGGTTCGCATACTGAGTTGCCGTGATCAATTGCTTCCAGCGCAATCAGTTTCAAAAAATAAAACAAGTAGCGCAAGTTACAAGTAAATAAACAAAATCTATATTAAGTTAAGTTTAAATTTTTGCTAAGAAATTGTGTCGAATTTGGTAATCAGTGTAACCTTAAAAAATTACACTAATACACTTTAAATTTCAGTTTTAGTCTAAAATAAAATTGATTAAAGAACAGCTAATGCTAAATTGACAAAATTCGTCGATGAAATCGTGAAAAACAATCGAAAACGCATCAGCTTTCATGCTAATTCACACCTAGCATGATTATTTCAATAAGAAAAACATCGCTCATATTCACCAGATTTGTCGCCTAACGACTTCGTTTGTTCACGAATGCGCGTACAACGATTTTTATCATTTCAAGAAGACTTCAAAGACTATATCTTCAGGCTGAAAAAAACGTTTCGAGAATTGGTTCGAGCGCATGCAAAAGTATATAATGGTGAATACTTTGAAAAATAAAATTTTTGTAAAAATTCAGAAGGTATCCGACGTATTCACTTCATCTTACTAATAGCAAAAAGAAATAGGTTATTTTCTGAAAATAGGATTTGAAATTCGACGTCTCCTCCTTATCATTGCAAACAACGCGATTCCAACATGTTCTTCTGTTCCGCCACCTACAAACAAACAGACACATTTGTCATTCCCCACGATTCCAAATGCTTATCGTAAAACTTAATCGCGTTTAAATTGTACAAAGGTAGGTTCGCATACGTAGCGCTTTCAGATATTTTTACAGCCCACAAAGTTAACCCGACCGTGGCAAACTCCACGCGTGAGAAACGTCATATGATAGGCGTCATTACTAACATACACAACGTTTAACCTTCAGCGACCCATCCGCGAAACACTTCATTCATTATTCGTTACGCGAGGGGTTTTCGGTACGGGAGACGTCACGATTTGGTATCTGTATCCTTGTAATATCAATGCCTAAAACCATACGTAATATGTGCGGCTTTCCCCCGATGAGGTATTTTGCTTCTAACGTCTAAAATTTCCGCGTGCTAGCGGAGGTATTCGGCGTCAAGTAATGAACTTCAGAAACGGCGAAACCGAGGCGGCGGATTAGGTAGCTCATTCCGTGGAAATTAGACATTGGATTGGAAGTAATTTATTTCAGGATATTGAGTTTATATTGTTCGTGTGTACGGCGCTGTTGTGTTCAGTTAAACACGTCGATTGGAAATTATTATAGCGTGTGATTAAATTGATTCTATAAATCATTGTTAAGTACATATTCGCTTGGAAGCGTGAAGTAAAGATCGATCAATTGATAAAGTAATTGTGTTTTTTTATTACTAACACCGATGCTGTTCCTGTTAGAACTCTCTGTACCTTTCAAATAAGCGTTAAGGTAAGAATTCCTTTTTTTTTCCTTTTCATCCAGTGTATTTGCAATTCATATGGTTTATTATAATTTTTTATAAACTACCGTTTAATTGGAATGGCCCGCTTAATAAAATATTTATTAAAATTTATTTTGTTACAAAAAAAAAAAAAAATGCAATGAAAAAACTTGAAAAATATCTCAAGCCAAGCTCCTTTGAAACAAACGAGTTTATGTACATTGATATCGAAACTCTAAAGACTATATACTTCACCCACATTGATGGATTCATCATAACCGCCACTACGCTTTCTTAATCAACCACCCCTCGGCACCCTACACAACCGTACAACCTCTTCGACGCGATGGTAGTATTACCGGAACTTTAATCTTCCAGCCCCTTCCACATCCTTGCGAGTCGGTTTACCGTTACCGGAATTTCTTGCCGAACCATCATTAGTTCGCTTATCAATACTTCCTTCATTAGAATATATCCGGCCGCAATAGCCCGAAGCTTCTCGGTCTAGTTGGGCGACGAGGTGGTACACGGGATAATAATGGTGAAAGTAGGCGGATTATCTAATATCTAGAAGGTAGATGGATAGTTCCATAAATTTCATAAATATTTAACTTATGCAGAGGTACGTTTGTGAGATGCATTTAAAAACCAATCATTTTGGTAAATGGTTTTGATCGTTAAGTTTAATAGTGATGAAGTGCTTTTAATATATACGTAAAGAAAGGTCGATAAATAAGTCGTTCGTAAGCTATGCACTGGTTTGTTGAAAATTCGAATCTTACTCTAAACGAAGTTAAAATTATTTGAATAAGATCTTCTAACTTATTAACTAATATAACAGATTCTGCTTTGAATAATTGTTTTTTTTTTGTTTTAACCTTCTCTCTGATGAAATAAGAAACCTCGTTTTGATGCTGAAATATTTCGAAACAATCTCTATAAATACGATCAGCGATTGCCGACATCACGATCTGTAAGGGCTGCAAAGATTGGCTAAAAGAAGCACGACGAAATTTCCTAAGAAAATGGAAAATTTCATCATAGAGGAACGGTATAAAGTGAACAACTCTATCTACATACTTGGCGAATATTATTGGAATATTCTAAGAGACGATTCCGATATTTTCTTTTCTTCTTAGAAATAAATTTAGTTGTATGAAAGTTTGAACTGACCCTCAAGGAACCATAGCATTTTTGTAATTTGTTAGCCGAGAAGGTCCAGAAAATGTAGATAGATTTTATCGGATCTGAAGTGATCTTTCTTTTCGAGTCCCAGCAAAAAGCCGCTATTCAAGCATTTCCACACTTTCAAATCGCCTTCTAAATTTCAGGCAACAATCATCGCATCCTACATCAAAATCCACTCGCCAAACAGTCTCGAAATTACTTCCTATCGTTAATTTCGGTTGATCGCACGCAAAGCTATATTTTACGCCATTCGCCCGGCCCGCAACGGGTGCAAAATAACGCATTTCCATCTCATCTCTTTCTGCCACCCCGAGCGATTTCGATTTTGATTGGGAACCGGAGCTGACATAACAACTTTCAATTTTAACGCGGGGCGCAATCAGCGACCCCCAAGGGAACCTCGGCTATTGTAATCGGTGTCGGACGACCTGACGCTAATCTTTTTCGTCGATTTCCGATGCCAAACGTTGTACGTGTGCCTGTGCCGCATGCTATCGATGGAAAAAGATGAGGATGAAATGTGTAGGCGCTATAGAATATCGAAGCGGAAACGGAAATGGCATCGTCGTACCGTTGAAAATGATGTGTCGAGGTTATTGAATTTGAATGGTACAAGCGTTGGCTTTTTTCGGTTTTTTTCGTTATTTGATAAAACGGGGGTGAATGTGGTAATGGCTTTTTATTGTCAGCGATGGATGCCTAATGACTGTATTTGAAAAATAAAATATAAACAATTGAATTTTAATAAGTTAACGTATTCCGAAACAAATTGGCTCAGTCAATACGATATTATAGTTTTGATTTCAAATTTTTTAACTAAAGAACAAAACGTGGCTTGCGATAATCGGTATCGACAAGCTTTGAATCGGTTCAACAACGGATGGGCGATTCTGAATCAATAAATATTTAGTTAAACTCCAAATTAACCAAAAAAATCACATTAGAATAAACTTTAACGGTTTAACAAGCACTAAGAGCGTTGGGATTTATTGATAATGAGCATTTGCAGCTTGTGAGTGCCGCTAGCATTAACGCACGGCGCTGTCTTTAGCCATATGGACAGCCATATTAGTCATATGGAAAATTTTTGCAAAAGACACCAAAACAACACACTCTCCTCTGCATTATAGACCTGATTCAGGCCTAGGCCCATTCCGTCAACAAGTCAACAGTCGAATTCTAAATTTTTTGAATTTGTCAAGCCAACCCATACTTGCACGAAAGTCATCCTTTTCCATAACTTTGTTATAAAAAAAACTTAGCCTTTTTCATAGGAATTCCATCTGAAATTGGCGTATCTATCGTTCTTGCATGATCCAAGCGCAAGGTCTTTTACTAGTGGAAACTCGCCGCATTTCAACTTTTTTCTTACAGTTCTTAAAAAAGACTGCATTTTTTCCTTTTTCTGCTTTAAGTCGCGTGATCAAACCTGTCACTTTTTTGCAAATATTTTAACATTAAACTGCACAAGAGATGAAGAGATCAACAGTCACTGGACTGAATATGACAGATGATTTGGTAGCGTTCTCTTATAGATATTCTAAGTTAAAGTAAGTCTTAACCGCTTCCTAATTGCAGCTGTGAACAGCAAAAAGAATTATTTTCTCTCTTCCACTTTGATAATGCGCTTCTCACCTAGCGAACTCGTAAAATATCACTTACAGATATTCCTTTCCACCGTCCAAATGTTGATTCAAATACCCATCAATCAATTTTCAATAATCCTTCTAGGATTACCGATTTATGATGGATACATGCTTCATCCTTCAACCTCCGCGCCATTCGAATTTTCCTTCTCTCTTGCGATTCCTACGATATTTCCGAAGTTCCGCGATCGATTTGACTACCCCATCTATCAAATCAACCCTTCGACGCAAATAGCTCGCTAAGTCGCAGAAGCTCGCTGCTAGTTCCAGTCGCTACATTAAGATCCGGAATGCGCCCTTTCCTCTCTCGCCGAAGATAAGACGATCAACTAAGCGATACATCCGCGAAATTTCCGACGAACTCTACTCGTGTCTAACTTCGATTTGATGGCCTCGAGGTCCCACAGCATGATGCTACATAGTTTCGATAATGAAACCGTGTTTTATGGAGAGCATGCCGATGTAAACGATGTGAGGTGGGGGGTTTCGACGCTAATGATGTTTGAAAGTTTTTGCCGGGCCATATAAAGGAGTTTTTGATGGGGTGATTTTTTTTTCGTTTTTTGAAAACAGTCATTAACACGCAATCTGTTATAGGTTTCGATTATTTCTCACGCTTTTAGTGCGTTGTAAACTTTCTTCGGATGTTATCAACTCATTAAAATGATAGGAACGTACATTTTTGTTTTTTTTTGGTTTGGTATTGTTTAGATTGAAATAAATGACTTTTAAGAAATTTCCGGATAAGTTTTCCGGAATCCAAAAATGAGATAATATAGCGGGAGTTCCATTTAAAAGTTAATGGTGACTTCCGGTATAACCGGAAGTGATGCGACCTTGAAAATATTTAAAAATTAAAGAGAATCTTGACTAACCCTGGAGTCCAAAAATTCAGAATTCTAAGCTATGGTTCAACTAAACGAATTGTTAAAGAAAACTGCACTTCTTCACTGCAACATATAAATAAATGTTGCTACGAATAAATGCCGTTCTGAATTTTCGATAGTTTACTTTCGATGTTTTTCAAATTGATCTTTTTGCCTTTAACAGCAGGATGATGTCTTTCACTAATAAGATTAAAGACTTCTTTAACTTCTGAAATTGTATTTCTAGATTTCAGTGTTATTTATTCAAACTTCACAACATAATCGTTTTTGTTTCTTTGCAGTTCGTTGAAATGTTTCATTCTACTTGTAACTTGTAGATACTTCCTCTAGCTTCATCTTACGAAGTCGCAATTTAATACTTCTTCCTTCTGGTTCCTTGAAAGTGATGATTCTCGCAATTGTTAGATAAAAAAATTATCTCAGAACGTCCAAGCCTCCCTTCCGTAGCAATAGTACGGTTATACACTGAGATCGTAGTAATAATTTAAATAATTAGTGCAAATGTTAGTGTGAAATTAGTGCAATACTTCGCACTAATTTAACAACTGAAATCAATGATTTCCTTTATGGCAAACGTCGGTTTTTCTTTCAAAATGTACGGAATTACGTAGAAACGTTATATGGTATGCTTCTGAGCAGTTTCTTATGATAAAACAGAAACGTGAAAGGTATCTATGCGACGTTAGGGTAGTGTAACAGTTTGGCGTGTGCAGGTACGCATTACCAAAATTCTTAATTCTGCACTACACCGTTATGTGAACTGTCGTTAGACCTATTTATATCTTTTACCTTCTGACTATTGTTCTTTGTTCGACAAACATCTCCATGAAGACTAAACGCAGCCGAAGATTTCATGACTGAATAAAGAATAAGAGTTAATTTTTCAATTTTAAAATATTGTCGATTTATTGTTTCAATAAACAAAAACAACCCTTAACTTAAACCTAGCAAACATACGACGCGATTTTGTATTTGAACATCCAAACCAACGTAATAAATCTTCACACAGGCTAGCGTTAAATTTCTCTGATTTTACGACTTGTTCGCAGGATGTTCTGGTAATCCAGATGCCAAACGCCTCTACGACGATCTGCTGTCGAACTACAACAAGCTGGTGCGACCGGTGGTTAATGTTACGGACGCCCTCACCGTTAAAATCAAGCTCAAGCTATCACAGCTCATCGATGTTGTAAGTATAGACAAGCGTACCTTTAATCGATTACCTTCAAGAGTGTATTGCGTATTTTAATGCCCAATAAATATTTTGCTGTCAATTTTTTTTGAACATTTCGATTTTCAACATTGTTTGTTGAAACATTGGCTGTCTAAAACGGCCTTCGCTCGTTTGAATCTGTTCGGCTTTACATTCGTAAAAAAATGGAGGATTAAAAGGTAGATTTATGGTCTGACATAATCGTCCAACTGAAGGGCCATACTTTAACGAATAATCCTCGAATTTTAATCCACCAATTTAGCTATCTATCAACTAGCACCTGTATATTGCCAAAAACCAGAATAAAACAGAAACAGGATTTTTAAACAAACACAAACATATACGAGGATTGATAACGAAATACGCAGAATTATGTTTTTACTCAAAAAATCTTTATTTATTCATCGATATTGATTTTCTCAAGATCAATACAATACAATACATTTGTGCCAGCGCTTGTTCTAATCTTCGAATCTCTTCTCGAATAAAATTTTTAGCACGATGTTTAGCTCCTTCAGCGATTGTTTTTATTTCTTCAATTATGGTGAAACCTCGTCCCTTCAAGGTTCCTTTTAATTTCGGGAATAAGAAGACGTCACAATCGCTATGTTCGAAAATTACTCAGGATAGGGTAATGCTTTTGGACGAAAATTCACGAACAAGCAGTTAACTAGGTGTGTAAGTTCATTATCGTTGATTTAATTAGGATGAATTGTTTCCCCACAAGTCCGGGTGTTTTCTTCCTTTTTTTCCGAGTAATATCCTTATTGACTGTACAACCTGCTAATAAAAATTCGTAATCCACTACACCATTGGAATCAAAGAACACAGTGAGCAGAAGCTTGAATTGGACGTGCTTTCTTCGGTTTTGGTTCTTCAAAAAACTTCCATTGGGACGACTGGACCAAAATTCGACATGCTCGAAATGATACGCCAACATCACCAGTAATTTAGCCAATTGTTCATAATTATTTTCTTCGCTCTTTTGATGTCGAATGAATCTTTTGTAACAGTACCTAATTTATGTCTCAATATAATTGGAAGCTTTCGATGAATTTTAGTACTACTAAGCCCTTTTTCAACACTAATTTTCCTTAAAAAAAAAAAAAAATGCTCACGCAGAGCATTTCAGTATTATCACTTTAAATTCTGACCCTATGACCAATAAATATTTAATTCGATTCTTCCATCATCCTCAATCGATAGCCGAAGGGGTGATAACCCGCTGTCCATCACTCCGACCCTGTAACGATCTTCGCCAATTAATTCTCTAGTGCCTGAAAGGAGGACGCTTTCAGTTCTCCTTCCTATCATTTTTTCCGGGAGAAATTAGATGATTTATTGGCCACGAAAGGGCGTCGCTTGTTTGATCGGAAAATTGAGTATTGAATAAAACAGGCTTCCGTCCTGTTTGCAACGCTCTTTTTTCTGACGTCGACGTTCCGACCGATACCGGAAATCAAATCACGGCCGAAACGCCGAGAAAAACGCGATAAGTTTCAAATAATTAATAACAGAAGTGATAGATGGGGAGGTTTTTCGCGCAGACGAATGACGAATTATCTGACGGTATATTTTGACAAATCAGCTTTTGTATACGTAATTCCATTGGAATAAAATATAAAAAAAAATTATTATCACAGTCAGGAACAGGTCTTCTTACCACAGAGCCAGCAAGCCGCTGGTGGCGAACTAAATGAAATATTAAATATATAAATCTCTTGAATAAAGTTAAGATATATGCAAAATTTCTCCTTTTTGCTAGTAATTTTTCGAAAGTTCAAATTATTAAAGATTTTTAAGATAAAAACATATGTGTGCATTGTTTCCCAAGTTTATATTAATAAATCTAGTCATTGTTAAATACATCACACATACGTGAAGGATCTCTAAAGGAACATCTTTCAAGAGAAGATTTATAATTGTTATATTGAAACGATATGCTCTGTTGCTTAGTGAAGATCATGAATTTATATTCGCTCCTGTTGAGAGCGTTTAAGTCGCTCTACATTTTTTCGCAGCGTCAGCGATGTCAAGACTGGCGTGGGATTGCATGAATGCGCTCAATCGGCTGGGAAGCCCAACTAATAGCACATGCGGTAGTTAAAGTAATCACTAAACAATGGAAAGAAAAGAAATCTCAAGGCTGGTAGAAGAGTATCCAAGGTCAGAGACAGGACGAGCAATTTCTGATTGGGCACATGGCTACATTTAGAGCGGACCTATTAAGCAAGGATAGGAAGTTCGGCGGGTCTTTAAGCTTATATTGCTCACTGTTCTATTTATTCGAAAACTGCTTCGAGTTAAATATTTCATCACGTACAAAGCACGTCATTATGGTGTAAAAAGTAAAGAGCTTATAGAATTTCTTTTTGCCTCTGGTCCATATCAAATAAATTCCAATAAATCGATTCATTCTTCAAAAATACTAAAGTCCTATCTCCCTCAAGGGAAATTACCCTATTCGATAATATAGCGTTTATTCATATACTGCTACGTCCACCGCAATATCTATAGCGTATATCTCAAAAATCCCTCCGAATATGCAATTTTTCCTTAATACATAACGCACCGCTTTAAGGTATACATATGATAACCGGAAGGCTTTAGAAATTTCATTAAACTGAACATTCGAACCTGAAACTGCCGCTTTCGGCATCCATTGAATAGGAAGGGCGGTCGAAAAGGGATGGGAAAATAAGTGATAAAATGAGTAGCCCATAAATATGTATCTAAAAGTCTCTGGTGTGAAATAAGCCCTTACCAGTCGGCGAACAATACAAAAGGATTGGGAGCGGATACGGTAGATGTTTCGGAATGGTGCGAGCGAAACTTAACCGTTTGGTTGGCGGGGGTGAGGAAAATTATGATGATTAAATATAACACTTTCTAAGGTAAAATATGATAAAAGTAAGGTAAAAACAATAATCATTTTCTCTATTTAAATTGTGGATAATTTAATAATTACTGATGGCAGAATATTATATTATGGAGGGATTTTCTTTTTAATCTTTTTAAATTTTATTTACTGGACCAATGTAATATGATAAATAATCGTTTAAGTTGACCTTTAGAAATACATTTATTAAATTTTTACGGAATTCTCCAGCAATTTAGGGGTGGTGCATTTTTAATTGGAGCCAATCTATTTGGGCCGCACGATTTCCGCCTCCAATCTCATTTTAGCCACGAGAGGGAGTGTTGTCGCTTAAAATAGATTTTTCTGGTGTTTTTATGTAGTAATAAGTAATTGTTAATTAGTTTAATTTGAAAAAGTGACTGGAAAAAAAGTAAAATAAAAGAATTAGGTAGGGCATAACCTCAACTAAGATTGGGACCAATAACTGCAAGAGGACCTGAAAATAAAACGTCGACGCGGAAATTTATAAAAAAAGATAAACCGATATGTGGAAGTGAAGTTTAAAATTTATTATATTGTTTTCCGTGTGTATCGTTCTATATTGCTGCGTTTGGATCATCAGATTTCAATTAGGTTCAATTAGAGCTAATGTGCAAGATCTACCTCATTTAACCGCTAGATTAGAGAAACATGAAGAATCTCGTGGTTGAATTAATGCCTCTATGGCTTAGTGAAACAAATATTGTGATAGAGCTCAATACTGCTTACGAGAAAGTTAGGGAAAGTCATTATATCACGTAGAGACAGGCGACTCGATCGGATACATGCAGGTCTTTGCTTTGTAATTAGTAGTTCCCCAGCCGCATCCAAAGGACTAATCATTAGTTCGAATAATGCATGTGGCAGCATGGCATTCAACCGCAGGGTTCCAGCTGTTTCCGTCCTTTCGATGTATTATTAATTTTTTTTAGTGATCATGATGGTAGCGAAAATCCAAATTTTCTGAGATCATTGTAAGGATTTATCATATTTTTTTTACAATCGCGTCCCCCTCGTCAAAACGTCGCGCACCGCCACTATTGGAAGTTGAATGTGGACTTCTAAATTGAAAGTCAAAAACTCACCAATGGCTTCCGGCATAATCGAAAGCATAGCGTTAAAGAAAATAATTTATTTAAATAGGTCATGGGTGCTTAAACCCAAAGATTCAGAATTAAATTATTATTACGTATTCGTAAACTTTTAATAGGGCAGTTCAGTGAATCGACTTTTATAGAGATATCTTTATTAACGACATGAACTATGTAACATAACTTGCAAGCTATGAAAATTCATGTTAGAAATAACCTATTTAACGATCATTTCAAGCGTTTTAACCGCCGAGAAACAAATTATTTTCCTTTCGTGTCCGTTGACGATTGTGCATAAACATAAAATCGATAAGCTAGCCCGGGCTATTAACTTTCCAGCTAAGAGCCCAATCAATTATGAGAACATTACGCGTCGGCACCGGTGTCGACAACATAATAAAATATTCGACACCCTATCAATTCGCTGATTATATAAACAGTAAAAGCAGGGTTAATTTTCGATCAAGGTATAAACCCGCGCGCGGCAATTCAAAGGTCGTAATTTAGAGGAAGACCCGTATTTGGCGTGCGAAATTGAGAATTCGTCCGTGACGGTTATCGAGTGTTTTTCGGGACGAGATGGGAACTATATTTCCAATCCCAATGAGTGGCTACATTGTGCGCTAATCTATATTCGGTCAAATTTGTAATTGAGCTATTGTAACGAATGTTACTGGGTTCATTTGTAACAGCAGCTTTACAAGACGATTTATGATAGGGATGCATGGGTAGCGTTGGGGAAAGTGAATTATACAAAGCGTACGTCAGTACAGATTTATATTGTATGGCATGGGTGTAATTTCGGGAATAAATATCACTTTTTTAATTTAGTGAAGGCGTTTGGTTAAATCAATGATGCCCAAATTCTGTGCACTTTATAAGTTCATCTCTGTTTTGCTTTCGTGCAGTCGGAACAACGTATTCTTTTATAGCACAAACAAAGTTTCTCCGTAACAGTTTAGTGCAAAAATCGGACCAATGAAAATTGTACGACTGATGCAAGCCTATCCACGCCTGGGTGGAAGCTGCATGGGCTGGCCGTGGGAGGGGTCCAATATGGCGCGCGGTATTTGTAACTACGCGTGGGATGGGTGTGGCGTGTGCGTGCGCTGGGTTTTATTTACGCTGGGCCTGACGTATGAAATTGAAATAAACCCATTAAGACTCGTGACGTATTCGCTTATTGAACGGTTAATAATCTTGAGTGAGAATTTTTAACTTTACTACTACCTACCTTAAATACGGGTTTTTCGTTCTTTCGTTCCCTGGATGGCATATAATTTTCTCGTTTAATTTTTTTTTTATACTTTTATAAATACCGTTCATCGCTCGAGATTGACCAAAAATGTACTCTTTAGTTACTTTTTGTCAAAGAATGTAATCGAAAAGCATTTATGAATAGCATTAAATAAATATAAAAATTTCAATATGTCGCTTTAGTTTTAGAGCCTTTAAAAAAATTCCTCAATTTACTTCCAAAATATCATCAAGTTCTTGTGCTTCTAATAGTCTAATTTGAAAACATCTTTAAAAGAACTTCAGGTCATATTTCAATAGATAATTCAATTTAAAATCTTCCAAATTCGCCAATATCTTCCCGTAAATTGATTTATCTTCCTTCATTAGTAGATGCCAACAGTTACAAGACCGTCGGGAGACGGTAAACTGGTAGAATTTGGGTTTAAGAATTACGCCGACGATTTCAATAATTGCCAATTTAAGTTAAATTCGTCGTAAAACTCGACTCTCTTCTCCCATACAGTAAATGGTATTCGCGCGAGATTAAGAAATACACGGACGGGGGAAATTAGCATTTTTCTTTATTATTCCACCTCGTTTGAAAATAAGATTGCCAATTATAAGGTATATTAGATGCGTAGAAGGTTAAAATTAACTAAAAATTGAATTTAAGATGGGGAAACACCCAATGCCGGTGCTCACATTAACAGAGTTAAGAAGGGACCCAGTGCAAATTTTGAAAATGTGAAAATTAAATTAGAAAAGGGAATATTTTGTATTTTATTACAATTATGTTTTATCACTCTTAAAAAGAGACCGTGATGAATCTTTCCAATTGTAAGCTAAGAGAGGAGAATAACAGAACAAAACAATTTTAGTTAGGCTGACAAATATTGTAGTCATCTAATATCTTGATAAAGTTACAAAACGGGTACGTGCAGGGCAACAAGAGCTACTTACATAGCAAATAAGTAAAATAGGGGAGAAAATCACATAAGGAAAAGATAGCTGAAGTGTTTTTGGATCAACTTGGCAAAAACCAGGAGAGTAGTACCTCACTGTTCCATTCTGGGTCCTTTCTTGTTTCTATTGTACACGGACGACTGAACTGATCGTTTTATTAACACATAGGAGAAGCAAATAATGGGTTACTAGATATAGGAATCTCAAGCACCCTTAATACAATGCACAAATGATTTCATGAAAGCAACCTAAAACAAAATGTAAATAAAGCAAATTTGGTTCAATTCGCTCTCAAAAAACGTGAAAATACGATAAAGAATTGTTATCGTCTAGTCACACAAGATTTTTAGGAGTAGAAATAGATAGTGCCCCAAATTGGAAAGAACATGTTCAAAACGTTGGCAGGAATAGTTTTTGCATTGAGAAAAATTTCATCTGTCCATATTGAAACAGCTCTGACCGCTGATTATGCCTGATTAACTCGAGATTATCCTATGGCATTGCCGCTTAGAGTAACTCTGTAGATGTTAAAAGACTATTCATATAACAGGAATTATGCTTGAGGAGTACTTATATCTATTCGGAAAAAAAGATGGAAATGCGTAGTGAATCCTTTAAACCAAATGGAATATTTATTTTTGGCCAATTTATATAATTTTCGGTATCCTAGTCTTCAAATGCAAATCCAGAAATCCTTCTTAATCTTGAAGTCCCTGCGAACCCAGGTCTGATTTATCCACATTCTTCCCGCAGTGATCCCAAGACCCTTTGACCATTTTTTCCCGGGACAACGAAACTGGAGCACTAAATATAAAATATTAAATGCTATTCAAATTTTAAAATAAAATAAAAAATAGTAATTTTTTTTACTGACAACAATTTTCTACCCCGTCGTTACCTCCAAATTTGCTCTAAAATTTATTTCACTGATCTTTCTTACAATTACTTATTTAAGGGTCAGACTAAATCTAAATCTAACAATTCTTTATTAATCTGAAAAATGTACTACCGGTTTCGTGTCATACAAGGTACAGGCAGAATAGGTACAAAGAAAGCAAGCTACGTGAGTCATTATTTATTAAATTAAATTAAGAATCTGTCTTTTGAACATTCAAACTTATCTTGGCGACTATGTATGTATTGTCTCTGAGCTGTCCTCGTTCAAGAAAAGTAATCGTAAAAAAATTGTATAATTCGCAAAAAAAAATCACGTGTACCGATCTCGAAAACCCTTCACCTTAGCAAATATTTAAGTCCGCTCTACAACAAGCCGTCAAGTTGAAGCACGTTATGCACTTAAATCGTTCACTTTATAACGCCTCCATCCGCATAAGAAACGCCACTCTAAGAAAACGCCTTCACTCCGTGTATTTTATATTACATACCTCTACCTATTTTTCAGCCTTTTTAGCGAAAGGACAAACAGTGCTATTCACCACGTACCACGAGGCAACTTATGCAACTCTCCAAATTTATCCGAGTGTAGAGACGATAAATACCCCTGCCCGTGTAAAGGTTAATTAAAACAACTGTGTGTCGTGTCTCGCAAATGAACGACCCTTGAGGAGGAGGTTGTCCTCTGTTAATGTATACAAGCGACGCGGAGGCAGCTTGGATTTAATTCGAGAGCAACAGGACAGTGTTTTAGGGACGGACGAGAACGCGTAAATCAGAAGTCGTTTGATCTCAGTGATTCGGAATTAGATGCGTGTTTAAGCTATGAAATCAAAATAATTTGATTGTTTTCCAATGTTCGCTTGTACAAAAGAAAACACATTCTTGATTTTCAGTTAAAAATACATTTAATTAATTCGCGCAGTTACCTTTGTTTCACTGGCTAAAATTTCCTTAACGTTGGCTCTCTCTGGAGTATCGATAGGTTAAATAAAATAATCATTATTTTTCACTTTTAACGGCCATAATTCAATTATACCTTTTATTGAAACAATTGCAGCAACGAAATTATATAATATTAATATTTAATTCAAAATATTCATCAAGCCTTAATGGCAGCTATGTGATTAATAAGGCCTATAGCTAACAACACAAAAGTATCGGCAACCTGCTCGCTACACAAGTTTAATCCGGCGCGACCATTTTCGAGGATACAAGGATCCACATTCACAACCGTTGACCAACCACCACGCCATATTCCTCGCTATCATTATACAACTAAAACTATTCTAAATAAAAAAAAAAGGAATTTAATATGCCATAACGTACATTTCACGTGCATACTTGGGCACGATTTTGCATATTAAAGAAAGCAAATCCATCTTTGATATTCCTCCCGCCCTCCGCTTCCGCACGGCGACGAAGCAAAAAGGGGTAGTTCCGTTCACGCACCGGCCGACTATGCAAATCGAGTTTATATTAAAATGTGAACAATGCATGTATGTTTAATATAGTGGCCGGAATTCTAACCATTTATGCACGGTATAGAACTCGTATCAGGCTATGTACTACACGTGTGTAGTGGTATGGGGGAGGTAACAGCTGCACCGAGTATATTAATGCGGGTATATTATTACCTACGCGGCTGGTAACGTGGTCTCCCGTACTATGCATGGATTTACAAATATTTCGAGGCAGAACTTCGAGAGGAACCGCGACGTAGAGATATTTGAAAAATGTGGAAGAAGGTTGGTTTGTGGTTGTAAAGTTAATAAAAGACAAGATATATGATACGTGGTGACATGTTTGTGAGAGTTTCTCTTTTAAAAAATGGAATGGAATTTGCATGTATATATGAAGTTATTTAACTTTTGCTGTGGTATGGCTTACGCTTGTTAGAAGAAAACAGTGAGAACAATATATGCTTTCTTTTCGTTTATAATATGAAATTTATTTGGAAAATTTACGAGGGGAAAAACACCTGACCTTGGCAAGAAAAAAATCATCATTTTATTTTTAAGCTCGGTTCATTTAATCCAAAGTTGTTCCATCTTTTGTGTCCCATCTAAAAAATACGATTTCTCCAACCTTGCCAAATAGGTATTTGTTCACTTCATCGTTTGAGCCATTTTTTTTTTATATTCGGAAATAAGAAATAACTTCTGTGGACTCAATCTGGCGAATATGGCGGAAGCAATTCTTATCCTAGCTCATAGCCTTCATTGTCTTGTCCGCCAAACGCGGAGGTCTTTCTTTCACAGCATTATTGTGAGACGATCTAATACGTTGGCATAATATTCGCTATTAATTAATCATTTTGCTTTTTTCGAGATAATCAACATGGATTATGTTGCGTACAACCCAGTGAAATTGTTGGCCAATAAAGTGACTTTGGCCTTCTTTAGCGGTCGTTGGCTATGAACAATCTACTATTTGGACTGTTCTTTGGCCTCTGGTGTGCTGTAGTAAATCCATATTTCATCAACAGTTATGAATCGATGCCAAAAATCATTCGGAATGTGCTTTAACATCGCCAAAGATTCTTTTGAAGTTGACCGGCATGCATGTTTATTGTCTATCGTCAGCAATCCAGACTTCATAAGCACTATGCATACTGGTCTAATGTTTCATTTTAAATATTTAAAAATACACTTTTTGCACTCACATCTATAGTTTATTTCAGATAATTTCGGTGATTTTAGTGACAAACCCGAACAACGCTTTTACCAAAATATTGCCGCAATAACAATAATATTTATTGAAATTTATTGAAAAGTAAACAACAAAAGAGTTTCCTCTTATAAATTGACCCGCATTCAAATTTAATTATAATTAGCATTCATTGGATTAAACCGAAATGTAAAAAATCCCTGACAAATTTTCAAAGCCGAAATAAATTAAAGCCGACATTTAGAGTCTATAAAACCTATCTGTCCAGCGTTAAAGCTTCACCAGCATAAAACGGTAAATAAGCTCATTATCGATGGATTTACTGCTGTCCACCCAACTGTGATGACGTGCTTACATTTACGTTTAGTTTCAAGTTTACACAACGGCCGATGATAACAGCGCTCGTTCTACGAGATAAAAACGGCCCCCGTGAAAGGCGACATCATCGTCTCTCGTTGAAGCTAGACTGTATCTGGATGCCCAACGCGTCTCCGGAACTGTCCGAGCGTGAAAGCGGTCAACGTGACGTGCTGAAAGCGTACAGCTTAATCGAAACTACATAGCGGCGTTTTATTACAGATACAAGGCTGTCAGTAACGTTTATCGCGGAATCGAAATGAATATTACGTTATTTTGGAGCGAAATTGATTAGAATCGAATGAGGAAAATGGATGCAGAATGTAAATAATTATGAAAATTGATTTTTCATGGTTATTTACAAATTTGTTATCCTTCCCCTAAAAAAACAAAAACGACACAGGATGAAACAAAAATTAAAATTGAAGATTAACATTTTTAACATTTTTGTTTATTCGAAATACAAAAACAGACAAAAAAAATGCTAATATTAAAATATCGAAACCCCTGAGTTGAGTTAAACGAAACGGAAACAGAACATCTAATTTCTTAACCAACCCTAAAAATTCAATTTTTTCAAAATACTTTTAAAGCTTTCAAAAGTCAATAAATGATACAACGTTAAAGTCAAATAAACTCATGGCACTTTCTATAAATACGAATTTCATTTGTGCGTGGTTTTGCTATAAAGCCGTAATTGAATCGTTCGCTGATTTTTAATTTCATTTTTTCCTGAAAACGAGGGCTGGATGAATATTGACTTACACTATATATTCACTGCACACATCTATCAAAATAAAGATTTTGTAACTTTTAAGTAATGGTCAAAATAAGACCAATATAATACAGAACAATAATCAAATAGAAATGCGACATTCTTCCGAAAATGTCAGAAAACATTAACATTTATTAGGTCGCCCAGTTGGGTACATTTTCTTCACTTAAGTTATCTTCCTCCCTTCCTATTTATCCTCAGCTAATAATAAGCTTATGAGGTAACACTTCCTCCCACATCGTGGAGATATATTGGTATTACACGTTTAAACCTACACAAATGGATGTAACAGCTATTAAAGTACCCCATTTGGCTGAAATTTTCACCGGAAAAAAAAGTGGCCGCATTGGAAGCATAAATTTCGACAGTAAAAAGTCCCTCCACTCTTATTTTTTTTTTTGTTTTTGCAGCCTCAGGCGAAATGCTTCCTAACGACTTATTTTAGGCTTATTTATGTCGTGTCTCTACATATGACGTAAGTTGCATGCCTAAAAGAAAACAGAGGAAGAGTATACAGAAAAAGGTCTAAATGGACGCCTAAATTTTTTAAAGATATACTTTTCTTTTATACCTTCTCTCTACCCGTTCTTGCAATAAAAAGATATCATGTTGTAAAGGAAGAAGGCACGTTTCAGTCATGGCATCGTTTAATTATTGTGAGCTGAAAAAGATGGAACTCTATTCGCGCTTCGCTTGATATCAATAAAAATCGTCTCCGATTACAAAAGCGATTTAAAGAAATTCTCTCAATTTGACAATCCAGCGACTCGGTTGAGGCTTTGAAATTATATCAGTGCTGTTATTCGAAACAATCTAGAATTTTGCAGAACTCTAACGGCAATTTTATATACAGTGTGCTACAAGGAACTGCTTTGATCAATATATGGAAACATACTAAAGCCTACAAGTATTAACGAATTAAAATATTTTATGAACTTCGTAGTTTTTCTGCAGCCGTAAATTGAAAAATATGGAAACTTTGGAAAATTTGAATCGAAATTATTTTTTTCAACCTGAATTGGTTAAAGTCAAAACAATTCGGCGAATTTGTTCAAAATGAATATTTCCGAGAATTAAGTTAATTGTGACACGTACAAGTTTTACTTTAACAAAGGGTTTCAAAAGAATCTGAACATTTTTAGTTTCCTCGGAACTAAAAATTTTGTTAACGCCGTTGCAATAAAAACAGACCATTGCGATAACTTTCAACCGTCCCCAAATCCAATATCGGATAATTACATAACCACCGAAACTACGTACGACGAAGATCCAACTTAAATTGCCTCCATCTTTCATCGTCCTTTCCGAGAGATTTGTTTCGTTTCTTACTTCAAGGAATTTTTACACCGGAAGTTTCATGTGAGAAGGTTTACTTTAACGCTCTCATAAGTTTTTTAAAGCGAAAAATAGATTAAAGAACCGGGTCGGTTGTTACAGAGGGATTTCCGCCATTTCCCAGAGTTCACCCTTGCGAGATTGGCGAGCTTTAAGACGCTCGTTACTAAAACGTTAAAAGCTTAATCCTCATGATTCCATAAACAAGTCTGGAAGTAGCGTTTTGATATTTAATTGATCAAAGAGAATGGCTTCCTTTGAACTATTAGAGTAAAGCGAAACGAAATAAAAGTTAACCTAAATAATTTAACTTCAAGAAAGGAAACTTTGCAGCGATTCATATCGCGCATCCGCAGAAACTGCGTAATATACATACATAGGTATTAACTCATAAATCTTGTCCCACTTTCCAGGCTATTCATCAAGGCGAAGCCGACCACAACAAGACCACCCTACAGCGGCATCCGTCTCCCCCCCATTGTCCTTGGAACACTTCTTCCTTCCATCAGGTCATCCGCGCGCTAAAAGACAAATGAATAACTACTAGAATCTTGGCTTGGGGCCATTTTACCCCAAGTAGAACTCCGTAGTGGAAGTACCGCAGTTCGCATGTAAATATACCACAGCGCGAAACGATCATCAGTTTTTTCCTCGCACATGCTCCTTGATCTACGACGACGTTTCCGTTCCGCTATTAATCATTTATTCAAAAAGTTCGCGCGCCGGCGGTCCATCCGGACCGCGCTTGTTTACACCGTTCCGGAATATAGATGACGTGATTTCGCCCCAAATATTCGTGAGGATGAACGTGTCTAGACACGTAGGTCGAAAGTTGCATTATTTCAAATCGTGCCCACGATGCGGTTGAAAATGGTTTAATTTCGACCTCAAATTCACGTTTATTTCAAAGGTTCGATAACTACCACAAAATAAGCCGGGGCAAATATATCGCAACGCAACTCAATATCAATAATTTCACCTTGTTGAATTAGTTTAACGAAGCAAATACAGCGTGTAAATGCGCTGAACAGTACGTTTAAATAACAACCTCAATAGCTTTTACCCCAACGGGAGGAGGATTATCGAATAAATATGGACAGTAACCTAGCATAATCGTTTCAATTACTGGATAAATTACGAAATCAATATCGTGAATAAATAAACTCAGCGTAATATTGCATCGCTTTGATCTAGCAGCTTAACTTTAGTAATCCCGACCTCCATTATCCGCTTTCCACGTCAATTGAGCCAGAATTGCACAGGTATATTATCTCACCTTGGAAAAATTTGCACAATTTTTATCATCTTAAATTATCGCTTTTTCTGTAAAAGTTCGAAACGTAGCTCTTTCACTTAAACATGTATATCTACAATATCCAAGGCAAAACTTCCCATGCAAATACACGTTAAGCAACGTACAGCTCTACCTTTGAAATTCAGTAAAAGCGGTCGTTAATTATTCAGCGAACATTAGCAAAGTGGGCGGAACCATCGTTTCGGCAATAATTCATAACCTTTAATAACTTACAAGAGGATACAGGGTGTCTCATCGGGAACTGCATCGACAGATATATGATGCAGTATACATTGGAAAGAAAGCTATGGAAGTGTCTAATCAGTCGGGAAAAATATCTCAACTCATTGAGTTCGAAAGCTACTGAATAATGATACACATTTCTCAATTGCTTCAAATTTAAATTGCGCGGCAATAAGTCTAGACTGTGAGGTAGTTTTGGCAGGGTTTCCTTCGGCTTCGGGGTGACGATTTTGTGGGAAAAGTTTCCTCTTCTTCTTCAAAAAGAAATTGAAGCAATTGAAACTTTTTGATCATTATACAGCAGCTTTTGATCTCAATGAGTTGAGATATTTCTGCTAATTAACTAGATCCATTTTCCTCCACTCTGGGCTATGGCTGAAAGGGTATCATTCGGCTGTTTTCTTAGATGAGAAATATTTTTCTTGCTCATCATAGAGACCGGTCTCCAAGCAGACCGGTCTGGTTCCCCTACTTACTGACCCGAACTGACCCAAATACCCTTTCGGACCCTCAGCCAATAAAAGCTAGTTCATATTTCATCGCCTCTCGCAATAAATGACAACAAACAAAGAATCAAATAAATTTCAAAGAGTTTTATTTCTGAAAGTATTTCTCTTTAATTTTCAGAATCTTAAGAACCAGATCATGACAACCAATCTGTGGGTCGAGCAGGTGAGTCGAAACTTGTTGCTTATTAACACGTCCGAACCTAGAAAAACACGAAATGGAATTACGCAATCTCAAAGGTTTAAAATCACCGTAAACAGAACGCAAAACTAGTTAGCATATTTTCTACAACTCTGGCATACCTAATTACCACGACGGATAGCTGTGGTTTGACCTGAAACGTCTAACTCTCGTCCTTTGTCAAGTGGAATTTCGAGGGTACAGCGAACACTTGAAATATCCGAACGGCATCTGATTTTGCAACCAAAGAAGAAATACATCAAAGAAAAAAAGTTCAATTCTGATGTTCTCTCTTAACGAAAAGTTTTGTTTAACTCTTCAGAGTGAAAATAGATTACCTGGTTTCTGGCAAACTCTTCCGTATTATTTTCGGAGATTTTTTGTGTTTATTGCATGCGTCTCTTCATGTATAATTTGTCCTTTGCTTTTCTAGTCCTGGTACGATTACAAGCTCAAATGGGACCCTCAAGAGTACGGTGGCGTTGAAATGTTGCACGTGCCATCCGATCATATCTGGCGGCCTGATATCGTCTTGTATAACAAGTAGGTTTTCCCCGACGTTGCGTTTATTCCTTAAATTTCGTTTAAATTTCTTTTGATGAAATTTAAGTTTTTCGAGGAATTTTAATTGGTTTTTTTCAAATTAATTTGAGCAAATGAATTAGTTATAAGTATAAATTGACTAATAGCAAGCGAGAAAACAATCTTTCGATCTTTTTGTATCTATTTTCTAACTCCTTCTTATTGCGTTTGTTTGTGTCTCTGTAAATAAAATATTCATATATCAAATGCTGCGGTGGTTTTTCCATAAATTCCATGATCAGGGATTATCTGTTTTATTAATAATTATTCAAAAACATTTTTAAATAAATAATGTGATTAAAGAGTGATTCAAAAAATGAGTGTTAATTTTAACACTGAAGAACCACTGTAGCGATCAATTAATATCTTCAACCTAAATCCAAAATATTTTCAATTAAAAAGAAGTTCAAAAGCTTACGTAAAACAAAGGAATTATTAATCAATAATTCGACAATCATACACGGAAACCGTTTCCTTTTTTTTTCGATAAAATACCTCACCTCACAGTGGTATCGGAGCAGATTGGGGTCGTTTCGATAAAAGCTCCTCTGTTTTCGTATCCCTACGCACAACACTACTGACCGCAATTATCTTCCTTCGATTTTGTACAGCGCCGACGGCAATTTCGAGGTGACACTGGCCACAAAGGCGACCCTCAATTATACGGGTCGCGTTGAATGGAAGCCGCCCGCCATCTACAAGTCGTCCTGCGAAATAGACGTCGAGTACTTCCCCTTCGACGAGCAGACGTGCGTCATGAAGTTCGGTTCGTGGACGTATGACGGTTTCCAGGTAATTTAAATGTGTAATTTAAATTGTTGTTTAGAGATTAATCTAAGAGGAGTCTCTAAATAACATCTTTGGCAGCATGTAACAGTGAAAGTGTAAATTTAATTTAACAATTTTTTTACTTTTTCGGCGTCCCCTTGCATCCATGTTAAAGTACACGAACTTTCACTATTTTAATATTAAAAGGTGTAAACATTCTATTTAGAACAAATCAAAGAATGCCTAGAAACGATAAATCAAAAATTAGTGCTAAAATAACCTTCTCATGGTGGTGATGGAATTCTACACAACAAAAGCAATGCAAGGAGAGAACAAACACACTATCCACGTACATTTTTCTACCTACATGGCGTCATCAGCGTGGTTCTGAGTGTGTTTTTACTCCGCCTTGCACCGTTATTTGTCTGTTTCACTACTTCATCTTCTCCGATGGGTGACTCATCCCTTGTTACTCTGTTCGGACAAAGACAAAAATACTACAAATTAGTGTCACAATTCCGTAAATGTGGGTTTGTTGGTAGGACTGAAAATGGAAGGGATTGTTGATATCTTACTTATATAAAAACTAGTACAATGAGCCTTTTAACTAACCATTTAAAAATCCTAAAGTCTCCAAATGAAACTATTAGCATATTTACCATGAAAGCGAGAAAACTGTTAAAACAAATTTACTCCAGATATTACACGAAAGTGCTCTGCTAAATCGGCAATCTCAAGAAGAACCGGTCGTATACACAACTCAATACAATTTAAGATGAAATAAAGACAGCAATTTCGAGCGAAACTTTTCTGATTAGATAGCAATATTATCCCGATCGTCTCCTTACCCTCGCGCATCCCAAAACTCCTTCTTGTAAAGTTTATAACTGTTATAATCGAATTCTGGACCGAGAGTCGTACTCTTCAAACTTCACCCGGAGGTCTCAATCGCTTTCTAATTGCAATAACCGTCCAACGGTAGCGCGAGCGTTGGAGTTCTTCTCTAATTTCGCTTTTCATCTTTGTTTTAGACGCGGAAATGAATTATAGTGAATTTTTTTTTATATTCCCTCCGCTTTAACGCAACACTGAATTTTTTAAATTGGAATTGTAGGTTATAAATTAGCGTTTTGTGAGGATTTAGTGGAAATAAGCTCGGATATGAGGGTTCAATAGTGTAAAAATTGCCATTATGGAAAAATAATTGGGATAGGTTTGACTTATGCCTTGGTAACGATTGTTTGTTGGAGAAAATTTTTTTTTAGAATCTCATCGTCTGTCTTAATCCCTTTTTGTTTTCTTTTTTTTTTCATCTAAAAAGGTTCCCTATTAGCGACTTGCCATGACCTAATACGACCCATTCCTCAGATATTTCTCCAAGAACATCCATTAATCCATCCATATTATATGTTTTGTATTTGCTGTACAGAAAATATTTTGTTCTTGTACTGGCTTTAGTACAATAATACATAATTTACCGCTGCAGATTCAGTCCTTCATTATTTTTTAAATTTTTTTACAACCATACTTTTTGTACGTCCAAATAGACATAAAAACAAAAACTTTTCGTATGAAAAAAGACGAGAAAAACTATACGGCTTATAGTAAGAGATTCTTAATCGCTCAGTATATACGTACATGCACGGGCCTTGCAAGAAGGAGCAAAACGCGCTCGTAAAATCCCGATAAACGCCGAAACAGAAGCCCCAAGACCGTCTTAACTCCAAGAATCGTATTCCGTTTCATTTTATTATCTAACAATAAAGCGGCGTGTTGCTCGCGTCCGCCTTCAATCGTAAACCATATTTCTTCTATTCAGAAGAAGGCGTTCGTCTGGAAGATGACCGTCTATCTTTGTCGCTAACAATACATTCATCTAAATGTCGCCTACGACAAAAGATAGACGTATAATAAAGGTAACGAGAATGAGGTAAGAGCAGGGACGGACTGTTAACTTAAGGAAATCGTTTAGGTGCCTATCTAATCAAACCAAATTAAATAAAGTTTAGGTTACTTGTGAGGACATATTCACTATTTTATCGAAAAACTGCATTTTTTAATTTATTTAATGCACTTTTCACACATTTATTTTTAAATCGTGCTACACTTTCTTGATTTTTCGCATATCAGTGTAGTGTTAAAAAAATTAAAATAATACGAGGGTGGTTCAGTAAATACCAATATTTAAAGATAGGCGGCATTACAGAGGAATGTTGAAATAACAACAAGATTTCAGGCAAAATCATTGATTTTGACGTTTACTGTTTCTGTGTAATCAGTAATTCGCCTGGTCTTGGATGGAAAATGCGGAAACATTAAAGCGAATTTGAATGATGCTTATAGGGACCCTTCACCATCTGTTAGATATTGATTTGATGAGGAGCGGCCAGATTGCCCGGTAGACGCGGCTGCTGACGATATAATTGAAGTCCCCAACATGATTCTCGTTTATCACCGAACAAAACTATGCGAAATAGCAGAGGAGGAAATAGCAATTAATATGTTACAACAAAAGTTAGCAGTGAGAAAATTGTCAGAAAATGGCTAACAAGCGGATACGACTGTCACTTTTATATCTCTACAAGTGAAATCTGTAAAATTTTTGCGTCAAATGTTATCATTGAAACTTGGGTCCATTACTATACATCCATCGAGAGTCAAAACAATTGACTTTTCAAGGCGAATCTGGTCTAAAGAAGACAAAAATGGTCCCATGAGCCAGATAGGTCATGGCCACGATTTTTCGGGATTCGCTCATTCATCAAAGAAACAAATTTTACAATGTCGGAACATACGTCCAGAGTTGTCAGGGCCAAATTGCATGATTTACGCTGTTAGTTGCTGCCCGATCCATCTTAATCACCAGACGTCGCTCCCTGCGACTTCTTCTTATTCCCCAATATAAAAACGTGGCTCGCAGAGAAAAAAATCCAGCTTGAACGAAGAGGTCATTGCCGAAATAGAAGCTTATTTTTTTAAGGAGTTAAAGAAATATGATTTTTTCATCAGTACACGTAAATTTTTATTTCGTCATGTTTTTTTTTGACTCCCAAATTTAACATAAACAAAATTGTTTTTTCCGACGCCACTAATTAGGTAATTTTCACATTTCACCAACGGAAGCCGATGTAGAGTAAGCTGAGAAGAACGGACCGAACTCCAGGAGTATATTGCGCATTGGCAAGAGTGAAACGTAATTAAAATATTAAAAAAATACACGAAGTGTTCAATTTTATAAAACAATAATTTTATGTCGTGAAAGAATTATTCTTGAACATTTTTTATTTGAAAACTTTTTCTCTAAATTGTCTTTATTTTTACATTATCAACTATATGGAAGCTCATACCTAGATCCGTCCCTGAACAAATGAACAAAAGGGATGTGCAAAGAGAACGGTTCGAAATAGTAATTTTCGAGGATCCATTACCGCACCTACGGGTAGCTAATACGACAATGTTAGTGCCTAATAAAAAAAAAGACGCGAAAAGGAGGCGAGTTTGGTACAATGTGCGATGTGTTTTTGTTCTAGGTAGATCTACGGCACGTCGACGAAGTTAAGGGTTCCAACGTTGTAGACATAGGCGTTGATCTCACGGAATTTTACACATCTGTAGAATGGGACATTCTTGAGGTACCAGCAGTCAGGTAGGACGCTTTACTTTGTCGCGTTTATGGATTATTGGAGGATGAATTTTATTTCTTTTTATGCTCGAAAGTATCATAAAACTTTTCTCTTCGGGGAAGATAACGTTGGCCAACAAGTTTTATACGTTAAAAAAAAGACATGTAATGTAACATTATTTCCAGGACGTTAAATATGTCGTTAACTCAATGGACCAAATCCAGACCAATAATAATTATAATAATCAAGGCACAGATAGGTTGAATATCAAATTTGAATTAAAATCAACAAAATATAGCATTAATATTAAATATCTTGGAAATTACGTGTGATGAAACAAAGAAAGAGTACCAGTAGGAATGCAGAATTTACATTCCCCAAAAACAAAAGATGCGCTGAAAAAATAAATTCAATAAATCGTGTTCATTGACTTCGTCTTGTTGAAGCTACAAGAAAATTATTGTAGTAACTAATAAATTTATTACAACAATGAACTATGTTTATCGAATCGAAACATGCTTAATCGATATAACAAATATCAATTTATTAACTTACTTTGTGAAAAATGAAACGAACTTCATGGATTTTTCATTTAATAAACATATTCTTTGTATTAATAAAGTTATAAAGTTATTAAAAAAGTTATAATAAATAAAGTTTATTGTGTATAGAGTATACAGAGGAAATACGTTACATTATTTCCAAAACTGATTATTATTGATAAATTTTAATATTATTATGAATGGAACTTTGAAATTTTGATCATCGGATCTATTAATTTAAAATATTTTCACTTCCGGATGAACCGGAAGTACCCACAAACTTTCTTATTTTAAATATAATGGCATACTTTTTATCAGCTTAGTCGATTGCACACATTGCATCTAAATAATTTAAATTAGAGCACATTATCCCTAAAACCTACTGTTTTCGAGATATTTACGATAATATTGGCATATTAGCATTTGTACCGCTCTTGTTGAAATGAAACATTTAACAATGTAGTGGAGATTAAGATATTTAATTTTTTGGATCCAAAATGAAAGGACGCTTTATTGTAGAGGACTAAGGTGCCTTAATGCAAATTATTTAGGTGTGATGTGTGCAATCAATTAACCTGAAAAAGGCATATCCTTGTATATAATGTATGTATATATGTATTGTATAAGAAAGTTGAAACAGTTGCGTTCAGAGTAACGAATTTCGTAAAATACCCGTATACGAAAGTGCGTGTTTATCGATATAATAAACGGTTATTTATTAAAATGATAAACTCATTTGTTGGACTAATTTTTATAAACATATTCTGTGGATTGTAATTATTTACCGTTTTCGTTCAGTGAGCTTTATGCATTTGCTTGAACGTACGCAGAGTATAGTGCCTTGCAATCTTATTATACTTTCTTTTTTCACTAAACATCGGTCCACAGCTTGTATTTAGGCAGTAGATATACATTTTTCAATTTCTTAATAGCAAAGAAATTATTATTGACCTATCTATGCAACTTGTATGTCTCTTTCAGGAATGAAAAATTCTACACATGCTGCGATGAGCCTTACCTCGATATAACGTTCAACATAACCATGCGGCGGAAAACCTTATTTTATACGGTTAATCTCATCATCCCCTGCATGGGCATATCGTTTCTTACCGTTCTTGTGTTCTATCTACCTTCTGACAGCGGCGAAAAGGTGAGTAAAAAAAAACAAATTTCTTAAATCGATTTGCTGATCGTCGCCATTGTCGGCGCCATTTTGCATATTATAATTCATTGGCTCGAGTAACTCTAATGATATCTATTGTCAATTCGTTGGCGCAATATCAACAATTCTCAATTAAAGGCGAACCCGATTGATTTCGTTGCGAATTAATGGACAAATATAAGTCGATCTCGGGGTGTAGAAGAAGATGTCGGACTCGCATTTTCATATGCTTTTGTGAAATAACTTCTTTTCTTTCTTAATATCTGATTTGTCATCGTAAACAATGCAACTTAAAAGTCATCGCTAATAATAAGCTTTTAAGCACACGGAACTGTCATCTCTAAAAAAGAAAGAAGGAATTATAATTTGTAGTTGATTGTACATATAAATCTCAGCCCCCGTTAGCATTAAATAAATAACCACACTATAAACCGTCGGTTATTTAGGGTACGCTCATCTCCTCGACCACGCCATTAAAAACGACGAGAAAAAAAATCGCAATATACTAGACGAATGATTTTGTCGCCGGTCGAGAACCGGAAATTACGATTTATTTTTCTTTTGTGAGCGCGACCGCGCTCCACCGAAAATAAATTGATACGCCAACCAGAACGAACGCAGAATCACTAGAAGATAAAATATATGCACAACACCGTCAAAGTTACACCGTTTTATTCGGCGCTAGAGGTCGCTGCCATTCTATTTGCCGTCTTTACTAGGTTACTACTGCGTGCAATGGTTGAAATTCTCTTCTTTTCTCTTATGCGTATTCTTTTGAATTTCGTGCTGTTGACGCTCTTGTGATTGATGAAGAGTGTTGATCGTTTTTTCCCTTTTTCTATTCCGCTGTCGCGGAGAGATGACTGCCGTTATTTATGTCTTCCATGTAAATCGTTGAGGATTTTTTACGGAAATGGACTCAAGGCCGATCTTTAACGAACTGTATCTTTTTACAAACGTAGATTAATGGGATTTGTTGACGTAATTCGGTGATTTATTTGGACAGATTTTTCTTTCTGTCATAATAGTTGAGTGTAGGCTTTCACGAACGTAATCCATAGTAGAAATGTCTTTCGGGTGATGTCGCGTGCTGACCATGCTGTCAGCTTCTTCAGAAGATTTCTAAAGACTGGTGTTGTTGTCTCTTGCTCCTCGTTATATATCCCATTTCTGTTCCTTCATTAAAAACAATTTTGGTCTCAAAACTGCTCTACGTCTTACCATTAGCGATTTATTAATTAAATTAATATATTAATTATTATTATATATTAATATAAAATTAATTTCACAAATCTCATCAAAATTACGCAATACACACCTCCCAAAGTTCGATAATTTTAATTTTCGGATTCGGGATTATCCCCTTGTAACGCTTCAAGTAACGATCGCAGATATAATCTTATTTCCATTAAATTATATATTCGGAAATGTCAATTCACTGTCGCAATTAAAATAGGATAGCATCCGTCCTATTCCATTAAAGAATTAATTCCAGCCATCAGCTCTAAGTAGCAGCAGCTACGTGTAGCATCGTATAAGCGAGTGTACAACTATCTACCAGCTCGTGTTTACCTGATTCGGTTTCTGAGACAGCCGATAAACCTTAGAAGGCAACCGCCACCATCCCCCCGATGTAATATCCGAACCCATCTGAGATAACGTCCGCTGTTTCGAATTAATTTGTCTTGCCGACCCGCGATCCATTAAGTTTCGATTTTGATTTGTTGTAACAGCTAATGTAGTGTTAATAGAATCTTAATCCGTTCGCGATCGAACCAATAGTGGAGTTCATTCGCAAGAAATTAGGAATGGGTAATAGCGTTTTTTATAGGGAATCCTAAAATTAAACAATTCCTCCCCATCGGAGGCGGTTGATACCCGATAAACAAGCACCCTGAAAACAAATCTACATTATTTAATTTTACCTCAGGTAAGTTTATCGATCTCCATCCTGCTGTCGCTCACGGTGTTCTTCCTGCTACTTGCTGAGATCATTCCTCCCACATCGTTAGTGGTACCCCTGCTCGGCAAGTTTGTACTGTTTACAATGATATTAGATACGTTTAGGTAAGTTTCTCAGCGATATGTATATTTTTTGTTTCTTATACGAAACAGTGTTGCCGATTATTCTATTTCAGTATATGCGTAACTGTTGTGGTGCTAAATGTCCACTTCCGCTCCCCGCAAACCCATATCATGGCGCCGTGGGTACGAAGAGTATTCATCCACATCCTTCCTAGGCTGTTGGTAATGCGTAGGCCGCACTATCAGCTAGATAGGAGAAGGTAAAGTAGACCAACAAAATGATCTTTTGATTGATTTTAAATTTAATTTAATTTATTAAAGTGTTTTGGTGGGAAATTGGAATTTGGTTGACCAAATTTAGTTCTAATCCTGTCCTGACCACGTTCACTAACCACATTTAACACTTGGCCATAATTATAGCAAAAAGTTAAATATATTGTCTATAAAAACAAAAATACTCTCGTGTTTATAATTGCTATTCGTTGTAATATTTATAGCCTAGAAGCACATATACTGGGTGCCCCATTTTAAACTTAATAGAGGAATATCTTGAGAAATAAGAACGGTATGAAAAAGTTCACATATCACTATTTGTTCATCCCATCTGGGACCACAAAATGACGATTTCAAGTACAACGTAGATGGGTGATGATATAGTAGCTTTTTTTTTTTTTTTTCATTATGTACATATTGCAATTCCAGGCGAAAAAGTAGCTTTCGTCTGAAACAATCTCTTATTAATTTCGTAAGTGGCCCTGTAACCTTTGTTTATTTTAATGAAAACTCTCATTTTGCATTGCTGTGACTCTAGACTGCAGACCAAGTGACTTTGGTTTGAAACATAAGCGGTATTATTTTTTTTCAAGACCCTAGATAGCGTTGTAATTGGTACGATAGGTCACATTTAATTTTTCTAATCTTAATAATAAATATCTTAATATTTTTTATAAGTAAGCAATGTGCATAACATGGATTTTCATAATAAATTTAAACAATTTCCAACCCAATCAAGGGTAAAATTGCATCGTGAAGCTTACAGCTTTCCAGATGATATATCTCAAATATAAAATTTCAGAGTGACAGCGATTGCAAATAATGTAAAATTAAAATCCGCAAGTTCATGTTCAGATACCCTTTATTTTTCCAGCTGTAAAATTGATCCCCCATACCGTATTGTTTGCATATGCACGTACAGAAATGTTTCAAATGAAAAGCTTGCACTCCTGCAAGTTGGGGGGAGAGTAATTAAGGAAATAAAGCAATGATTTTACGCAATCACCGTCGGAATCTCCAGATTTTAACCCAATAAACATTGTGTGGGAGAATTCATTGTACAACTTCTGGAAATGTTAAAAATGTGCTTAAAGCTAAGTAGAAAACTTGAATAGCGATTAATGATGTTATTAATAAACTATTAGAATTCATATTTCTTAGAAGTGCAAAAATAATGATTTTGTTCATTACTTGTATTGATTAAAATGAATTTATGTTATTTTTTTTTTAACTTCGCAAAGTTATTAATCAAATATAGTAGATTAATGCTAATATTTGAATAATTGCTATAATTATGACCAATACTGTGTGTAGACGGATAAATAAACCAAAATAACATTTCAAATACGAAATCAAACAATTTCTTATCCACCCATTTTGTTTTCTTTGAACAAATCTCAAGTACACTGAAAGATTCACTGTGTTGTGACAACCAAATCATTCAACTACAATTCACGTTTGAATTCGAACCAACAAATATCATGTTGTTTGAAACAAATAATTTTGTGAATTTTGTTAAATTCTTCCAAAAGTATGATTTGTTAACTTAAGCTTAAACTTAAACAAACTCAAATATAAAGTAGTTTCTAAATCAATTTAATCTACAATTAAAAAAAACTGCATGTTATATTCTTATTGAGGAGCTACTCCTCTTGTAAGAGGTAGTTTTATTTAAAAATTTTCAACTTCATTTTACTCCTTTCCCAACCTTTGGTTATTTTATAGAATTGTTTGTCATTAATACACGTTCAAGCTCAATGTTGTTCTTCTAATATAAAAATCCACAATCCATTTCATCCTTCATGACCTCTATTCCATTATCAGCGCACACGAAATTTGGAAAATGTGGAAGTTACTCATCTATTATGCAAAAGTTTAAAGCGAAAACAGATTTTCTTGCTCACCACGCTTGCTCGTCTATTCGCCAAGTTATTGGTGGGAAGTAAATAAGATTAATTACAAATTTTAGATTTACATAACTCAGCCAAATGTAAAATTGTATCAACAACTTTAAAATTCAACAAAATATTCCATGTTAATTTCTCATTTCACTAAATGCTGTACTTATCTCAAATAACCATTTTAACTAAATAATTTGTTTCATTAAACACACTTCTTTCATATAAATAGCAAACGAAATAGTTGCTTTAAGGATTTTCCTTTAACAACATAAATTTAGTTAAATCAAACATATCCGTCTTTCGGTGTACGAAACGTATCAAATGCATAATCGATACGATTTTATCAGTCACTATATCGATTCTTCGTCTTCTTTCACTTCAAGCCATCGCGTAATGGTGAGGACATGCAACGGACTAGAGCTGCGAGATCATCCCGGCCTCTATCCGGATCCGACCGATTTGGGCGAGGAACCTTCGGGCCTTTTCCCCAGCGCCAGTTCTCGAGATGAACTGACGCCCAGGTAAGTCGAGTTCTCCGCTTCTCTTCCTTCCGGACCCAGAGGAACGAGATTAATTCCAACGACGCCCTCGAGAACTTTCCCTTGCAGCAGCCGCTCCTCTTTCCCTTCGTATTCCTTTTTCACTTTCAATTTCGTTTGTCTTTTCTTCAAGGGTGGCGTGCTCGTTAACGATTTTAACGTCGACGAAAATTTGATTGGATTAGAGAACACATACGGAGTGATTAAGTTTGTCGAAATACACGTTAGAATTAGATAATGTTTTAAGGGAATTAGCCATTAAAATATGCTGATGAATTTAGCAAAGCAGTTAAATGAAGCAATTTCAAGAGGGAATTGCTTTCTACGTTTAAGTATGAAATTTAATCCGAAATTAAATTATTAATGATAACTCTAAGAAAAGGTATTCTGTAAGGATATGTTCGCCCGTAATCTTTTTTTCCACTGCTAAAAGTTATTGTACGAACGATGTCTCTTTAGTTCTGGATATAACCATAACAGCAAACAATGGATCGACTTAAAGCACTTTACTGTTTTTCAAAGTATTCTCCACAAAGGTTACACTTTTTCATTCTTTCAAACCAACTGATTCCAGTCATCAATTAAAACAGTCCAAATTGCTATCTTAAAGGCATCGGCTGCTTCTTCCGGCGATTGGAACCGTGCCATCTGCTAAAGAGATTGTAAGAACATGATTCGAAAATGCGACAAAAGTTGCAACCATTTTCTTCGACGCTGTATATTGACCCAAATATACTTTATATACAAAAACATCTGTTTTTACAGGGAATTAGAACCGGGAGCCTTAAGCGCTTGTAGAATCCACGGAACGCCACCTTGCGTCCTCGGCAGCGTTCTTGGGGAAGATCTGGCTCAAGAATTGGGAGCCTCAGGACCACTAGACGATGGTCTGTGCAAAGCTGCCCATTCATGGCATCACTGTCCCGAAGTTCACAAGGCCATTGATGGTGTTAGATTCATAGCGGACCATACTCGAAGGGAAGAAGACTCCACGAGGGTAAGAGACATTGATCATATGTTTTTTTTTTCAAAGTGTTGCGAAGCTGTGAACCAAATTTTCAGGAAATAAATAACTATTCTTGAAGGTTGTTTATGAAAGAGTCCCCATTTGGGGTTGTTACAATTCTATATTTTTGTGATTTTAAAATCGATTACAGCTATTATCGATGGAAATTTACATTGTTTATTAAGCATGTAAGACTTATACAAGGAGACACTGGGAAGTAGTCTTTGTCATCTGGCGGTCAGCTAGCATGATGAATATAGCAGTTTTGATATGGCCCAACCTAAATACGGGGTGATTCAGAAGAACAGCATGTTTTTGAAATAATAAATACTCAGTTGTTTTTACATTAAATGCTTATTTATTAACATAAAAAGATAGGTTACAGATTTTTATGTTAATTTTATTAAGTATGGCAAATAACATCAACCTCCTTCTCGAATGCAAGTTTCAAGCCGATGTACGAAGTCGGTCATGACATTTTTCAACAGTTGATAAATCTCTTGCATTTCCCGTCAAATGGCATCCTTCAACACTACCAATGTTCGGAGCTTCGTTTGCTAGACACGGGACTTCAGAGAACCCCACAAGAAAAAATTACAAGCTGACAGGTCAGAAGAACAGGGTAACCGTGGCACATCGCCGAAACGTGAAATGATTCGTTTAGGAAAAATCTTCCAAAAGAATAAAAATATTCAACATGCGCTCTACAAATTGTAAACGTTTTTCAAAGTCACATTCACCCAACTCTTGGGCAATTGCTAACTTATCAGGATGGAATTTGAAATCTAATCGTAAAATGCGCTTCACGTTGCTTATCCTTAATCCGGCAGCGTGCTTGCGAGCAGAGCAGCGCGGACTCGTCAATATACAGAACACGGTTTTTACCTACTTTCGTCCAGATGTGCTTACCGAAAACATTTCTAACGAATGAGTTACAGAATAGAGGTGTAAGTTTGAAGTTCTCTGTAAAAGAACTAAAAGCGAATTTCGTAACAAAACTCTCGAATCAACAGTCTCCAGCATTGTCAGCACTTAAAAATGCGTAAATATTTCGCATGTGCGTGCAGCAACCTGAATATTTTACAATCGTTAGAAACAACCCGTTACAAAACTAAGTAAAGCAGTAGTAAGTAGTAAGATCCTAGAAACGAGCAAAATGACCTTCCTCCGCCATTATTACCACATTTCGCATTTCACCATTTACATTTCAATATACAAATTATTTCGGTACACCGCAACAGGCGCATTGTTCGAAGCACAACGGGCAAACAACCAGCGCTGAACTTTTTCTACAACCTAACCAAAACGTCCGTTTGCCGTATTCCCAGTGGCTGATTGTTGTTGGCCCTATTCACTGCATCATCTTTGTGTACGTGAAATGAATATAGCATCTCTTACCATTCATTAAGGAAATTCTTGGCGAAAAGAAGGTTGTTACGTGCTACCCTCACTTTAAAACGTAGAACTCGGCGGCAATACAGGTAGGGCTTGAATATCATGCAGCGCTCCGGTTAACTATTATAGAGTGCAGGGAGTTTGGTTCTTATAACACAATAGGGCTAATTAAAGGTGGCGTCCAACGGTTAGTGCAAAGCTAAATTAACATAACATTTAAATTGATATCAGAAGGTATTCATTTCAGTTTTTAGGTTGGTATTATTTGTTTTATTTAAAAATTGATAATATTCGACCCATTAAAATGAGATAGTAACAACTATCGACGAATTGTCGAAATAATTTAGGTACTTATTTAGTCTAAAATAATTGAAATAATCACGAATGAAAGGCCTTCGGTGTGGCATCAACCGAATAAATCAGAAGTGGTTTAAATCATACTTAACTGATCGCCAGCGAAAGTTATGTGTGGTGGTATTCGTTTAGTAGTATTGCCACGGTGGTGCCTCAAGGGTCTATTCTCAGACCAATTTACGTACGTGGTTACGTATTCGTTATTTTAATAATTATCAAGAAAAGATCATGTAAATTCTATTATAAAAAGCAAATTTAAATAATGTTTGGTACAACGAGTATCCTTTGTATGCTCGCAGCAAAAAAAGAGATGGACCACCATTTAATGTTGTTTGTTACCAAAGAGAAAACGTACGTATTCAGAATCGACGATTAACAGACAGCAAGTGATCGATTTCAACTGCTAGAGGAAAACTTTAGGAAATTATTTCGCTTAAGTAGAGAACCGACGTAGAATTTATCACATATCCAGCGAAATAATAAGCGTTGCTCTTGCTATGCTTCAACCACCACTTTGCCCACAGGTTTTAGCAATTGCTCATCCAATTGGGTAAGAGGCTCAAAAGATGATGGACCTCCTCCAGTCTGGAAAACGTAGCTATGCTCGAGTCGAGCCTTCTTTTTTGCCGCATTCTTCCAATCGACCAATGTCTGGATATAATGCAGTATTTAATGTAGTGCAAATTAGAATAATAGTCTGATAACCAACATACCTGTTTTCCTTGTTTTTTTTTTTTTCTTTTTGGAGCCACAAGCACAAGAATTTAATGCCAAAACCAAATTTTCCCACGCATCATCTAAACAATTTGATTTGTTTGGTGTGAATTGTTCGCAGAGCAGAATTGCTCTTCCTATTTTCGTATATTTCGATAAAGCAGCAAAGCGAATTATAAGAAATCAATATACCCTTCTTCGCATTTGGCGTCGGCCCCAAAACAGAAATTTATATGTTGGTGAGTTAAAAAAATAACTAAAACGATGGCAAAATGCAATTAGTACACGACGTCAAGTATATCTGATTTATATATTAATTTATTTTTATCGTTTCGACCCCACCTTAGCCAGAAAAAGTAAAGTAAATAAGATATATTTTCGTGACTCCTATAACGACCTCCCCGGGAAAACAAAAGCAGAAAAAAGAACAAAGCAATGCTAAGGAAAGCAGAAACAAAAAAAAAAACAAAACAGACGCAGGAAAACCGAACAAAAAACAAGGATTGAAGCCGAAAACTATCAGTCACTCGTGCCCTTTGTTCTGAACTTTCTCGGGCTCCTCTCAGAAAATCGATAAGTGATGATTCTATATAATTCTATCGGAAAGTTAAAACGATTGGACGAATTAAAATTAAATTAAATTACTTGCAACCGCGCTCATCTGAACGAGGAGTGCGATGCGTTTGTTTTTTCTCTTGATAAGAGGGGGAGTTTTAACGCTGAAAAAGTCGACGCTACCCGAGAATTTGGTTGTTTTTCTTTAATTTCCTCCGCTTGTTTTCCTTTATACTTGCGATGGTGCATAGGAAAAGGGAGTGCTCGTTGTTACATGTGTATTTAGGTCGACAAATTAATTAGGGATGTAAATACAAGAGCAAAGTAGGAAAAAAAACTAAAATATATATTATATCAGATGAACGTGAAGATTTGAGATGTGAGTTTCGATTATACGTACTCGCACATTGTAGCACTGGAACACTTAAACACTTTATTAAAACCTTCACCACACAACACATTCTTAATGCTGACATACGTTTTGGTAGCTAAATTCTATCTACAGCAAAACTGAACTAAGAAGCGAAAACTAACCTGTTTTTACCTACAAGTTGGTTTCAACCGCTTAACAGTTATCAGTTTAGAGGAGCAAAGGTGAATTTTGAGCAACGGAAAATAAATTTCTATCGAAAGAAGGCAGTAAATAGTAGAATATCCACGAGAGAATGGCAGCAGTGTATGGAATAAAATAGTCCGTCCTATTGGTGCAAGCAGTTCAAAAGTGTGGAAGGCCTGTGGAAGCACCAACTGAAGAAATTAGCAAAAATTTGGTGCTGACCCCCAAGTAAAAATTTCAGTTGTTGGTAGATAGAAAACAAGCGATTTTAAAATCCTGTACGAAGGAATGACCAAGTGTGTGATGGATTCCTAGACTACTCAGTCCCGAACAAAAACGCTGCAAACAAATTCGCGAGGAGGACCTGAATTCTTTATTGCAAGATGAACATAAAATGCAACTAAAACCATACAATAAGTAAATTTTCAAATTTGTTTGTAAACAGCTTTTATTGAATATATTCTTTATAACCTAGAACGGTTAGAGCCCGTCTACTTTGCACAGATTCAGTTGTGTAAATTTTAAAATGTTGCCTTTTAATTTTTTAATAATCTATGTTCTTCGTTACTTCTCCTCAATGTCATAACCATTTACTATCTGAAAGATACACAAAATGAACTAGATTATTGCTAAAAATACATCAAACGATATTTAGGCAAAATCCGCATCTTCTAACTTCGTTTACGATTCTTCCAGGTTAAAGAAGATTGGAAGTACGTCGCCATGGTCTTGGATAGGCTTTTTTTATGGATCTTCACGCTAGCCGTATTGGTAGGGACAGCGGGAATCATCCTACAAGCCCCCACCTTATACGACGATCGCATACCAATAGATGTTAGATTATCGGAGATAGCATCAACCACAGCCAAGCCTCATATCGCAACATCGCTTTAATATTAAATATAAATATTATAATAAAAAAAAAAATAACGAAAAAGCTCTTAAGAGAGGAGGATCAACCAGAATGAAGAAAATACGTCATATTGTGTAATTGTAGCGTTCCATTTATGAGTTTGGAGGATATGAAGCCTAGCTATATGCTATAGCTTCGTAAAATTCCGTTCAGAAAACGGAAAAAAATACGAAAGAGGAATAGGGATGGGTTTGTTGTTAAAATTTGGTGAAAGAGGAAAGTTCAGAATTTATATAGGATATACGGTAATAGGTGACTGTTTGAAAGAGATAAAGGTGGTAATTTTAAACGAAATAATATAAAACGAATTTTTAATAATTAATAAATAAATTATTTGTAACTACCGAGTAGGTATTTTCATCTACAGTGGCGATCAAAAAATAAAACACTGTCACAAATTAAAATTTTTAGACACCACTGTACGTACGTTATTAAATAATTCAAATAAAACATAAACCCCTTAAAAATAAACTCCTTATATTGTTCCCTAAAATAAAATAAATATCAAAGCGCAGGAATTGAACATTTCTATCCTAATAAGGGAGTATTATTAATTAAATATTATTACCACTACTATATTAAATAAGTATAAAATATATAAATATTTCTAAATTATTAGTAATAAAATAAAATAAAAAATTGTTAAGCTGTTTGTATTTTAAATATCTACCACCTATCGAATTTGTTATTTATGTGTTATTTTCTATAATTTATTTGTTATATGAAATATACACAATACTCTTAGGAGAAAAAAAAATTAACGAATTTAGAACAATAATTGATAATAAAATAAAATAAATAAACGCATTTTAAGACGTAAGGGTTTTTCTAAGAAAATTTTTATTAATATAAGAATTTTTTACGAAATATTTTTCTTGATTATTACCAACGTTTGTATTACTCGTTAAATGTCACTGGTACGGATTTCTTACATTTAAAAGAAACTGGTTGGTATTGATTTTGGTAACAGGATATCATTAAAAAAAATCTTTGATATCGATAAAATTCCTAAATATTATGTTCTACAGCTTTCTTATATCACAAGCCAATTGATTAACTTATTTAATTATTTGATATATTAAATACTCTAGTGGTAAATTTAAAATAAATATGTTTCTGTCGACCAAGGTAAACTAGATATTAACTATCTTTAGGGGAAAAAAATAATACGTGTTCCATTTTCGTTCTATGATTGTAGTCTTTTTTTGTTACGCTCAAGTTTTGATGTTAGTATATATATGTATGTATGAAATAAGGCACAATATTATGAAATAATATTTATAAAAAAGATTATATTATAAAGATTATTAACGTCAAAATTAAACTCCTGTACGTTGGAAGAATGTACAACATGAGCTATAATCATTATTGAGAATGTAAAATTGTTTATTTAAATTTTTTTTTTATTGAAATTTAAAATGTTATATTGCTGACTGCTGAGGAAAACTCTGAAAATTTGGCAGTATTCTAACTCTTACACGTCCTACTGAGCCAACATATTTTCAATAATTATTCGGCCATACCGGAAATAGATGTCCACTTTGTTATTTTAAGTAGAACGTCCTATATATTACCACATACCTCCAATTTTACGTTTTGTTTGATAATAAAACCAGATCGTTATTTCTAATCATTTTTGAAAGATGTGTATTTTGTGAAAATTTTCGGCAGATGCCTGAGTGGATCTGAAGTTTTATAACTTGAGAAAATATCAAAACTTAATTTTTTAAATACAACCCTCTATTTTCTCCTTTATTTTCTCCTCGCCGCTGTTAGGAAAAAAGAAACAAAAAAATGGCATATTCGTTACACATCTAAAACAATTTTTGTTGGTTCTTTGTAGCACAATTTCCTTGTATAAAAAATATCTTCCAAGTCTTCAAAATTTCCCAATGTATACACTTTTATGCATCGATAGATGCAATTCCTTGAGAGACGGCCTGTGTAGGGTTCCCCCCAGAAATAATCGTTTGTATTCAAAAGTGGTTAAATAATCTTCGTTAATATTCGTGAGAATTGTCTTCCAAATTTCGATTTTAGTAATTTGGCCAATTTTAGCAGATTTTAAAGGTAACAATTTTGACCGCGGAATGCATCTCTCTCCATCGTTAGAATCGTCGTATATTTCGAAACCTCTATAAGAATTTAATTTTGACATAAAATCATTAACAATATAAAAACTTATTATTAAGTCTGTACATAATTTTAATATTGAAAAAAAAAAAAAGCTATAAAAACGACTCAGAAACAATGTTTATATAATGGCATAAAAATAAGGAGTCAGTTTTGTGAACCAACCACTTCCGAGTTTTAACCGAATCTTATTTAGATCACCAAACTTTTCCACTTGTTTTTCGGATAAACGAATTAGCAACGCCCTGTGTAACAGATAATCATTGCTAAACCAGAGTTTAATTTAAGTACACAAATTATTAATACGTTTTGTAATGCTTCCAATATCATTAGATTTTGCTAAACGATCTAATGAACCTAAGGTCAAAGATGAAATAAACAATACGCAACAAAGTTACGGAAAAAAGTCGCGAAAAACTAAAGATTTTTCCAAACTGCTTTATCGTCTGTTACTAATCTATGATTCAAAGATAAATTTGTATAGAACAAATCAAACGCTGTGTTCATGTCATTTGCATGTCGATGTTTATAACGTACCAACTATAAAATAATAAAAAAATATGTTTTGAATTGCAAGTATAAATTGTGAAATTACTCACGTAATTTAGCTCGCGATAACTGGCGCTGATATGTACGAGCATATAATGGGAATAAATAAAGTTATTCTAATTTTGCAAGTGATGTGCTCTTAAACTAAGTTTTGGAAAAAAACTAGGAAAAAATCAGTTGAGGAGAGTCTATTAGAATGATAGATAAATGTTCCTGATTTATACTCTGCAATGTTCAAATTTAACGCCAACTTTAAAATGGCGTAGCATTCTGTCGAACATTAAACATATTCACTGGTTTAAGTTCGAATTTTCTTATTTTTATAAAAGACAATTTCAATTTAATAATTGCTATTTTAATCATTTAATTTAAATTGAAAATAACCGCAAAATTAAGAAACATATATGCAGTGTGTACGCCACCCTTAGTAATTCAGAAGAGAAGCTCTCAAATAAAAAGTATTCGAAGATAACATAAAACTATGTTCTAGTATACAGGATGTTCAGTTACCTATCTACCTTAATTTTTAAGATAATCGATGTACTTTGAGTTCTTTTTTTGCGAAATACCGCTGTTTCTTCGACGGGGAATATTTTAAGTATTTTTATTTAAATAAAATATTTAAAATTAAAACGATGTCCATCGAAATCGTTGCCATGTTTGATTCGTGCCATTTAATCTTTTTAAATAGAACATTCTGATAGGGAATCTCTTCTAGAATCTTTCTTATGCATTTTTCTAGGCCTAAAATGCGCAGAAATTAAAATAATTACATGTTGTCGGGAATACTCAATCTAATAAAATTTGAATCAGTGCCCTAGCATGCGAGGCGTTTAAGATATCGACCGTTAAAAGAACGGTGGCATTTCGTAAAAATCTCAAATTATTTTAAAAATTAACGTAGATAGATATGGAGAATATTGAAGAAAATTGACATGAATTGAATTAACGTTCCATTAAAAAAAAACAAACTTGTACCGTGAGTAGCGAAAACTTATCGCTCTGTATAGTTGCGCATAATTCTATGTCGTGAAGAATTGTCCTCCGAATATTTTTTATATGAATAGTTTTTCTCAAAATGACTCAAAATGGGAACCATCTTCGGGAATATGAAAGGCGTTGAACCTTTCATCGAATATTATTGGTTGCATAACTCACGGTTACAATCGAACGATTCTTTAAATGTCGCTCGTAAGATAGCGCCATTTTACCGTGGGTACATCGTGTTAATGACTAAAATAAACGATTTCCTATTATGTACTTCACTATTATCCTGCTACATCACACGTGAGCGTAAATAATGTGCATCGCAACTTAAATATCGTTTAGGACGTACCCATATGCTATATCCATGATAATTGTTGCTCACCCAATTAGATATATTAATATTAATGTCCATACTATGCATAAGGTGTTGTGTTAAATTCTAAAATGATAAAAATATATATATACATATATAGAGAAAAAAATAATAAAACTAAATTTAGTAAAACTCAAAAAATAATTGACATACATATTATATAATGAGTTAAACTATTTTTGGATCTTAAAAAGAGTCAGAAATTAATAAAATACTATATTTATAGGAATGGAAAGCGATAGGAATATGCTTGTATACAATGCCATTGGTAAGGATAAAGTTTGAATGGAAACTTTTTAGAAATTATTTTCGAAAAGAACATCAATAATTATGTCACTAATTTCACTAAATTTTTTATATACGGACTTACTAGAGGGTGCTATGATTTCCTAACTTTACTGACACAAATTTTACATTTTATAAGGTACAAAAAAAGGGATAATACAAAGAAAGGCCCTCAATGATTTAAGGGGAAAACGGAAAAATAAGAAAAATCTTTCTTAACTGTTAAAAATATTATTTCCTCTATTCCATGATAATAATAGCAACTGGATACTTTTATGGGAATTATGGCCCCCCCGCATTTGAGTTGAATAAAACCTTAATCGAAAATAAAGATCGAGTTACCACTGTTCAGTCCTTGATCTAGAAAAATAAAAAAAATAATTGCATTGGGTGCTAATCATCAAGAATTTTGAGACGTGCTATCTATTGATATTGATATTGGAAAAAAGTTGAAAAACCTAGAAATACTCTGCTTAATAGAAAAGGCATCATAAGATCTGCAATTCGTGCCGTTGTAGTTCTCAAGTCTAAAACGAACTTTAAGCGCTATAAAATGATTTCTTATAGAAGAAAATAAGAAAGAACCCGTTGAATTTTTTTGGTGAAAAATATTTCCACACGGAACGTCTGTGTGGACTTTGATGATTATATTCACGTTGATGAAACGTGATTCTTCTTGACAAAAGTGAAACGATTTTATAAGCTTTTGGAGGAAGAAATTCCGCATAGAACCTTTCCAAAATTATGTGTATGGAAACAATGGTTCGCCCTGGATGGGATTTACATAAAAATGCCTTTTTCATGGAAGGCATATAGCCTTTCTTTACCTAAACACCCGCCCAACGAAACAGTAAAAATAAAACATTTACAAAGTCAATCAAATCTGTTAATAGAAACATATTGCCCAACAATTACCAAACAAAATTACCAAGAAGATCAAAATATTCACTCTATTTATCCAGCACAATAATCACATGCACCAAATAGACCAGACTTTAATGTGTTTTGTTTTATTCAATATAATCTCCATAACATGAAGTCTCTGAAGTACTGGATGCATTTAGAAAAAAAAAGGGTCCGCCACCAAGAGATCAAGCATTTCTCTTGGAACATGTATAACACATAACAGTGAACACTTAACTAGCACAACTTCCAAGTGGTCTATGTTTATCAACCTCATCCTTATAAAAGAAAACCGCATTAGATTGCCATGTAAATAGTCTTTGCACAAAAAACACATGGGATGACCGATCTTCACCACGTTTCAGTCGGAAACCCAAGCTTAATACTAATTACGTACTTCTAAGAAGATTTATCTCGACCCACCACCGATACCTTTGCAAGAACCAAGAATTCCATTTGAAGGCTTCGTAAACATCGTGATTTCGGGACAAAAAGCGAAGCGTTTCTGGACTTTGAAACCGCCATAATTTATGGGAATATGCGAAGATGCACATTTGTAATGGTGACCAATGCCGCACCTTATTTTGTAATTTGGATTTCCCGTAGTTAGTTTCCGTAAATTCCAATGCTACCTACCAAGATCTCTTTGATACTTTTGCGCGAAACGCGTATGATTTGCACGCACTACATCAATGCAATACACATTCATAGATTAATCATCTAAAGCGCAAACTTTATCCTTACCGATCGCGTTGAATATACATAAATTAATACTAAAATAGATAAACATATCCGAAATCATGTTTTAATTAATTTTTAAATATAAGTTCAACCCTTTTTTTAAGCACGTGGAATGCTCTATTCGAACCAGTTAGAAAAATATTGCTTATACCAAAGCTGTCTACATTTACATCTAGTACCTGTAATTTTGTATTAAGGAAATATAAATGTACATGTAATACATAGAATAATTATGTATTGTACTCTGTAATTATCTTTATCTATTGTTTGCTTTTTTTTATTATTACAATTATCATTGTAATAACAATATCCTTGTTGCTTGTTTTATTATAAATTTTTTCCAGGCGGTACCTAATTAATTATGACGGCATGTAATTTATGTAAAAGGGATCTTTGCGTGGTTAATTTTGTGGTTAAAAATAAAATAATACAATAAAAATACTCTGCACCCATAAAATGAGATTAATTATGGTGCAGACGATAATGCAAATATGTTTGAAAGTGATTTTTAATATAAACTATGTAGATATGAATTAATAATAACTAACGAAATAACTTTAATGTTATTAGAATAATATAAACAATATTACTTGCTACTAAAATTTAATACATACGACATGGTTTTAAAACAGAAATAATGATAAAAAAATGGAAATATAATGAAAATATTATTCTGTAACTTATTAATAAACAATGTGAAATAATAAAAAAAAAACAATTTTGTATATAATTATAGTGTCTTATTTGGTGATGCCAACCTCAACCTATTTAATTTATTACACTAGTATACTGGGTGATATTGAAGAAACTACACACGCGATAGAGGACCATAAGATAATAAAAGAAGATCATATTTGTTCTTAGGATTGAATCAATTTTGTAATATTTTGTTTATGTTTGTCGTATTCCTGATTACGTTTTTGTTAGATTTTGTTATTTGCCGTTTTTTTTTTAATTGATTTTAAAGAATACAGAGACAAGATTATTTGCTATTGCGAAGCCCAATCAAATTTTTCCGAAGCTTAACGTATCTGTTGAGAAAGATTTCAGGTATCCGGGTTTTCTTAGCACGTAGCAAATTTACCTATTCTGATTTCAATATTCATTGCATCAGTGATCATTATTTGTAACCAGAGTTATGAACAACGAAGCAATGTGTGAGACAAAAATTACTTAGGCGCAGGGATGATTCTTTCATTCTTTGGGAACGTTGTCATCTAAAAGTTATTTATAGAGTGTGTTGACATTTTTTGTGCAATATTTGTTTGCTTTGCGAAATTCTTTACGTTTACCAGGAAACAATTTTTTTATTGTGTTGCCTTATCGACTTAAGCGCCCTATTCCCACAAAGTTATTGTTATAATAATTTCAAATTCGAACACGAGTTGGCCGTTGTCTAGACTTGTAACCAATCAGTCGCTACATGTACATGTAAGTTCAGAAGATGGATAATTTGCTGATGCAATTCTTTATTGGTTTTCAAAGAATATTTCCATAAGTTGCTTGCAAAATTTTAGCGATTAATTGTAGTGTGAATGGGCTGGTTATTAAGTTTGCAAAAATGTAGCGACTTGAAGTTGGGCAAGTCCAAATTAGCCATTTATTCTTTAAACAAAAAGTTACTTCAATCTCGATGTGATTTAAGCAAGATGTAAATAACTGTTTATTTTGCATTGAAATGGAGCGAGTTGTTACCAACCTTAGTAGATAGTTCATCAAAATCATCAAAATTTTAAAATCTGAAACGTTTAATTTTGTTTATTTCCGCTTGAAGTGTTTACTAACTATATTATTATGAAACAATGGGATATAATACATAATTAATGTCTCGAAATAATTATACAACAAGGATCATCCTAATAAAACTTGGTGTTTCTTTGTCTAATCAATACTTGTAATGTACGCGAAGCGTACGTGATTGTAACATCACATAATTGCAATCAAGTCCAGTGCACAATCTTGAAAAATGTTTTATCGTTCTCTTCAAGGTTATCGAATAGTCCAAAATACGTATCAAATTTGGGGCTTTTCAATGTCAAAAGATCGGACGAACATGGTTTAGGATCGTGTCCCATAGAAGCGCTTCTTGATTAAGCCGTGTACATTTATTTTTAAATAATTTTTACAAACAACCTTTGAACTGGTGGATCGTGCCAAAACGCTGGATGTATCATTAAACATAAGTAACAAAAAAGAAGAGAATCGATTTGGAACGGTATTTTATCAAGTGGATTATTTGTTCTTAATTTGGACAAGACTCAATACATTTTGGAGTTTAGATTAGCAATCAGTTAGGACAAAGTTCGATTTCATTTGTATACATTTTTTTTTAATTTATTGTTTTAATTTTTTTGGTTAGGAATCGTCCTTCAATATAATTAGCTAACTCCGTTTTAAATTTAAAGAAAAGGAAATGATTCAATAAGTAATTTTTCGCGACATACGCGCCAAAAAATAGGCACTAATAAGCTTTATTAAGTTTATTAAGTTGTCTCTGTAGTAGGTTATATATGGATAAGTTCAAATTGAGCAAAAAAAATGGCGAATAAACGTTGGACACTCAATCACATCTTGGATCAAAGGTGAACGCAGTTTAATAGGTAGTACGTTATATGTACAATGAGTTCAAATAATGGGAATTGCTTAACTGAATAGTTATATAAACATGCGTAATGTGTACATATTATTGGTTTCCTGAGCGAATAATCTTTGATTTGAAGATACGATGAAGGAATAATATGTTCGTGGTTATTACTTCTAAATATTCAATGTATTAATAATAAAGTTTTTTTTTTTTTAAGTAACGGAGTACTACGTAACTATTAAAAAGTATCGTCATCAACTGACTCCGTAAATTAGAAAGGCATAAAGTAATAAAGGGCTAAATGTTACTATTTTCATCAGGGTGACACTATTGGAAAACAATTACAATTACAAATGAATTGAAAATATAAATATTATATAATGATAAATAATAATGCAAGGACTGCATTAAACTTGTGTGGTGCGGGATACTCCGCACCACACAAGTTTAGTTAATTAATTATCTCGGACAGCTGTTTCGAGGATGTGTCGAATGACGTGAGAAAATATTCTATTTCTAACATACTTGTTCTATCCCTATTCTAGAGAAAAAAAATATTATTTACAAGTACCTACTTTTATCAGCTACACTACGGTTTCTTTAAATAAACCTAATATATACTATGTTACGTTTCGGAATACACCTCTTATTCCATTTTCAAGAATAGTTTGCAAGTTCACCTACAATACATTTTAAGTTAATTTTATCTTATCATTCTTTTATATTTAAATTAATTTTAATTATATTCTTACCATCGATTTTGCGAAAATTCTCCCTTTTCCTTTTATTTTTATTTATTTAATTATTTTTCCGTCGCGACGAAGTGGCGGATACATATTCATGACCGAGTCCCGAGTAAATTTGAAAATATTAAAATTAGCGTACACCTGTGACAATGAACCTCGTCTGAGGTACGGAATAGTTCTATGGATCTAGTTCACAAAGGAGAAGGATTCTGTTGTGTGCGGCTCGAGTCATAGCCGTGGTGTTTCGCGAGCGACATCGTGCAAAACCTATATTTGAAAGCTTTAAAGTGATAACTCCGTATCCTTGTTTGTGTGCCTCAAAGTTTCAAGTTGTTGTTCTCGGTATTGTAGAGGTTGTTGATTTCCAGGTCTGCGATGCTTAAACGGACTCTGCATCCTTGTCAGGATGTTGTCAACCCAGCAACCGGATCCAAAAAATAAAGAATGAAGTCCTTAAATATAAACACGGTATTAGAAAATGTTAACATTTCTCCTGCGTCATGTTTTTATTTATTAATTTAAGCTCGTCCTGAAATTGAAGAAATGCTCGGATTTTAATTTAATTTATGTGTAGTTATGCAGGTTTGTGTACGTACAATAAAGGTTTTATTATTATCATTATGATTATTTAACTCAGTTTATAGTTACGTAACAAGCGCAATTTCAAAACAATCCCTATTATTATTCAATGAAGGAGTAGATCATTTTCAGGTCTTCAATCGTACATGATTACACTATAATTGTTTCTAACAAGAGAAAAAGTTGTACATTGTAAAATATCCGATAAATAAATAAAGTTTGTTGTTGGACAAGCCATAAGTAAAGTGTTTTTCCTCTAAATGCGCAATCTTACAATCTTGCGTTTTGATTTGAATATTTTTTAAATTTTTAAAATAAGTGACGTGCAGCATTGCTAAACTATAAAACATGAACTAACAACAAACACTTTCAATATTTAGATCGGAAATCAATTGATAAGTAAAATAATCAATTATGCACTACGTAAATAATTCATAATTTATCAGATATTGTTTATCAGCACCAAAACTATGTTTCCATAAAAAACTTGTCCTCTATTACGACCTCTACCACTTCAAGAATTTCGAAATGGAACTAAACTTGCTGCATAATTACGTATATTGAAGGGAATTGCTTACACAAAGAATGACGATAATGATAACTGTTTAATTTTTAATGTAGAAACAAAAATTAGAGGTTATAGACATGTAGTTTTAGGGGTCCGACGTCAGCGAAATTCTTTTGAACTCGTGGGAAAATTTCCAATTTTGTGGAGAAAACCTTACTAAAACTTTAAAAAGTATTTGTGCCAGTAACTTTCATTTGTTACTATTCCAGTTGTCTGCTGAACATTTGATTCCCTCCGAGCGTTTTAAAGTAGGAAGAAGCAATCTCTCCGATCAATCTTCGAAAAAAATGTTTTATAAAAACGATTCGATTTCGAATGAATTCCGATTAACAAATGGAAGGCAAAAATAATCTAAGCCGTATAATTTTTAGCAAGCTTTCGATGCATAATTTAGTACACCTACTACTTGCGAAAATCAATAAACAAGCTATAAACACACATAACCCACAATGTAGACCTCGAAATTAACATATACTTATTTTAAGTGGCATTTTTTTCCTTCGGAAGGTACTGGAGAAATTTCTAATTTTCGTCGACCATCTTTCAGCTGCTAAAAGCAAAAAAAAAAACGAGTAATTACGAGGACATCCAAGGCATTACGTTACCGTATCCAATACCATTATGAAAGGCAAACGTTAAGCATACAGACATAAATGACCTTCACGATCGTAAAATTTATGCGCGTTCAAGTTCAATGTCAATACACGTGTGGCGGAGGTTTTAATTTCATTTATGTTTCAGGAAGTAGGTCACAGTAGCGGTAATAAGAAAAACAATAAGAGGAGAGAACGACATATAACATTATAAATCTTATATAGCTATAAAGTTATATAACATAGTTTGTAGTAAAATAATATCTTAAAACATGCCGTAGAATTGATTCTCCAAAACCATTCACGTCGGGCGTAGTTATTCCTCTCAATAAAAAGGAAATTGGTGCTGGTAATGGCTTCAGGGTACAATTAATGAAGGGATAGATAGTTATTCCTATCTTTAAAGAAGGAAATGCGATAAATATCGATCTATATTTCGCTTATTAATGAGTATCTAGGGCAGTTCTATTTTTTCAACCATTTTTTTTTAAATAACAGCTCTCAATTTTTTTATTTTAATAGAAAATTTTATCTTATTAATAACAAAAAGCAAAAATGAATGCTGTTATTCAAAAAATATAATGATTGTTTCGTTTAAATCAAATGTACGAAATGCCAACCACGGGCCTTTTGACAATAAGCAAATCTGTGGACATACACTCCTCGACAAAAACTTAGACGCGGTAAGATGTTTTACGGGTTTTAAGGGTTACAACATTTCTTTGCGAAACTAGCAAGATATCTAATTAAGCTTTTATTCATAAAAATAAAATAAACTTAAAAATATCTCCTCCAGTAATATATGAGCTAAATAATAAATTATTACTCCAATGTTTAAACAATTTCTGCGACAAAAATTTAGACGCTCTGTTGCAAATGTAAAACAAAAATCAACAAATGAGTGATCAGTAATGCGTAGATCCTCCATTGTTCTTAATTACTTAAAATAGTCTGTTATTAATAGATTTATATAAATTTAACAAATAATTTTGAGGGATATTCTGCCATTCAGTCGCTATTGAAGTTTTCAGTTCCTGTACCGTGAAATATTGACGGCTTCCGCCATAAACGCGACGTGCCAATTCACCCCCCATGTTTTCAATAATGTTTAAGTCTGGTGACCGTGCCGGCCACTGTAAAGTTTTAATCTTTTTCTCTTTAAACCATTCAGTAATGGTTTTTGCTTTGTGAATTGGCGCGTTATCTTGCCGAAAAACAAAATTGGGCCCGGCCTATTGGTTTCCAAAACGTGGAAGATTGTCACGCAATATGTCTTTATACGTCACAGATGTCATTTTATTTGTGCAAAACACTATCCCACTTTTAGCGAAATCCAATCGCTGCCCATATCACCACAGATCCACCCCCTAATTCTCTGGTCATTTTCACTTTTGGTTCCTTTCTCAGATCATGATAATAATGCGAGTACCCATCCGGTCCGTCCAAATTAAAACGTTTCTCATCGGAAAATATAACTTTTTCCCATTGTTTCTTCCACGATACGTGTTCTTCAGCAAATCTCAACCTCGCTTCTTTGTGTTTCGCCGAAAGTGGCGGTTTTCTCAACATTTTCTTCCGTGATATTACCGGTGACGCCTTTAAAATCCTTTAAACATTACGCACGTGCGTTTGTACCCCCGCCTGTTCTGAAATAACTCTCGCCGACGGAGAAGAATTGGATGCACACCGCAATATCATGCGTTTATCCCGCTCACTTACAGCTTTCGGTCGCTCCTGGCCTTTTGGTTTGCCGTAATTTTCCGGATCTTTTAGGAAATTTCTAACGGAATGATCGTTTCTTCGTAACCGACGAGCAATTTTCTTCTTACTAACACCATCCTGGTGCCAGGCTAGAACTTTACCCCTTTCTATCAAAGATAATTGCTTTTTTCTACCCATATTGCAAACGCTTTATCAAATATAATTTCTCGTGGTGAAATGTGTACACTTTACTAGCACAACCTTTCTCTCTGAATATTGGAGGTTCCTCCCCAATCACCCTGTTTAAACCACGATTTCTTTCTCAATATTTGCCACTGTGACTGAGACTGTGGCTTATACCGGACATAAAAACTGTTCCTAAATGTACAAAGCAAGTTCTTGGAAGTACTCGCCTTAATAACATTTTAATTCTATAATAGGCATGTGGTAATTTCTAGACATAAATGAGCTTTTCCGATGGCTACTTAATTAATATAAAACGCAGCATTATTTCATTGACGTCTTTGTACTTTAATGTAGATATTTTTTACGACTTTTCGAGAATAATATCTACGATTGTAAATATAAAAACACCTTATTTAATTAACATTAACCGCCAATATCAATATTATTGTTCTAAGGAACAGAAAAAAAAATCGATAGGTACATACGTAGCTCAAATACATGGATTCCCTTTCAATAAAAAAATATTCGAACGTAAATAGTATGATTAGGCATGAATGAATCATGTACGATAACATGTCAAACGCTACCACATTTATAAATAACCATAGTAATACCAAAAATTACAGCTTTTCACATAGCGAGTTATGCAAATGTAACTTGAACACGCCATCGCTTCATTTCAAAGTTCACAGTTCGACTCGGAAGCATGTTATAATACCAAGAAATGAAATATTAAGCATACGTGTCCATCTCACCATACACTAGGACCGTTTTATTTTTAATCCATTAGCAAATATACTTTTTCGATCAAATTAATTGTACAAACAAGCAAATATATATTCAATTGAAAAAATAAATATATGTATATTAAAATATTTATTCTTTAAATATTAAGTAAGTATTAGGAAAGTAAATAATATAGAAAGAATTTCGACAAGGACCCCATACCTTCAATAACTCCATGTTCTTATTATTTATACTTGATTGGATTTGAATAACAAACAATAAGTAAATGTAAAGATAATTGAAATAACAATTAATAAAAAAGAGGACCGAACTAACGTAATTATACGAAAACAAAATGTAGGGATCATTACATATTTGTACAAAAATTCAGCTGCGCACATTCAAAATAAATCTACGTACGTACATATGTACGTGCCAATTTCGATTTCGTACTGTAGACCTTTTATATGTAACAATATTCTATATGTATATTTTCGTGATAGATTGGATTAGCCAGCTCTGGATGCAGACGTTCCAGCTTTTAGACGATGAAAGTAACTTACGCTTATTTAAAAAAAGAACAATCATTTGGACAGTGTAAGATTTATAGCTTTACAAATAAAGATCATATATCCTATGGAAATCACGTGTTATTTATTGCGTGTAGATGGTAATGATAATTTTGTGTTCCGGGAAACGTATTTCATTGCTTAGTATGAAAAAAATATTCGGTTAAATAATAAAATTTCAGTTTGAATTTTCACGATTCATTGTGATGAATTCTACCTTTACGAAAAATGTATCTAACACATAAGTATCGGCACCCTCCGCACCACACAAGTTTAATTTATTATATAGTAATATAATAATTAGTCCGGGACGGCCGTTTCCGGTTTCGTTTAAGTGTCGTGCTACACTTGACGATTCTAACCTATCGGAACGATAATATCGGATGTGTTCCTAAAATCGCTCTTTTTGTTTGACCAATATAGGCTTTGTTGCAGTCGCACTCGTTATCGATATCAGATCACACATTTCAAAATTAACAAAATAAGAAAATTGTCGTATCATGAACACGTGCTAATTTTCAATAAAAATAAATGGTGAATAAATTAAAGAAGTAAGTGAAATGCCGCGAACATATCAAGATAGGAAATGGAGTAACAAGAGAATTGAGAAATTACATTAAGTATGGTGATTTTGTGCTATTTTCTTTGTTTTTTGTAAGTAAATATGGGATATATATAAATTCCGCTGCTTGTTTTAGAAAATTGTTTTGCCGTCGCTACACCGGGAGGAAAGCTAAAAATTCGCTGCTATAGCGGAATTCCGTTACGGTTGCCATCACTCATAAGCCACGACATAGGTCATTACTTAAGACGCTATAACATCACGACAAAGTTGTCAATTTTCTGTTTGGCAAAATGGAAACAAACTATTAAGTTATATAACTGGTAAACTGTTGATATTCGGCGAATAAGCAAGCTCTTAATTTCAAAAGAATGCTTTAATATATTAATATTATTAGGAGTGGAATGATTAATTCGGGAACATCCTCCGTGTCGAAACCAATCTCTCTGTCCCACCACTTTTCAATTTCACTTTCAGTATGTCTTATGTTACTACACCAAATTTCGACAAAAGAAGAAGAAAGACGGAGAACTATATGACCGTCTATTTCAGCTAGTTCCTCGGCCTCATATTCTGATTACGGTTTGCGCTGTTTAATGACATGTAATAGGTATAATTTTAACGCAGTATTGTTGGCAAGCCAATGCTGAATTTCAAGTTTTCTTGATGAAATTGCTGGTACTTTATTCCGGATGGTACTATTACAATGGCAGAAGGGTTTTGTACTTTTTTAAGGAGTTGCGTCTTGAACCACTTTAAAAATTTTTACTATTGTATCAAAATACTAGTTCTGCTCCTGCTATAAATCCGTCGCTATTTCCAGCATGCAAGACTGTATATCTTTTTCCACCAACTTTTGATCTGTAATTTTTTTACTTTTGCCTTGCCAAAATTTTTCTCCGACTCCGACTCCATCATTATCATAGGATTAATGTTTTTGTTAGTCTAATTTATGTTAAGCTCTATGCTGGTTAATTGTCGTACTAACTGAATACTGCATATTAGAACATTATTTTATTTCGTGTACTTGTCTCTACTTTATAATTAATTCAGGGGCGCGAGATAGACAACATAAAATTAATCAAACATTAAATTAAATAAGAAACTAATACAAAAAACAGCTCCATTTGGTCGTTTGAATTTTACCACCGAGATCAAATTTTGAAATTGAGAAAAACTATATCAACAACCCATTTCACGGTGTTGAGCAAGATAGGGGATGTGATTAAATTTTCATATTCATTTTCTAGACAGACTCGTGTTTTGTCGACTCTCGAGCAAACCGATCCCTTATTATCAGACGAATAAACACGAATGTATCTAGTCGCAGCGGAAATTTAGTCACCTCCTCTACCTTGTAAATTTCTCTTTGTATATTAAGAAAAAAACACACGGTATAAAATTTCCTAAAATGTTAAAAAATTCCGCAGGGAAGAATTAAATAATTAAGAAGTATACACAGAAGGACTACAATAGGTTAGATTTTTATTCTGAAGATTTTTTTATAATTTTCACAATCGAAAAAAGAAACATTAAAATACGGTTGGCAGCCCTTCTTTTGATTTTGATGGCAGCGAACGTCAAGGTTTTGCATCCGTCTTGTTTATTCTCTGTTCCATATCATCGTTTTAAGTTCAACCAAATGGTAAGAAGATAATTCATAACTTCATTGCAATTTAAATTTTATACTTCCAGATTTCTATTAATCGCATCTCCATCCGATGATCTAGCGCACCTGTGAATCGTCAGCTGCGACGTCCCAAATCTCGCAAGTGCCCGATGCACACATCGTAAGTGTACATTTCTATTACGGCGATAACGATCTAAAACGCCTCGCTACGATGCGTTGGAGAATCCCGTCGCCGACTCACCAACGACACACACCATCCTAGCGTAACTGTCAGAGCGACGCGATTGTGTAGTGGGGATGGACGGATCACGCCACACGTCGTGTAACCTCTTGTCGGCCAATTCCAAAGTTCCGATGCCACCACCACCGCGCGTCTGAAGGATCGCACGATAAACGAGGGACGTGGACGTGGGAACGTGGGTTCCCTTTTTTCGACGGACTTTACACCCGCCGACATCGTGCGATACTTCGCCGCTTTTCGCCAGACTCCGTCTAAAGATTCCGACCATTATAAGAGTCGTCCGACGGTCCATTCAGGAAGTATTTTGGGGAACGCGGTTTTTGGGGTAACATATAGCGGACACAGGACATCACACTAAACACGTGCTTTTCTTCTTGAAACGAGTTTTAAGATCAAGAAAGTTACTAAAATATTAATTTATTCAATTCTATCGTTGCATTACAGCCGGTACTTTACTCAGTGTATGCATATAAATTTGTGAAATTAGTCCTCCTGAAGTGGTACGCTAAGAACAAGTTCGAGACATCAAACATGTAAGTATATTATGTTTTTTTTTTAATTAATCTTGTATTAGAGAAATTAATTATAACACCTTTTCTATATAAAATAATCTTTAAAAATTAATTATTCTAAATACTTTTTTGCAACGCAAATATTTCTGTAATTTTTCGCCTAATTAAACGTATAGCGGTACATCTCTTCATTCATCAAACGGCTAAGTAATAGAATAGAATCCTTTTGTAAACCGCAAGAATATAATAGGCACTAATTTATTGCACGTTCTAACCGTCATTATCTCTATTGAAATATAAACCGTAGCGCTAAGCCGATTCAAAATTAGCGAGTGCTTCAATCTCCGTCAGTCCTTCAGTCGGTAATACAGAAAAGTAGGGAACTGGTATCATGGAAATTTATAATATTAATTAAAATTATTAAAATAAAATTATGAAAAATATGCTTAAACTAGAAAATAAATTCTATCGTTATTCTACTACATAGATTAAATTTAGTGATTCGGCGTGTCCAATTTCGGCGGCCGATTCAAATTTGAAGGACTGCCTGAGCTGTTGTCCGTCCACTATTACCGCAACTAATTAAATCGCCGGCGATATTTAAATTTGGAGAAAAAATTTTCAGAGATGAGTGCTGTTAAAATATTGGGTTTTCCCAATATTTCCTTTATCAATCTACTTCAACTCCGGAGATAATTAAGATAATTTGAGATTTTTTGCGAAATGCTGCCGTCTCTTTAACGGCCGATATCTTAAACACCTCCCATGTTAGAGGAGCGGTTCAAATTTTATTCAATTGATGTTGGAGTTTTCGGTGGAAATCAACCAGCCTGTACAAAATGGCCATCGAAATTGTTGTCATGTTTGATTTATGCTATTTCAATTTTTTTAATGGAACATCTTGTATGTTTTTCCAAAATCTGAGAGAGAAGCTGTACTAGAAACGTTTACATAAGCGTTTCCCTATACCGAAAATGCATTAATTTCGCAAATTAAATGTGAAGCTATGTAAATAAGTTTTTTGCTAAAATATTCCAGACCGCTGCGACGAAATAACTTGTTTTTCTAAAGATATTCTTTAAAAATAATCTGTAAAACTTAATTTGTGCAGATAATTGTCAATATCTATTCGAAGTGAGCGCAATTTTCCTTCATATAAATTGTGATGTGATTTTTTGTATTTTGTTGAACATTCTCTAGCATGAGAAAAACATTTTGTATAATATCCAATTTACGCATTGTGAAATGGAAAACGTAGGCTTCCACGGCCAGAGTCAGTTGAAACTAAACGTGTTCCGGGTTCGAACCGTGTCATGTTGTTTTTGTTAGAATAAAAGCTCAACGCATTGTGTTAAGAAATTCGTGTGAAAAATATTTTCATAAATACATTGTTTTTTATGCTGAAAAAACTTAGTGTGCTATGCTTCGAATAAATCTACTCCTTTTACGTTAAACTTCAATGAATATACTCTTTTTCGCTGATTATTATTTATCCGTACAATTTATTCGCCACACGAATAAAATCTAAGATGCAAGATGCAAACTAGGCCATGAACCGAAATCTTTTGCCGAATTTCTCCATTCACACATCTTCAAGGTGAATTTTAATCGTCTTACATTTCGAAGGTTCTTGAAAATCTGAATTTGAAATTGTGCCTCTTTATAAATTAAAAATTGAAAATCGCATTAGAATAGAAAGACAAAGGAGACGTGTAGATGTACGTACTCGATTCGGTTCTAACGTAATATTTTTCAATGTCAGCAATTACCGTAATTCTTTCATGCTCAAAGGTAACAAACTCATTTCTATTCAATTTTTTTTATTAATAAAATACCATACTTACGTATATTAAATGAATTATTAATTGGTTAATTTTATAAGGTTTCGAAATTATTCCTAACTAACTAGATACTAGGAACGACTATTACACGAACGCCTAACACACACGATTGCACGACAATAAAACGGTTTATTATTCTTAATATTTCCGGTTGTCTTCAAGTTGCGGAGTAATCTTCTAAATTAAATAAATTGATGGCGAAGCGAAATAATCAGATCAATTTTCGATAATAAGAAAATTGCAAAAATGTTAGCGTTTATCAAATTCATTAAGGCTGCCGCCACATTCGTTTGCTACGTTGTTAATAGTAGCGGATCCTCCTCTTGAAGAACGAAATTAATTTAAGTTAAATGCATTTTTCAAATGTTCCAAATTCTAAAGTCCCATTGCTGCATATCGTAAAAGACTGCAAATATAATGATGTTGTACATTCAAATTAAAGAATAATATTTCCAGAGCTTATGAATTATAGTTAATCGGGTGAATAAGGTCGCTTATCCCTTTTAGGCAAAGAGAGGCACACTTGCCAAGACTCAAATTACTTCCAGTGAATAACCAATGTCAGGAATCAAAATAGCCAAATTTACCAACAAATGGTCCAAATGTAACCAAATTTATGACTAAAATGCACGAGCTGAATTTTGAATACAAAATGTGACATAATCGACAATAAGTGTATATATAGACTAAATTATCATAAGTGATATAATACTTTTGAATATCATTTCCCTTTCCTGTTCTTTGTTTTTTTTTTGCGTATTTAGCAAATCTTCTACTTATTTTTGGCGCCGTGATTTCTAACATTCTTACTTTAGCCACAGTACAGGGAGAATACAGTAATGCCATTTAACCGTTTTCAATCAACCAACGTACTGTGCCCTAGCAGTGTTCAATTGGTTTAGAATGATCGTCGTGGTAGCAACAGCATTGCATCGCCATCAAAATTGGCTTTCTTCTGGCAGATTTCTTGCATAAATAGTCGCGAAGAAGCCGGATTATTCGATACGTTAGATAACTCCAACTTAGCATTTCAATATGCAAAGGCCTTGGTTCATTTAATTCAATTTGGTAATGAGATAAATACCTCCTTAGGTGGGTCCCAATGTACAGGTCCACCTAAGTGGGCAAAATGATGCATCTCTTGAAACTTGGATGAAATAGCTCTCTTTCGAAAAATGCTTATTTGCAGAAACATCGAGGTAACACAAAAGAACATAATTCAAGCAGTCGTGAAATTTTATTGACCAATTAGAAAATTAATTACAAATAGAAGCATTATATTATTAATACTTATTCCTATACGTAATAAACGTGTGCCATAACAATGTTAACTGCTATTTTATTGTAGATTAAAGCGCATAACTACGCGATATAACAGGTATGGAAACTTAAATCTATAATTTTCCGACAAACTAAAGACACGTCTACTTATTAACAATGAATTTCAGTAAACGCTTTGCTAGAAACTTCTGTATTGATATATTTTATGCATATCTAACTACAGGAACTTCGATTTCTGATGTCTATTTTAATGCTAATTATTACGATGACCTAAGTAGACATCAAGGTTATTATAGATGGATACATGTAGATTGCAAATAATACACCTTGTCATTTATCACAACGGATAACATTCTTTTTTTTACATAATGATCAATAGAAAAAAATCTAGTTTTATACGGGGTGCCCCAGGCAAATTAATTTGATCCTTTTGTTTCTGAGCTATTTTCCTATAATTAGTTGTTTTCCTTTCACTATTCTACGTTATACATGATATCATGTAGAGATAATTTTTTTTTTCGTTTTTATAATAATTATAGCAATTGCATATATTCATTTATTTTTTTGAAAATTTAAAGTATAAAATTCAATTTATAATATTTACTAACTTCTCTCATATTAAGAGAAGCATTAATTCAACAACAGATGTGTGAGCGGAAATTTTTCAAAATGGTTGGCTCGCAAGATCTGATTGTATTTGAAACTATTTTAAGTGCGGAGCTATCCATTTTTTAAACAGAACATGCTCTACAGGGGGTGTCATAGGACTAGCGTACACAACTCGGCACATTCAAAATTTGTAAATTTTATTCGATGAGGTTAACCCTAAAATATAAATAAATAAATAAATATAAAAATAAAATATTGACACGTTTATTCAAGTTCCGGTTTCACCGGAAGTAACGTATACTTTATTGTCTTAAATGGCTTGCCCTAATTTTTATAAAACACTTGAATTCAGCAATTACTTTAACGAAAAATGCATGTATTTGCATAGGTCTAAACATTACCGTTACACTTCAACCATTACTATGTAATTATAAATAGAACACCCAGTATATGTAGTGTAGATGATGAAGTAGTCAGTTGATATTACATTTTCTGTATTGAAGAGTTCAAAAGTTGGCTATGAATGTTCATTGCTTATGTTTAAAATTAATGTGCCAAATCTGAAGTACGTGAAAGCCACAGCTTTTTTTTTTATCCGTAATCGCCTTCACAACTTATTTCTTTCGATAGTTAAACTTTTAACTAGACGAAAGTGTTACAGCTTTCATGGCACATTGTACAGAAGACCTTTTATTATAAATTAAATGAGTATAACCTTGTTTAGGATATGCACGTCGAAATTATTGTTAATTAAGTTAAAAAAAATATGTACGCAACGTTGTTGCAACAAATATTAGTTATTTTGACTCAGCTAATGGGATAATTTGCTAAGTTTTGTAACGTCCTTAATTAAAATTAATTGAGCTGTACACTAAGAAAAATGTATAATTCATGTTACCAAATTCAATGTGACCTAGGTCAGAAAAAAAAGCATTTTACTTTCCTGCCAAGGATGATCCTATGAAAATTTGAAAAGAAAGATATCAAGAATCTAGAATGTGAATTACATGGGCCCAGTACATGAAGTAGTGAAGCGATAGGAACTTTGACTGTTTAAAGTCCATCTTGTGCATGATTTAAATGAATGCAAAATATTTTCTACGAAGAGTAATTGCTTTCATTTGATCAAAGATATTGGTTAATCCAAGATTCAAATTATTTCATATCAGTACTTAAGGCGAGGTTAGTAATATGTTGGTCGGTTTAAATTTTGATGCATTTCTTGTAAGTTTTCGTAAAATATATCGATGTCCTTAATTTTTCTTAACAAATTGAGTGCCTGTTGAAGTTTAAATAACCTTAAAACTCGAGGAGACTCCTTCGACGTCGCAACTTGTTATTAATAATAATAGCACTAGCTTTTTCTTGGAGCTTCCCTTGTAGTGGTCATTTTACTTTTTTCAGATTTCTTAATAAGAATGTGAATATTTCGCCAATATTGTTTATATCCGGTATTTGTCTAAAATTCGGTTCCAATAAATTCTAATTGTGAGCCCAAAGCATTTCCTTCAAAAATCTTTACATTGTATAATTGAAACCTAATTTAGACATAGCAATTTTTCATAGCCAAGTGTCCAAACGTGTAACGACTGGTTGAGAAGATGTTGGAACACGTTTCTTTCTTCTTCATTTTAAACCTTTTTGACGTCATTTTCATTATGGCGCTTTCACGAACTTGCAAGAACGTAGAATCGTTTGATGATGATGATTTCTTCAAAGAAAGAATGGCAACACCTGATGCTCACATACTTCACATACTATATTTATCAATCTTAATGGCCGTTTTATCGCGATTCATACGCCTAATTTATCAAAATTTTACACGCGTGTCAAATGGGTCATAAAATTTCCCATTCGGATAAACCCAATAATGCTGAACTAATTTATTTTAACGCGGTTTAAATGCAATAAAGATCGGATATAGCGTTGCGTACGAGCTTCGTTCCCGTAGAGAAAGAGATGGAACGTCTAAGTGACCTTTCGTATTTCGCAAGCGTCGGGACGCCGGTCCTCGCGCGCGTCAGTCGATAATCACACGTGTAGAACGCTAGAAAGACGGGCATTCCATCGAAATGCAAAAATGTTGATTTGATTACATTGTTACGTTCTTATTAAATGGAAAGAATGGATTTTATTTTGTGGAAAATCTCTTGCAGAAATTAGAAGAACGAAATGGCACCGAACATATCAACCGGAGTCTTACATGAGACCGACGATGAGATTGTGGCGTCCAGAATTCCAGGCGAAGTGAGCAAGCCGGAGAATCGTAGGGCTAGATGGGTATGGAGAAATATCATCTTGATGGGTTATCTCCACTTGGCGGCGCTTTACGGATTATATTTGACGATCACCTCAGCTAAAATCATTACCAGTTTATACAGTAAGTTTTTTATTTTTATTTATTCTTATTTAACATTAAGATGCCAAAGACTATATACACTGGCGCACATATATATGCACGTAAAAAATAAACGTAAAACATACTTCGATATTTTCTCTGGTGATAAGCACCCAGCAATTTATCGATCAGTTCAAATTTCGCTGCGAAATTCAAGCGAAATCAATATCTTTCTCGTTTCATTTACGATACAGTGCAAGAAACAAATTTTCCACATTAACAACACTTATTGTTAGACAGATAGACGAATCTTAGAATAAAATTGGTGTAGGTTAGTACATTTTTATCTAAATATATCCTACGCACAGTTTGAAAAGTCGTAAAAATCTTCCAACAGATAACCGTAGTACATATCTCAATGATACGACAACATTACGTAATATTTTATAACAACATTCTGATAATAAAAATTATCATGTGTTTGTGTGAAATTTTTATTTCGACATTAGCGAATGTGAGAGGACAATAAGTTGCATGTTTTGACAGTTAAATAAATGTTGATAAAGTGTCTTTATATTTCGATTTTTATTTCAAAGTGGATTAAAAGACGTTTATCGCTTCGTTTTTTTTGTACATTTTTATCTAGCAAAATTTCAATTCGCGTTCTTTAAACTGTTGAAAATATTAACTTTAAAGAAGAAAAATTTGATACATGCAGCGAATGTCTTAGGAAGAATAGTAAATAATTTAGGAGTTGGTAGTATGGACTAAAAGGACGCAAACATAATCTCTCTCGAGACCCACGACAAAAGTAGATAGGTCGCGTAAGTATGCGAAAACTTTGCGAGCCAATGTTCGGCTAAAAGTGTACTTTCACGTAATGCCGACATCGGTTCGCAAAGTTGAGCCAAGCGATCCATGATCGTGAGCCAACGTTGCACCAACTATCTGTGCTACTATGGATTGTAAGAAGAAGTACCATTGAAAATAAAAATAATAATTGAAGATATATTTTGCCATGTTATATGCTTGAATTAGGTGACCGATTTTTAATTTCTTTTCATTTGTTTTTTTCATTAAAAAACAAAATTAATACTAATTTTCAAAAATCAAAAAAAGAATCTAAATAAAGATCTTTACTATGATTGGAGAATTATTATTTATGTCCATTGTATATATAAATAATACATCACAATTATCATTAAATGAAAACGTGCTTGCTAATATTATTCAGTCACGTACCACGCATCAACCACATCTGCGTTTATCGTAGATTAATTCTTTTGGAATTAACACGCTACAATGCGTATGGCAGAATCTTCCTATTTTCACTGATATCCAAGGTTATCTGTTTATCTGTTTACAGGGTGTGCCATTTATAGTAGAATTATAGGAAAATTCAACAATCTATGCAAGATAGACACGGTCTTATAAATCTTTTCTTGTGACGTCATGCGATATTGTCTTAAATGAAATATACATTTTTGACTTACGTTTAGCAATTCTTTATTGTAAAAACAGTTGACAACCTAAAGCTAAAGAATAATTATTTCGATATTTTAGTATTCCAAAATTGGCAAAAGTAACAAGTAATGAATAATTAATGAAAAGTACGAGCGCAGTTTGAAAAGTTTAAGTCTCAATACAAAGATGGCGCTTCTCGTCAAAAATATTCTAACATTCAGTCGTTATTTAATTGTTGTTTGTGTCAATCTACGTTGATGTTTCTGTTAAAATTAAATTCTTGCATTTGAAAGGCAATATTCCTACGCTTATTAAACCCGATTCTGCACCATAATTTACATCTGTAAAATTTTGGCGACCCGAATTTAAATGTAGTCATATTATTAGTTTGCAAAAATTGTAGAAATAAATTACATTTGTCTAACACGAATTTAAATTTCTTGCTTGCAATTTCCCTACAATTTAACGGTATTACTTTTATACGAATCATCCTGTATTTTGCCATTTATTTCGCGGCTGATGCAATAGAATTGGCCCAATGTCAAGTCCGGCGCCTGCCTGTCTGCACCCGTCCGTTCGCGGTTCATTGCCAAGACTTTACAGTTACATCATTACTCCGTAACAACCTACATCGTACGCCTATCGTAAAAGCGAGATTTTTGCACTTTCGACTTTTTCGCGTCTGGTGATTCGGTTATTGCTACAGATATCTCTCTTTGCGGAGAAACAAATAGAAGAGTTCTATGTAATTTGCGATGATCCGCTCCATAAACTAACCTTTTCTTATCTCAGAATGGTATTAAGATCTTGTAACGGCAATTAATAATAAATTTCTCCTAAATACGTTGATTTTTTTTTTACAGTGTAATCGATTCGCAGCAATAAAATGAACGTTATCGGCTTTGTGAAAGTTTCATAATTTGCTCTAAAGATACGCTCTACTTACCGGATTCACCGTGCAAAATTTATAACCTGGAATTCTCCTTATTTCATACATGAAATAAAGAAATCCAATTTAACTGCATTCTAATAATTACAACGAAAATGTCATTAATAAGTAGATTTGTAGGTTGTTTAATGACGTATTTTTAGCACGTTGACAGCTGTCATTGTTTGTTGGACATTTAGACTGATTGGATTAAATTTGCTAATTTATTAGATTTAGAAGATTTGTTTATCATATGTTATTTTCTTCTCTTGCAGCTATCTTTATGTACCAAATATCCGGCCTTGGCATCACAGCCGGTGCTCACAGATTATGGGCCCACAAATCCTACAAGGCAAAATGGCCACTGTCGCTATTTTTGGCGATGTGTAACACGATTGCATTCCAGGTACGTAACAATTACCAAAAGATAATAGATTATTCATTTAGAAATTAATGTATCTATTTTTTTGTTCTTGAACAGGACGCCGCTGTTGATTGGGCACGCGATCACAGGGTCCATCACAAATACAGCGAAACCGACGCAGATCCACACAATGCCAAGAGAGGTTTCTTCTTCGCCCACGTGGGTTGGTTGCTCTGCCGCAAACATCCCGATGTTAAAGCCAAAGGGAAGGGCATCGATATGTCCGACCTTTACGCCGATCCCGTATTGAGATTCCAAAAGAAATACTACCTCATTATAATGCCCTTCTTGGCCTTCGTCATACCTACCATGATACCCATGTACTTGTGGAACGAAACGTTTAAGAATGCCTTCTTCGCGAATATGCTGAGATATGCCTTCACGTTGAACGCCACTTGGTTGGTCAATTCCGCTGCACATATGTTTGGATCAAAACCATATGACAGGTGAGAACTTTTTTTCCCTTCTTTCTGTTTTGAAATAGTTCCTTTGTTTTATTTCTATTTTGATTGATTGATGAAAACCATAATAATACCACATAAGTGCTATACTTGAAATATTGAGATGTGCATGGCTCGAATTTCGAATTCAATATTAAATTAACACCGATTAATGATCTATAACATCTCTAAATTCTAACGGTGTTGCTCACGATTTTCTTTCGAAATTCTAGATTCATTAATCCAGCTGAAAACAAGAGTGTTGCCATCCTCGCTATGGGTGAAGGTTGGCACAACTATCACCACACATTCCCATGGGACTATAAAACCGCCGAAATGGGTAGATACAGCGTCAATTTCACCGCCCTCTTCATCGACATCATGGCCAAGATTGGACTCGCTTACGACCTCAAGACAGTCTCCGAAGATATGATCAGGAGAAGGGTGGAGAGGACCGGAGATGGCACCCACGAACTGTGGGGTTGGGGCGATGAAGACCAACCAGATGAAGAAAAACGTGAAGCGATCATCATCAACAAATCGATGTAAAGAGGAAGCAGGCAAAGACGTACATTTATACGTATTCGGAAAAAGTGAAATGACGTAATCGTAATAACAGAAAAAAAAAAAGAAATGTACAACATATATTATTGTATCTACATCTATTTGTAATCTTGAATTCCTATTGTTGTTTAAGCGTTGAAACTCTGTTAAGTATATATGTTTATATCCTGGGGTATATTCTGAATAGAAATCTTCAAAATAAGAAAACGTTTACGTATTTAGTTTTTTGGATCGCCCGGTTAAATTGTCTTTTGTTTTTTTTTTTTTTTTGAGGAGCGGGAGGTTTATTTATATTCGAAAGCGACACGCCTTAAAATACGATAAAATTAAATTATTGCAGCTTTTTTTACATATAACCTAGCATTTAATTTAGATAGTGATTTATTAACTTAATGGACAGCGTAACACCCTAATAAGCTACCTTCATTTCACCAAAAGGTAAAAATCAATAGAAAATACACTTTGGAAGGGAAGGGAGCAATTCACCTATACCAAAATAAGCGCCATAGCTCGAGGAACGAGCAACAAAAAAATATTCTAAGGCAATCACCTGACAATTGCCTTTTATTACCATTCCATTCGTTTATTTTTGTTATACTTCTTTAATGTAAGAATTAATTTATTATTTAACTCGTTACTAGTGATACTATGTCTGTAGGCTTCTCATTGTATTGTAACAAAATACATGTTTAGTAGTAATATTTAAATATTATTATTGTTGATGTTGTGTATGTCTACGTCACTAAACAGTGTTTGGACGATGCGGCTCGTTGAGTGAATTGAAATAGTGCAGAAAAATCTTTGAGAGATAAGAAAAAAAAAAGATTTAAATAAGTGAAAATAAATTATTTACGTATATCTTGCACGACTTTCTTTTAAGCTATCAATCGAATGAATAATGAAATCAATATGATTAGAAGTATCAAGTCCAATTCTGCTGGCATTGATGGTGTAACTTAACAAATGATTAAGTTCTATTATCGCAAACAATACAAAAGTATCGGCACACTCCGCAATACACAGTTTAATTAATTAATCCGTTTCGATGCTAGAAACGGGTGCCGCGGATTAATTAATTAAACTTGTTGTATCCTGTTATCCTTATCTCATCCCTTTTATGCTCCTGAGACTGGAACTTGAAAAAAAAAAACGTTAAATTGAAAAATTGGTTTTGCAGATTGTGAGTGGAGGTAAGCATTTAAAATATGGGAACATTGTTTTAAATGACGCAATTATCATTGGTGGTACTGTTAGTCCACATATATAAAATTGCACCGGACATGTTTTCCTTTTCCGGTCCAATGCTTATCACGTGAAAATCTTTATAAAGTTTTGGTCCGAATAGCTTGTCAATCTTTGGACAAAACTGCATCCCAGTCTCGTCGGCATTGTATATCCTAGTAAGATCGGAAGCCGTGTCTTCGAGATTTTCCGTTCGTAGAAATTTCGTCAAATTCTGAAACCAGTCCCTAACTGTGTCTTCAGTAAGCGCTTGCCGAGCTTTTGAAATGATTTCCGTGTTTGTTTTCACTATGGATGGTCTCTTCAAAAACAGTTTTAACCATTTCTTGCCCGGTTTATCATCATGGAATAGATTTTCATAACCACTTGCTTTAAGGATATTTTGCAGACTATACGTCTTGCCTACATATCAAGATTCCGTAGACTTGTAAGACTGCTTTTGTTAACATCACCGATGTTGATAACTAGAGACAAGTGCTTTTTAACTTGTAAAAAAAAAACAACATTTAATATTAGATATTATTTATATGCAATGGTTTCTTAGAATTACTGAAATGTATGCAACCAAGCATACGCATGTAGGCGACTCCATTTTGATAAATTGTGCATTGTTGATTCTATTCTAATTAATATGCGATATTAACAAACTGTATTTTTCTCACTAACACAAGTTCCTTATATATTGCAGCATTTTAATTTAGTTTGGAACTTCCTTAACAATAATACAATAAAGCTGCTGCTAAAATTGCACCTTCAAGCTTCATAATAAAAAATAAATAAATAAAATTAAATTACAAGAAATAAAACGCACACAATAATTAAAAAGTTTTGCAATTTTTAAATTTCCAGGAATAGAGATCACTATGTGTAGTCTATAAGCCATGGTTACTGTTGATTTCGCTTCTTGCGTATTATGAAAGATTGCCTCCATTTTACATGAATGTTGTTTGTTCTGTTGAAAATAACTAAGTTGTTGAATTCCTTGTTTAACTTGAAAATTTTATTTAAAGAACTTACCTGCTTGTAAACTAAGTATCCTAGATTTCTTTTGCAGCTCCCAAATTTCCAAAATATCTCAGTTTTTTCATTTAATATTCATAATTACAACTAATTTATATAAACAACATTTTTAAAAATATATTTATTTAAATAACAAGTAAAAAAATATCTAAATCTTTACTAAAAACTATCCACTATCTAAAATACGTAATATACTCAACAAAGTTTGGCAACGAAAAATAACCATCACCTCATCGTCACAGCACTTCATAGAAAACTCATAAGTCTTTCTCATCCTCCGCCAAACATGCATATCTTTTATGGGTGCCATCCCCTGACTTTTGAACAACTTTTCTTATTAAGTCTTCGGAAGCCGACCTAAAATCGTAAGCCCAACCGATTTTCCCGAAGAAATTCAGCCAGGTGGTGGTCAGGTTGATCTTCCCATATTCCGAAGCTTTGTAATCCCATGGAAAGGCGTGATGGTAGTTATGCCAACCTTCTCCGATTGTCATTACGCTGACGGCAAGATTTTCTTTTGAGTTGCCCTCTCTAAATTTTTTTTTGAAGCAAATAAAAAATGAATAAAACAGGAATATATGGAGCTTACTTGTCATAAGGTTTATTTCCAAAGAAATGAGCAACACTGTTTACGCTCCAGGTTATATTGAGTAGTAGAATGTAACGACCGATACATTGGGTGGTGATGCAGGTGTACCAATCTTCGTTGAACAAATAACGTGGAATCACGGTTGGTATGATGAAGCAGAATATCGTCTTCATGAGAATGTAGGTTCTGAAATACAGATAAGCATTAAAATTTTAATTAAAACCATAAGTTCCTCTCCGTTTTTCTACCGTTAGCAGATATGTTAAGAATAACATGTCTTACCTATCATACCACATCAATAGAGGATCATTGGATATATCGCTCATATCGATGGTTCTTCCTTTGGCCACCACTGCAGGATGCTTCTTCATAAACAACCATCCAACGTGCGCGAAAAAGAAGCCTCTGTTCGAATTGTGAGGATCTGCGTCCGTTTCTACGTATTTGTGATGAGTTCGATGGTCTCTTACCCAATCGAAAAGCTTATTCTATGGAAAACATTATTGAAAAATTAAAGATAATGGCGCAATTTTTACTTTGCAACTCACGTGACCACAAGACGCGTAAGCCATCAAAAGAAGAACCTTCAATGGCGTCTTGGCCTTGTAACTCCTGTGCGTGAAGTACCTATGGGCTCCTGCGGTCACACCAAATCCAGCGAGGTGCATGATAATGCTAGCTAATTGAATTTTTTTTAAGTGATTCTGAAGCATATTGACATAATTTAAAACTTACTGTATATTACGATGTAATATTTTTCTATCCATGGAAATGTTAGCATCACGTAAACGAAGGCAACATGACCCAGACAGATGAAGAATATGTTAATAAAGTCGAGAGGTTGGTCTGCGGAGGCTGACGCATTTTCTTTGTCTTTGAAATTACCTTTAATGGCAGTAATAGTTGCGGTTGTTGTGGTCGTGTTAGAGTGTGGAGACATGTTGGATAATCTAAAAAAATGAATGGATGAAATTGTCTGCTGAAGTCTTAATGGCGGACTGTCTTAAAATGAAGATATAAATGCTGTCTGAATGATAATGATGAATTTCTAGATAAGTGAAATGTTATTTTTTCCCAAGCCTTATCTTGTTGATCAACATCCACCTAGATGTTATTTACCTGCAAATATATCGCAATATTTCGATAGATATTTTTATTCTTGCGCAAAACAAAACAGTAATTAATTAATTAATATAATCTAGCTTCTGTTGGCGAATTATGAAAATTTTGAATGTCCTCGATATTTTCCGATGCAATTAATTATATGAAAAAATGTCCCGGTAAGGAATCGAACTTGACCTGATTAGCGGGTCTGTCTTGCAAACAGGCTTCCACGGCCAGAGTCAACGTGCCGCTCCCCGCGTTCTTCGCAGTTGGTTTTCGCCTCTGGTATTGTTCACATGCTGAGTTATCGTGATCAACTGCTTCCCGCTCAGTTTGTTTCGCCTCTGGCGTGGTTCACACGTTGAGTTACCGTGCTAACTGTTGCCATCACTCTCCTGAAGAAGCCTCATATGATTGTGGGCGAAACGTCGAGATTTATTCTAACCAACGACATGACACGCTTCAAACCCGGAACACGTTTACTTTCAACAAGAGATGTCAGGTTCAGTTCCTTACCCAACCTTTTTCATGTTGTATAATGTCTTTAACATCTTATTCTGCTGTCTTTGTACTTTGTTTAAGTTTTTCTTCTCCTGTTGTATGGCTTCATATGTTTATCAAGTAATTCATGTGTGATATACGTTTTGTTCTCGTTTATCGTTATAAGGTCGTTGTAGCACCAATTTTTTATTTCCTCCGTCTTCAGTAATATCCTGCTTTCGTAGTTCCTCGTTCTTATTTGAGCTAACGGTCGCGTATACATACATTTCTCCGTGGGTTTTCAAGTTAAAGATGTCATTTGTGGGCTCGTGTTATAGTCCAGTTTATATGGCATTTTTAAACTTTCAAAGGAAGAAAAATTACTTTGTATACGCGAATATCATATATAACATCAACTTATTCGTTTTACGCTATCTATCAATACAGCATGAAATATGAACATAACCGTTACACAATCGCCAGGAGAACTTCTACAAAAATATTATATTTGATTCGTTTTCATTTGCTAGAGCATGAAACCCACATCTTCGGGAACAGCCGTTTATATAAATGTTCATCCGCATATTATAAAATTACAAAAAGCAGGTCAAACGGCCACAGACGTTCCCGTTGCCTAAAACTCGAATCGTTTTTCAAAAGAAATTTCGCAATAGCTTTTACATCATCTGCCCAACGCTTAACTAGAATGGGAATAGCAACGGTTCAAATAATAATTAATAACATATTACACGGGTCAAAATTTTCCTGTGGGTGAAAGTTAGAAACATATCGAGACGATCGTAATTCATTTGCATTTCTCCAAAAGAGGTTACACTAGAAAGATTTTAGACGGAGAATTTTTTTCTATTGTTACGAAATTAGCGGCTGTTGCATTTTTTTTTTTCGTCTTAGGAGATTACGAGACCTCACTGTCTGTATTATTATATTAACAACGGACAAATTCACGCATGTAGGACACTGTTATTGAAGAAATCATTGCTTATTACAGAATTACATGCGCTTCCATAAAAGGACAAATTTATTATTTCACATAACATGTTTATTATGACTTACGTATTATATGCACATCGAAATATAAGTGCTATGACGTTTATTGGTTTAATTTCAAGTGAGGTATGAGGAATTTAGCTTTTCCGATTCAGTTAGTTTTTATATAACTTCCTTTTTACCAGAAATTATTTTTTTAAATGAAAATTCAGCGGTTAGGTTGTTCTGGAGTTCTGTAGAGTCAAGCCAAAGCTATAAACTCCCAATAAATTTTAGAGATGGCGTAAAAATTTGGAAGTGATATATGTTACTCCTCAAAATGTAAGCTACGCCTATCATTAATTTAGGGCTGGTTTATCAATCTTCTGTAACTTTATTTGTTAGCCAAATTATATTTTCGGCTTATCAATGTTCTTCTAAACTTTCCAAACATAAACAATTATCCTTACTGGAAGGTTAATTTCTTATACAATTTAGTTAATTGTTACGTTCTGTCAAATACATTAAAATTCAATTGAGTTTATGAACAATGGATTTCATATGAAAAGAACGTATACTTATAATTAGAGATGAGAAAGGCAGGTGAAATTATTTTTATTTTGAAGCGACTAGACAGACTCGTGTTTTGTCGACTCTCGGGGGAAACCCTTTCTTATGAGACGAATAGACACGAGTCTGTCTAATCGCTGCAAAATAATAATAATTTCACCTGCCTTTGTCATCACTACTTATAATGGTTGGTGGTTTTCAAGAACCTGTTCATTTAGAGAAGTTTACCATTTATTTAATGACACTGATCCAGATCGTGCTCCAATTAGTATTACATCTTACTTAAAAATTTTATATATCAAAATCACCATTCTTCGCAAAAACAAGTATTATCCCTACAAAGTCTATTTGCTTCACAAGTTGTGCGAAGACGATTTAGTTTTGCTAAGAAATAAGGGCAATGTGTAACAACGACGCGAATTTTATTGAAAATATGTTATTTCCCCCCGAGCTTACATTGAACTGCCAATAAAAAAAACTGTAGATACTGGGCGCGTCAGAATCCACGCTGGATCCGTGAAGCACGCACTCAGTATCCTGAAAAAATAAATTTCTGAGCGGGCATAATGGGTGACAGACTTGTGCAGCCTTTCTTCTTTAACAATAATTTAACGGGAGAAAGGTATATGCAGTACTCTGCTCCAATAACGAAAATTCTAGAGAATATGGACGCAGCAGGATGGGGTCCCTCCTCATTATACAAGAGATGTACGTCGATATCTTGTGTTTTATGATTTTTCTCAAAAATCATTAATCACGTTGTTATTTTAGTGTTTCCGGACTTGTCAATAAATAGTGTAAATAGTGTACAGTTTTTAATACTACTGCTGTGACCTCCCCTGAACAAATCCGTAGTGTTATTTTAGTGTTGAATAATACTAAGATTTTTTTTACTGTATGTAGCGACAGTCAAATTCTCAAATAATTAGAGCTATTTATCTACCGCATTAGGGATCCAATGCGTTGTCAAGTAACACCGTTAAGTAAGACAGCATTTATAGTTTTCATTGTCACCTTAATCAATTATTAGGATTATCGACGCTTATATCAGCGGGGTTTTTTCGAACTAGGTTCGCGAGCCTGTTTTTAATGCGACAACTACAGCCAAATATTGATATAGTAATTAGCAGCGTATAAATTATATAACAGACATTTTACGATTTGACTGACGTGGTTTCTTGGAGAGAAATTGAAGTGTTCTATGCTATGAAGTACTATCCACCGACAGACGTGCGTTACAGGATATAGCGAAGATAGCCACTTATGCTTAAGCTAATAAAGACATAGTCATAAAACGATTTAGGACTTCAATAAAACTAATATGTAATAGATAATTGCGAACGTTATTATGGGAATTGAGCTAGCTTAATGCAAAATATTCAGATAGAAATACCAGGATTTGCGAGTAAAATCAAGAGAAAATTTGGAAAAACTGGACTTTTAAAATGCAGAGATTTCTCCAAAAATGAAAGATGTAAAACTTGATATGTTGTTACGTGTGGATGAGAATCCTCACGGACCAATTGCAGCTGACAATGAAGATCCTTAGTATTACGTGCATTAAAAACAGAAAAATATCATCCTCCAAGAACTCAATGAAGGTGACCCTGATTGCCGAATGGAGTTTTGTGACATAAAGCGAATATTGGAATTCTTCGACGAATCTTTCGTGGGACTCTACCCTGTTCGCGAGTTTTAAACATTTGCTTTCTTGGGAGGTGGACAAGTAGGCGAGGGCCAATAATGTGGCCTCATAGGTCCCCAGGTGAAACGAACTAATCCCGACGTCATTCGCAATGTACAAATTCCCAAAAAAGTTATTTAATTTCTTGCATAGCAATATTTATCTTCCCTTTTTATTATTAATAATATTTATGTTTTTCATTTTTTAAATGACTTTGTATTCGATTTTATATTAGTAAAATTTTGATTTACTACTATTGTACTATTTAGACTATTATACATGATCTATCAAAATAAAAAAAAAAGAATTGGTAGTTGTCATTTAAAAAAATTGTCGAAAATCACTTGAAAATTACTCGAAAATTACTTGAAAACCAGAAGTATGAGAAACTTCAAATCGATGGAAAAATGTTTTTCAAAAAATAAAATTAACTTCGAAAAACAAGTTGTTTCGAATTTAATAACTTAATTCCATAATTTTGCGCAAGTATATATATATATATATCTGTGATATTCCTGGTACTAGTAAAGAATACAAACGACCATTTATCTTCCTTAACCACGTTTTATAAATTACTTTATGTCATGACATACAATTTGTAAGCATTGCATAAGATAAAATGAGATAAATAATGAATATTAGGTGCTTGATAACTTGATTACATGTTCCCTGGTTGTTGCGAATAACGCAAATCGTAGCGTTGTCCTAAATAAAGCACCTATTGCGTCTTGAAAGAGAATTGATTCTATTGTATCCCAATTTGCGCTATCTGATAGTGTTTGTATTTGATGTATTATATAACATTACTTTCTAGGTTTCTTCGTTACTTTGGAATAAATTTAATGTAAATGTACTATTTGGTTTAGTTTTGTTCTATGATTATCTAAAACTTACTAAAAAAAGAGGTCCTCTGATATTTTTGAAGAAATTTATATAAGAAAACGAACAATTTTTTTACCTCTATAATCTTTTCCAATAGTTGGGGGAATTAAATAAATTCTAAATTAATGTTGTTTCCTAGAATTTTCTTGCAATAATAATAAATAAAAATGGGCGTTACTCTTATGTGTGACTAGGAGAACAAACTAATCTGTGGGAAGATCAAATTTTGAATAATTAAAGAAGAAAAATAAAATATATAACTGTGTATCCTTCCCGCCCCCCTTTGATTTAAAAATCTTTTTCCCGAAGATAATTTGCATAATTCTCGGGACTATGTAATATACTTCAAATTATGTTATAAAAGAAAACAATTGTATCTGCTAGAGATTAGACAAAAATGTAAAAATCGTGTAAATTTTCAGAGGGTGCCGTACTCCAATATCGCGCGATTCGCCCGCTAAAAAAATTATTCTTATAACAAGGTACTCTCTCACTCTTTAATTTCATTAAAATCTGAATTTTTAAGTTACCGATGTTCCCTTGGAAGCAAGTTTTGAATGAAATATGTAAAGAGTATGTACACTGCCGTTCAGTGAAGTTCGGTCATACAATAAAAATCTATTATATCACACTGCATACAATTATTAATACATAAAATTAGAAAAATATTAAGCATACACTCTTTTCTAAGGGATTAAAGCCATAAATTATTACGTAAAGTAGAAATATTGCGACAACCACAATAAAGTCCCTTTTATTATCATTCCAAGAATTTCGCGGAAGTGCCGATCTTTTGAAACGGGTCGTTTGGGGATTATTAACGGACAATACATTTAGGAAATATACCGCAGTATCACTCTTGTTTATTTATCACAGGCGTAAAGATATAAATTTGTGTGTTGGTGTGCATCTGTCGTTTTTGCACGAAAGTTTTAAGAAAATTTACTTCATAAGGATTTGAAAGAAATACCCTTGTATCTTTTACATTTAACATTTTAAACGATAGACATTTTGTTGTATTAGCTACAAGTAATAAAACAAACCAAGGTAGCACCGATAATAAATTTAGCAAATACAAAGTTTTATGTTTGCAGCAGCGTAAAAATTTTAATAGTCGAAGGAGAACTTTTAAACACTATTCAATACACTTACACCATCCCAAACAATACTAATTACACAGAACCACATTATTACATAATAAATATGAAATTAAAATGTACTTACAATGTTTGACTGGTAGTGCAAACACCATTTTTTCACTTAATAGCTTTCTGGGTTATGAGCATATAGTATATATTTAAATACGGCAAATGTTTAACGAGTACAAACTAGGTTCTACAAATAGAAGAATCTTGCGTTTTAAACCTCGGTAGTTAAATAGACGGAAAGGGATGAAACCACGGAATTATGGATGCAGTGTGTGTAAATCTTTTAAAAGGGAAATAATGTTAATATTTCCGGTTGTTGAATTAAAAAGGAAATATTAGGGGAAAAAATGATTCCATCAAGTTACCTTAGAACCTCCGTTTGTTTTAATTTAAAAAGAATCGGCGCAAATAATTTTAAAAATTATAAGGCGCGAAATTTAAAATAATTCCCGATTTAATTTTATTAAAAATGCGTAAATAAAAAAACTCACCCCTTTACATTTAGCAAACAATTGATTCAAATATGTACGTATACAGAGATGCGCACCACCGTGGTAACGATATATGTATGTCTTCCTATCGGAATGTCTTGTCTTGAACTGATACCTTCGAAGCGATGGTCACAAAATTTGTAGATATTGGCCTATGATAGGTATTGCCAAGTCGGTGAATCTTTTTCAGTTTCTATTAATACTATGTACGTGTGTGAAGTTTTATTCCATCACGTATCGCATGGTTGGGCAATGCGAAGTAGTAATACAAAAGACGCGCTTTAAAAAACTACACACAAGATGTTGTTATTATACAACCGACCAATGGTATTTGACGCGTAAGAAAACAAAAATTATTACAAGACTGTTTGTTTTTTATTCGCTAATAGGCCTCGAGTATTGTTTAAAGTTGACGAGCTGTGCACTTTTAAAATAAATATCAAATTTAATTAGAGGACGCTAATTTCCTAATTTGTCACGCAATAACGTGAATACTTAATTACACGTATTAAATGACAAAATTTCTGGTTAAAGTCATTAAAAGTAGAAAGGAAGACATACAGCTATGTGAATATGTATTAGGCACCCCCAATTTTTTCTTCGGATGTATAAAAATAAATTATATATATATATCAATAAAACGGCAAAGTAGATGTACCATACAGGATGTTTTATTAATATTTTCAATATTTTATTGGTCCACCAGCTGCTTTTATTAAAGATCTTACACGTTTTGGCATACTACTAATTAATTTGCGGCATATATCGCTGTAAATTGAAGATTTCTTGGCGAAGCTGCTCTTTTGACCCACACTGATGTTTTGCGATGTTTTTCTTCAGAATATGCCATAAATTTTGTATTGGCGATAAGTCCGGGGACTGTGCCGCCCAGTCCAACAGTCGCACCCCGTTTTCCGTGAACCACTGCATTGTCGCCCTTGCACCTTGACAAGGAGCGTTATCTTGTTGATAAAAATATTCAACATTCTCATCTTCAAACAATCTTAGTACGGATGGCTCCAGGACCTCCTGTAGCATCTCGATGTAACGGTTGTTATTCATGCGCCCTTCGTAAAGAAAGATTTCGCCAACGCCTGATGCCGACATGCATCCCCATACCATGATGCTACCGCCACCATGTTTTACCGTTGGTGCGATGCATTGTGGGAGATATTCTTCTCCGGGTCTTCGCCGTACAAATTGGGCCCCCGGTCGTCCGAAAAGCTGCAATAAAAGAAGAAAATACAGCGAACATGATTAAATAAGACATTTATAAAATTACGTTTGATGTAATAAACAACTATAAAACAAGCATACCTCGATGTTAGATTCATCTCTTGGGTCACGGCGGCACCCACCCACATTACCTCCCTCACGACTGTACAGAATCGCTGCTTGCGATTAGTACTACACGTACCCCAACGCACCTCGCTGGCTACACTGACACACCTGAGCGGCTGCAGGAATTCCTGGCACGGCTCAACAAAAACTTCTTCCAGAAGACGCTAACTAGCGAGAATCCCGCGATGAAGAACGCCACCATCCGAAGAATACCTTCCGGATCGAGGCATAAGACCACCTACGATCACCTGAGTAGGCTAGCATAGGTATCACCATAGCGTGTACTAACACCTCACTAACTTATAATTTTCTGTTTTAGTAACCGAGGAGGGAGTCCAGGAAGAAGACTCCGAGAACCAAACACCGAGGACCGAGGACCCCAGGAGGATCATCAACCCGATGGAACTGGAGGAAGCAGGACAAGGATCCAGAAAACCCAGTGCAGTTAGATTCGTCAGAAAAGATTACACGCGACCATTCTTCCTCTGCCCAATGTGCGTGCTTCTTAGTCCATGCCAAACGGTTTTCTCGGTGCGTTGGAGTTAAGTACGGCTTCTTTCGCGCTAGACGCCCATGCAAATTAGCTGCCTTTAGTCGCCTTCTTACCGCACTTGGGGTCAGAGGAACCCCATATCGCGTCCACAGTTCACTACTTAATTCTCTCGACGATTTTCGTCGCTCCTGTAAAGCCATTCGTTCTAAAAAGCGCCGTGGTTCGCCGTTTTCTTCCTGATTTAGGTCTATTTTTATAACCCCCGGTTTCTTTATAACGTTTAAGAGTCGTCTGAACCGCACATCGCGAACACTTCATTTTTTTTTTTAATTGAACTTTGCGTTAAGCCTTGCGTACTAAGTAATACAATTTGGCCGTGTTCTGCCATGGTTAGTTCGCGTTTTTTAGGCATAATTGCCAACGTTATCGAATGATCTATTACTCAGTAACTTACCTAGATGTAATCTAGCGAGATACTGACGATTTATATGCGTTTTACTTCAATACGCTCTAAGAAACTAATAACAAAAATGCAATACTTGCTCTGAAATGAGTAACTATTTTATTGCTGTAAAAAATCTTCGTTTATCCACTTATTATAATCCCTTGTGTATACATCTGTTTATGGAATTACCCGAAATAAGCAAGGATTCTACAATACGGGCTTTTCTTTGAAGTGCCTAATACATATTCACATGGCTGTATATTATGTTTTTCGCCCTTCAAATTTAACATTTTTTCTTTAAATTCAAATGCGATAATCATCTTTCAGCACTACTTTCTTCGTGAAGGACAACTTTGTATGATCCATGTTATTTACATTTACTTTTAGACTATCTAGATAGACGAAGCAGCTTACATAATAGAAATCAAATAAGTGTTACCTACATTTTGCGCTAGAATTATCAAATGATAATAAAATTGACGTGCGTACTACGGGCCGTATGGCCTAATAACTAACTAATAGGATATTGTATGCTTTTATGTAACGTTTGTGTAGGTATTAACACGACGCTAATTTGAAAGAATTTTGCAACAAGAACATTAAGATGACACTTAAAATAAATAGCCAGTGCACTTATGAGAAAGAGAAAATTGTTGGAGGTAGTAAAATTAACATTTGTGAGCTCTAAAATAAGTAGAACAATCAAGATCATTCAGGGGATCTCCTTTCTTAAAAAAGGTGTCATTTTCAAAATAAACATTTAGATAAATATAAATAGATCAGTAAACAACACATAAGTATCGGCAACCTCCGCACCACACAAGTTTAATTTATTATGTAGTAATATAATAATTAATCCGGGACGACCGTTTCGAGGACACGAATGGTCCTCATCATCAACTGGTGATTAATTATAATAAAATTAATTAAACTTGTGTGGTGCGAAGGTTCCCGATACTTATGTGTTGTTTACCACACTACGCCACAGTCCTTGCTATTATTATTTATTATAAATAGATCAATTCTCTATAAAATTACAATGTCTTGTTGTGGCAAGTAGAATGGAACTGCGTTTTAAGCGGATTTACCATGTTATTCGAGAATCCTTTTCGAACTTAACTTGCCGCGGAACACTGGTGACTCATACTCACCGATCTGTGCATGGGTTTACAGATCAACTTACTGTAAAAGCAGTGGTCTTATTTCAGGTACCCAATCGTCCTGTTTCTATATAACGTACCCCAAACGCTATACAGTGTGAAAGTATTAAAGAATACTTTGGCAAAGCGGAGAAGTTTTCAGAATCAGACTAGATATAAGTATCGGTAACCTTCGCACCACATAGGTTTAATTAATTAATAATGATAGCAAGGACTGTGGCGTAGTATGGTAAACAACACATAAGTATCGGCACCCTCCGCACCACAGAAGTTTAATTTTATTATATAATAAAATTAAACTTGTGTGGTGCGGAAGTGGTCATTATTTTATATATCGCTGTGATCGAGTAAAATTTCCACAAAACATACTTATATTATTATAGAACGCGGCGCCCATTTTCCCATTATTAAATAAATTCTTTATTGCAATAATGTAAATTAAAATTTTAGGGTTTTCGATTAGATGGAATGTCCAATTTGTAGGGCAAATTTAGCACTTTTGATTCCTTAGTACAAATCTGCCAGGAACATTTTCATCTAATGTCAGTTTTAAACTTCAAATCTGTTTAAAACTTTCCCACTTTTCGTACAACAATCCTATTAAAACTGCTGAATATTGAAATGCTTGTTTAAACAGCAATGGCCCGAGCGAGTAGTTTTTATTATTTTAACCTTGAGGTTCCATAACAAGCACCAGCATTCCTAATCTTTAAACCAAATTCTCAAGTGTATTTGGAAAATGATTCTGCACCTATTTAATCAATGTTAGTTTATACAGATATGCAAATAGTTGTATAGCGTTCTAGTTTTTATATTCCCGAAGAAAAAGATGCTGCTGAAACATCGATTGTATGTTGTATATACAATATCATTTTTAGTAAGTTTATTTTTTGCTTATAGTTATCGGTAAATATTAGGTTTTATCATTGCTAATTTCTAGGATTTATTCGCTATAGGATTGATGTTTCCCTTATTATATCCCCATGTACGTGATCTAGGAGGTTCGCACCTTACCGTAGGCATTTTAGGCTCGTCGTATTCAGCCGTACAAGTGTTAACAGGTCCTTTAATCGTACGCATCCAAAATTATATGTACTTCTAATTTTTCTTACATGTGTTCTTTAGGGTAGTTGGAGTGATATCCGGGGAAGAAGATTTGTACTGTTGAATACTTTATTTATTTGTGCGATATGTTACTTGCTCTTGGGTTTAACGAGCTCGATTTATTTGATATTTGTTCTACGCATGATCTTAGGTTGGATTCACGTTGGTAGTATATCGAATTGAATTTTATACCCTGCTTTTTTATAGGTTTTATTAAGCATACGCAGACGATATGTAAAGCTTTAATAGCCGATTTGTTGCCGATGGAGAAACAAGCTGCGGCTTATGGACAATCGAGTGGATATGGTATGCTGGGCTTTGTAATTGGGCCAGTGTTGGGTGGACATATTTCGGAAATGAACAATGGTTTTTTTTACGTGTGTTGTTTCACTTCGATGTTATTCATAGGAAATATATGTAAGTTTTCTCTTTTATTGATATTTAAATATTTTAGTAATTATGTCCTGTCGTTAATTATATTGTATTTGCATTTTGCCATTGATCGCATTGTAAGATTGATTCTTTATTAAGATAATTCTAATTTTCTACTGCAGTTGGTAACATAAAAGCTGAATTCATTTTTTACAGTAACAATATTACCAATATTAATAAATTAAAATTATCTTTTTTTTTTGAATTTAAAGCATAATTTATATTAAAAATATTTGATTGCAGTATTGACGCTTTTCATACCACACATACCTACCAAACATGACAATGCGAGTAATAACATTACTGTTATTTCGTTACTCTCGACAATGCATAAGGAATTTTTACGAGCTTTACGAGAATTGATGAAGATCAATTGGAAAATTTATTGGGATACTTTCCTCATGAGATTTATGTTCGGTGTCAGCGTTTCTATAGTCCATACCAGCCAATCGGTGTACCTAAAGGAGACATACAATCTTTCGCAAGTATACGTCGGCTATACCATTTCCTTCTTGAGTATAGTTGGAGTAATATGTGGATTATCGATGGGAAAGATCACGGCGATGTTTTATAAAGATGACCATAATTGTCTGCGTAGGATTTACCATTCCTTTTGCGCAATGGCCGCTTGCTGTTTTGGATTCTATTTTGCTCCGAATATTTACATATACTATACGGTCCTGATACCGTTTTCGATATCCAGCACCATTTTGAGGATAGTTACTATGGAATTGATGATAAGTAAGTCAAAGGACGATGAAAAGGGATCCTTGTCGGGAGCATCGAATAGCGTCATGTCGATTGCCAGGTTCATAACTCCGCTCTCTTCGGGCATCGTTGGGGATATCTTTGGGGAAAATGCTGTGATGTTATCCGCTTTCGTGCCACCGTTATGCGGATCCTTTTTGTGTCTTTATTGCACAAGGAAAAGTCGAGTAAAAAGTGATTGATTACTGTAAATTAATGAATTTAGCTAATTAATTGTTAAGTTATGTATTTCTAAAAATGAAATTTTATTCATTTGAAAGAATAGAAATTATATTTGTTAAAAGCCTTTTTTTGTAGCAAAGATGGTTAAGTGACAAATTAAATAAATACAGTGCAACTATCTAGATGAAGGTAAGCCATGAAATTAAATAAAAAGGTAAGGCGATTAATTCGTAAACAGGTAAACAGGTTCGACGGTAAAATGAAGGAAGCGGCCACAACAATATGAAATGGCAACTCTCGGGGTGAGGGTAAACCTGCGTTTAGCCCCTCTCGTATATACATAGTGTAATAATTAACATTTTCCTTCAAAACAGGGGTTGCAGTACAAATATGAGACGCTAGAAAGCAGTATTTAAGACTTTTGTGTCAAAAGATACTAGTAATAATTTCTTTCTTTCTACGCCCCAAGATATTTGGCTAAAAAAAAGAATTCTCTACCGCTCGATGGACCCTTATACTCAATAAGTAAACAATGTAAAATGTCAAGAAGAGATGTGGGGGTGGCGCTGATGACTTATAATCTCGTAAACGTTTCGTTGTAGCATTGCCACAATATACAAAGCCGTTTCATTTGTATCATCCTAATAAAAATGTTTTTTTTTAAGTAGGCGTAGATGATTTCTACGCGAAATTGATAATTTTGAAATTTGTACTAAATTCCAACATCAAACCAAAATTTGAATTTTGGATCGCAATTACAACTTTCCGTCATTTGTTCACAGAATTCTTGTCTTATGATCAAAGTCATCTTCTGTCAACTCGTGAACCAATTGTAGCTTATACGGGTTAAATTTTTGAACCGAAGTGTGGCTTAAGTTCAATGTTTCTGCTAGCTGAATGTGGATTATTTTCAAGTTCCAAAAGCACGCTAAGTTGTTCATTTAATGCCACCGGACATCCTTATCCCTAAAAATCTGACACACTTCTCTCAGATATGATCTGATCTGATTCTGTCCCCATAACCGATCATCATTAACACTTCAATACTTTGTTTCTCGGTTAATTGTGCCATTTTTATTGAGAAAGGAGCTTACTAAAGGTAAAATCTACCTTAGAATAAGCAAGTGGCAATAATTTTTTTTTGCCTACTTTTGCCAGTTGTAACTATGGAATCTTATTTGTTAATTTACACGTTAACTGCGTTTAATTAATTTTTGATATTCGAACTTTGACACTGTTTTTCTCAATTTCTTCAAATGCAACATATTGATAATTTTATACCGTTGAAAACGGAATAAAAAGTACTACTGAAATTAATAATAAAAAATATAAATTATTAAAAAAAACATTTGAAGACGTCATAACTTAATTAATTAATTTAATTGATTTATTAATTGGCATTTTCTGGTACGACGATATGTTGATTTCGGATTTGAATTTGAGTTGAATAATTCCTTTTTAAAAAAATGTCTTCTTTCGTTATGTAATTTTAGGAAATTTAAAATTTATCAAATTTTTTTTTAAACTTAAAAAAAAATTTATCAAATTTTTTTTAAAGTTTAAATTCCAGAGTTCAAAGTACGTAACAGCACGTCCATCTTATATCATTTGGGAATTAATTTAATTCAGTAGTAATCCTAGTCATATAGTCGAGAGCATTTTAAATAACTAAAAAATTTAAGAAAGATGCCGTTTGCAGATAAAATGACCAAATTATTGCTGAATTCAAAAGGTTTCGATACTCACTGCCATGCAGTAAGTTTTCTATTGTTCATAAAATTCAACTAAACATATAAAAAAAATTATAGGTTAAAATTCTCACAGCGGGTAATGGCTCAATTAAAGCCGAACTTAAGGTAGCTAACGAACATGTTAATGTTCTCGGAGGCCTGCATGGTGGATACACAGCTACCCTAGTCGATGTTATATCAAGTTTGGGGCTTTTAAGTCATGAGAAAGGGCTTAAACCATCGGTGTCAGTGAACATGAATATTAAGTAATTACTGTATTCTTTAAAAATTCCCATATTAATTATTTAAAATTTTTAGCTATTTGAGTGGTGCAAAAGAAGGTGATACCGTAGAGATATTTGCAAATACTTTGAAGGTCGGAAAATCTTTAGCATTCTTACAAGTCGAACTTAAAAATAAGGCAACCGGGGTTTTATTAGCGAAAGGTTCTCATACTAAGTTTTTACTCGATAAATGAGGATTTCAAGAGATGAAAAATAGATTGGAGTATGAATCTAAACAATTGGTTTGGGATGCGAGTATTGAATGCTGTCGGTACCTTTAAGCAAGATATATGCAAGCAGTATTTACCTGATTCATAATTTTATTCATACCCGATTGTATCATGTATAGTTGTATCAGAATTCTATATACATTATAATTAATTAATAAATTATGCTGCAAACACGGAATTGGCCTTTTATTGCTCGTCCGAAAGCTGCCCTAGTTAAACGTGTTATTTGTTAATTTTAAGGTTGGGTGGTAAGTGTTATAGGTTGCGATTTATTAAATTTTATTGTAAGGTGTAAAACAGCAATACGATTTATAGTCTTGGAGTAAATAGAACATGCACGATTTTTTACTAATTTTGCTGTTTTAATATTATGTTGGCATCAGAATAGTTGGGTTGGTATTACTATTGCCAATCAGTTTAATAAAAAATTCTGGAAGTATCTTAAAAATAACCGGTTTACTTTCTTTTAAAAAAAAAAATATGGAATTTTGTAATGTAGCCGAGTTGGTTCTCGTTTTTAAATTAATTTTCTTCTACAAACTAGTTCTTTATTCGGTTACCTCCACTCTTCATACCGCTGTCTTGCCAACCTGACATGGTCGGTAAGTTAGGGAAACACATCAATACATTTGCGCGGGAAATTTAAAATTATTTACCACAGTAGGTGAGATTATTCCCGAAAATTACTAAGGTGGTACCCCCATTTTCAAATTCTAAAAAATCGATGAAAAAGGGTGCTGAATTGTTAAGAGAGGTACTATTGCGCTGTCTTGTTTAATTGTATATTTCGAAAATTTAGGGCGACTATATTTAATTATTTACACAGGCTAAACATGAAATTGGTATCATTGATACAGAATTTTTTTTATAAGCAATATATTATTTTCTTTGCTTTTTATTTTTGGCTTAAAAAATTAATACTCACGAGCAATTGTGGAATTTTTTTTTGCTTTAAATTTGAAATTTTCTTATTTCTAAATTACAAAATATGAATTTATTCCTTAAACTTTTGTAAAATTTCCAAGCAGAAGTTGTTTGTTTTCTATTTTTTCCCAATTTGCCAATTTTCAACATTCTAGTGCAGGTATAATTTCTGTTTAAACAGGTTTATTTTTCACATTTCTAATTAAACCAAATTATTTCTTCATATAGTAAATAAAAAATATAAAAAATAATTATATTGAAGTACATTGAAAATGTTTTCTACTTTAAACACGTATATTAAACATAAATAGTTTGAAGGGGGATTGTTTATATACATATATTGCACTTGGATTTGCAAGTGCTACTAATTTCTAATTTAATGTGCTAAGTAGCTATTTTATTTGAATAAATAAAAAAAATTATCTCCATTTAATGTTAATATTTTTTGACATCGGTGCCGTTAAGGGGGGCAAAGTTAAGCTATAAGCAGCTGGTGGACCAATAAAATATTGAAAATATTAATAAAATATCCTGTATGGTATATCTACTTTGTCGTTTTGTTGATATATACCATAATTTATTGTTATACATCCGAAGAAAAATTGGGAGTGCCTAATACATATTCACATAGCTGTACATATGTGTGACAATTTTTAGAAAAACAGGCTTTATAAGTAATTAACTATCTGCAAATAGAATGAATGGTTATAAACTTACGACATCATGATTTTTGCCATTTAATAAAATAAACTGATAACATCCTCTCAATAACCCCGCATATAATTTACGTAATATTAAAGGCAATTACGCGATTAGAGAAAAATGTATATCACTATTAACCTCACTTATTTACTGTTAAAAAATACGTTTTTTACATAGTTAAATTACCGATTTCGCCTTCAATATAAATAATAAATTTCTATAATTTCAACAAGTGAAAAATGTCCGTTTTCGATAAAGTAATGCGGTTTATACAAAAAGGCCATGGTTTTGAGAATATAATGAATAACGTAATTAAGATTATAAACTTAACAGCGAAACAGTTTCTATTTCTGTTAATATTTCCAGGTAAAACTTATTTCGGCCGAAAAGGGAAGATGTGTAGCTGAATTTAAGGTAGCTGAGGAGCACAGGAATTACATGAACGGTCTACATGGCGGTTATTCGGCAACTATTGTGGATAAGTACACCTCAGCTGCTTTACATACAATTATCGATGAGGATTATCAAGATGTTACCGTGAATTTAAACATGTCGTAAGTACACGACGCGTCCAATCTTCCATAGCGATAATTTCTTATATGTTCTTTCTTCGGTCACCGGTTAATGATGACCATTCGTGTCCTCGAAACGGCCGTCCCGGACTAATTATTATGTTACTATATAATAAATTAAACTTGTGTGGTGCGGAGGGTGCCGATACTTATGCGTTGTTTACCATACTACGCCACAGTCCTTGCTATCATTATTGTCGAAAATATAGTTCATTGCTTTTAAAAATTGTTTGCAAAATTTGAAAGCCATCTGTAGAATTTCAGTTTTTAGAAAGTACGGATTAAAGCAACATGTTGCGCCATCGGTTAGAGGTTTTCCTAATAAAAATACCTTTCACTTCCTTGCGCGACTGGAAACCCAGATATTTTAGTAATAAACACTTCAATACTTCATTGCTATACACCAAAATGTAATAGTTATTTATCTCGATATTCTTTAGATGGCGTAAATTACATATATTTGTTGTTTTCCTAGAAGACGGTAGGAAATATGAATGCTTCTTCTTTTGTTATATTTAATTTTTGTTTAAACGTAATTGTTTTCTCTTTTCTAGATATTTAAAAGGTGCTCGATTAGGAGATGATGTATTAATAGAGGCTAAATCGCTGAAAGTTGGAAAGAATCTCGCATTTCTTGAAGCATATTTGAAAGATAAGAAGACAAACGACTTGCTGGTGTACGGTTCGCAAATTTTGTTTTTGGTACCACCGAATAGGCAAAAAAACGTAAACAATTGCGCCAAAATGGAATAATAAATAAATTAAAATATTCCACTAGCGATAAAATTACTTTATTTATTTTTAAAAAATAAATAGTAATAAAGATCGAATAAAAAATAAATATATATTAAATACGCGTCATATTTACATACAAACTTATCTATTCGAAAATATTGCTTAAAAAAATTCTATTTCGAGTTGGTAACATTTTTTTTTAATGTCAATAATTTAAAGTATTCATTAAATCGAATTTACACAAAGACGTTTCTGCTGCATTGTTCCAACACAAATCACAAACCAGTCAGTAAGAGCCAATCATATACCGTGAAATCGGTTAGAGAATAGTTTCAGATTGTTTTCAGTCGTCTGACTAGCTTATCATATATGCTGCAAAATTTGGAACAAGCCTTATTATTGTAACATATTTAATCATAAATTCATACTTATTACTTTGTTTCTTGTCATGAAGTTTGTTTCTTTTTCGCGAGAGAAACGTTAACATTACGTCTAAATGGGTAGTTGTAACTTTGTTTATAAGAACAACAACAAGCAGAAGGAAGTTCGAAATACTCATTGACGGTAATTCCTTCCGCGTTTAAGGATAACAGCTTCCTATAGACGTACATTTGTTTACAGGTCGCTATAACACCGTACGGCAGATTATCGGCAAAATGGCATGGTTCATCTCGCCTAAAATCGAGCAAATTATCAATTTAAAACTAATACTTGATTTGAAATATACTCACGATTTGCAGGACCTTATCAGCACGCCCTGGATATATCCTTCCGAAGGCGAATTGCCTTGATTTACGATATATTTCCATTGTTTATCTTTCGTCCTACCAACCTTTGGAAAAATTAACTTCTGATCCGAATCACACAGGAATTTTTCAACCTCTGCGTCGTCTCGGTTTATAAATTCATCGGGCGCTTCATCTACGCCGAACATACTACTAGCGGTGTTTTTTTCAAGCAATAATTGTACTTTTGCGTGAGGGTAAGTGTCGATGTCTTCGCAGAAGGTTTGGCCGTTTCTAGCGCACAGTGGAGCCTTGCGTAATGGAGATATTGATGGAAGAAGAGTTTCTTCAGCTAGGTTTTCATCGGAATCAGGAAAGACGATTTCGCGAACTTCCGTGTTGTAGGCGTCCAATAAACCTGATTAAAATTGAAGGAAATGTGAAGAAAATTCTGTTTAATTAGCACTATATATGTGTGGTATAAGAAGCAAAATTAGCGCATTCACTGGCCAAGAAAGTTTTACCCAACTGAACGAATTAGCGTTTTTCTCAACAGACATGATAATAGTGTTGATTTCTACAGCATGGACTGCAATTTGGTCTACTGTCATGATATTTTTGAGGCTTTCGAAGTATATCACGATCTTGGTTAGTGGATGCCTGAAGGAGCAGCCTTCCACTTCAATAGGTTATGCTGTTTCTATGAAGAAAATCTGAGAATGCTGTTAGAGAAAGTAAAGTTGAGTATGCAATCAGGTTACACCAAACAGTGTTATTTTTTACGTCTTTGGGATGACGCTGATAGGGAAAACCGTAACATTAAGCAGAAGTGGCCACTACGAAAAGACTTTATACAAAAAAAAAAACAATCTCCATCAGTCTTTAGTGGAAAAAGAAAGATCATAATCATAAAACTGCCATTTTGAGAAAAGTTGTTCATAAAACACAAAAATTTTTGTGTTTAAAGGTTCAAATTTGTTGGCCAGTGATATTTGCGGATATTGCATTAAGCAACTTACATTTAAATAGGTCACTTTGATTGTCAATCAGTCTAACTATATTTCCGCAATCTGTTTTCCTTCTGGAAGCAGTAATATCTGTAAAATATTATTTCTCAATATCAGCGACGGCGTGTAATGACGTAATGGAGATAATTCGACTTCCTCGTGTATTTCCGATCTACAGTAAAATGTACACAAGATGCAAGGAAAGCACATGAAGAAGTCAAATCATCGTGCTCGGCCCTCTGTTAACTTAAAGCCCACCGCCGCTGTTAAATATGCGTTTCCAAACTTTTGTACACGATTATATAGCGGGAGAAAAATAGCTTCGCACTTGAATCGAAGCAGCACAACTTCACTTAATGTACTAAAATAATCTCAAAGGGTTTACCATTCGAAGCAGACGTGTAACAGGTAGCTGAATATGGTACTAGGGTTCGTCTAGTCAGGACCGTATTCCAGAATTAAATATTTAAAATAATAATACTTACGCGCTTTAATAATTCTGTCATCTCTTAATGGGGGCCGTGTATCATATATTTGAAACTGAAAAGAATAAATGCAATAATAATTAGTTATTATTAATAAAATATGACTTCTATTGGTTGTGTATCGAAGTACCTAGTAGGGTAAATGTGGCAACGTTTATTGTTGCATAAGCGCAATATTTCGAAGCTAGGGTGCACCCGGCGTATTCCATCGGCTGCCCTGGGACAGAGTGACTACGTATTGTCTTCTTTCTTCTTTATACGTTAAGAAAGGATATACATATATGCACGCATTCAGCTTCAGGCCAACTGATGGAATGCGATGTACGTATCGGCATACCTCGCACCATACAAGTTATTTGACTAATAGGTTTCTTCCTTTTCTTTGTACAGTGGTGCAACGGAAAAAATATTTGGCTTCAAAACTTACTACACGAGAAAATCTTGCCCGAATATGTCAGTCACTAAATAGAATTTTACCTCGTAAGTACAGTAGGTAAAATAAGTTTTGTCCCCTCTGTCACAACTGACACGGCTGACAAATCAGAGGTCGATGATCCAATATTGCTTACGATAGGTCTTAATGGTACTCCTTTTTTTATGTATTTTTGGTATTCCGTAAAACCTGGGTGGTGTAGTGGTTCTTGCTAGTAATTTTTTCTACATTTCTTTGGATATGGATGAATTCTTTGTTCTCTTTTATCAAGCAATTTACTCATCTTCTTCCGGTAATCCTCTTTATTCAGCAGTACAGCGGCATTACCTTTGTCAGCTTTGAGGATGACGATGTTTTCTTCAGTTTTTAGTTCTGTTAGTTCTTCCTCTCTGGAAAGAATACGTTTCGTTGTTTTTGACTTCTTCAATGCTCTGCTTACTTCTTGTCTGTGATGATTTCTTCTGTAGGTACTTTCTTGGGTACAATGCGTAGTTCATCCCAAGGGCGTCAGCATTTAGTTGCCTCGTTGATAGATTAACCACCACGTGCTTGGGGTGGCTTCTTGCCATTATTTTCTTCCATCGTTGCGAACTTCTTCACTTACGTTGTTCTGGATCTCTCGAACTGAACTTCTGCCGCATGCCAGGTTATACAAAGATAAGGTCTTTCTTGCGGCATCACTTGTTATTTGTTATCCTGAAGAAGCCGTTAGCATGAACGGCGAAAAATCTAACGAACGTTTTGATAGACGGCGATACCAGGAAATAAAATATTCCTGGTTATGGAAATTTCCGGAAGATATTATTAACAACTGTACCAGCACAGCAAGCCATTAAATAAATTTTGTCTTTGTTATACCTTATACTTTAATTTATTTAATTAACTTAATCTTAACTTATTTTGCCTATTGTACAATTGTATCATAGTCAGATATTGGGCAACATTGGCCAAAAAAGTTGTTTCATCAAGGTGGCAAATCTAGTGCCAGACTTTTGAGATATTGAAGAGAGACTTAATGAAACGTTGGATATTTTCCTCTACCATTCGTGCATTTACAAGACTCGTTTCAGCGCTAGTATCGTCGATAGTTAACTTAATACAAATTGTTTCAAATCAATTGTTTTTCAATTTACACGACATTATTACTGCAGAAACCGTTAATAGCCAACCATGTAATAACGTTTCTGTGTAATTCCGTGCATTAGAAAAGCGATTATCGTCAGTTGTCAAATTCTTACACTAATTTTGCGCTACCCCATGCGAACGCAGCCTATGGTTAAGGTAATTAAATTACGATTTAAAAAGGAAATGCTTTTTAAATGGATCTACATGCGTAATATTACGGTTAATTAAGAACCTTTACATACATACCATTATAAGCAAATTGAATATGATTAGAAAGTCACAAGCCACACATTTCTTATTACTTTTAAGAACATTCATCGTATATTTCGCACTGATTTCTTAATATAAGAATTAACGACCGTCAAACCGGTTCTTCCGTTGCGAATTTTGAGATAGAACTAAATACATACTTTCTACACGAATTATAAATGCAGAATTTACCTAAGACGATGTAAACATAAAACGGTAACTCGATTGGTCGGCAGAGCAACGTAACAACTTGAGCAGGTAGAAATTTATTTCACGAGGAACATTGCTGGGCTTTCCTTTATATCGTTTGTTTTCTTTTTTTAACTCACGAGGTTGCATATTATTGCTTTTTTAATTAATAATTTCCTTTTGTTTTCTTTACGTCTTATTTAAAAGTGGGTCAATTTATTGGTTATTTATTCGTATAATTTTATATTAAAACTGGAATACACTTGTTTTTACACACAATATTTACGATTTACCTAAGGTATCTTTGGCCTTGACCAGTACCAACGTCATACGATACAAACACGCATACCAACCGCGAAGATAAGCGCTGCTATCTCGCAATTTAATTCGAATCACCGCGTGAAGAAGCATATTTTTCGTTCAATACAATTGATATTTCGTTTTGAGAAGGTCATGAAATGCGTCTTTTATATATATATTGGTGTCCCAAATTTTTGTCTATTGTCGTACAATTAAGTGAATATAATAGATGATCGATAAGTAGCGAACCAAACACCTTTTTTATTTCACCAACTAAAAATAAACTTACCTAATCTAGCAGCTTTTGATAGTCTTAATTTGTGAACTGGTGCATTGCCGTGAAGCAATAGAACAGCGTCAGTTTTACGCGCCGTCAAAATATGTGCACATTCAAGGAGAGGCCAAGCTGACAAACTTCCAAGTTGAAACAGCAGCATTGAAGCAGTGTCGATGAACTAGACAGGCAAGAAGTTGATTATTGATCTATTGATGAGTGGGATTGCTTGAGTGCGCTCAATAGGATAGGAAGCCAAACTAAGGTGACCTGATTTGGGTGCCAGAATACGAAGGCCATCGAGGGAATGTGCAGATTGCTTCATTGAACACAGGCTTACATTTGGAGTGGATTTATTAAGTAGGGACAATAAGCCCATTAGAACAGCAGTAGGCCTGCTAACAGGACACTGTATGTACCTACTGTGCGACTCCACAGCACTGGCAGGAAAAAGCCGAAAGTTACGTAGAGAGATCACTCGCAAGGCAGCTAAATTTGGCGAAGAAGGCAAAGCTAGCGTGATTGATCTAATGATAGAGCAATCGCATTGATCTGAGAAGATTGCAGTGGAATAGGCCAAGAATCACCTCCTGCAGTAACCTAATCTAATTTAATCTAACAGTAAGTAATGTAACCATAACCATGTCAGCATAAGTTTAAAAACGAAACAAAAAGTCCAAATAAAAAAAAATAATAATAATTTGCAACACCATTCATATACATTATAAACACACTTAATGGTCATCCTGTATATACAAAAGATATTTTTTCGAAAGATTTCTGAGGTCTATTATATTATTTGAAAATTCTGATTTCCTTTGATCATTTTTCACAAAACCTAGGTACAATTTGCCAATTCCAGCAGATTGAGACGCTCTGTACATTTCATATTTCAGATCTTCCAGCAGAAGAATTATTCCAGGAAATCAAACGAATAATGGTAATAAGTACTAGCAGGTAATTGATTCATTAGATTATGTTTTCCAGTAACAAAAACAGGTGCGTGTCTAGAGAATCGTGAGTTTGTGTATATACTGTGTTCTTTTTTTTTCGTTAAGATTTAATTGCATAAAATTGTTTATCGGGTATAATAACGTGTATTTTTAGAACGTGTTTCTGAGAATCCTGTTTGTATATTTAGTTTTCCGGTAATATTAAAGTTAAAATGCAACGACGTAAGTATTTCGATGTTACGATGTTCTCAAATTTTAATGTTGTTCAGAAAGTTATAATATATAATGAAGCGAATATATCATATAATTATCAAGGATTTATTGGCTACCACCTACAATATCTCGCGATGAAGTCGAGAGGTTCAAAATAAATAAAAAAATACGATTTCTTCAACCCTACATAGCCAAATCTCCTATTTTATCATATTTGGGTCAGTGAGTGCGGAAGCAGTTCGCATCTTAATTCATGGAATTTTGCCATGGCGACATTTCAAGTCTGCACACATGCATTATCTGCAAGAAACAGATTTTTTTTCTTCGTCAAATGCTTTTATAGCATTCTTTAAACGATCCCAGATGTTGGCATAATCCTTGACATTAACACACATACATACAAAAACACTGTGGTTATGATAAAATGGCTTTGGTCACGAAAAACCCACTTTTCGTCTATTATTTGGTTTCTTCATTCGAATTCTGCTTTAACTTCGCTAAACATTCTTTTGAAGTTTGCACACATGTGTGTTTATGGTCAATTGTGAGGAATCGCAGCATCCATCTTGTGGAAAGCTTCCTTACATGCTAAAATGATATACACTCGGTCACTTGAGATGCCCACAGCCTCACCAATCTCGCACGCTTTCAATCTCTGATCAGTCATTACCATATCGTGAATTTTTTCGATCAATTCTGATGTAGTTACCTCATTTGGCCGACCTCGACGTTCTTCATTAGAAACGCTCGTATGGCCGCGCTTAAATTCAGCTATCCAATATTTTATGGCCGATAAGGCCCAGTTTTATCCTCGTCATTCGTTTTCGTTTTCAAAAACAAATATTTAATCATTGCTCTAAATTTATTTTTTTTCATTACAAAAGTTGTACACTTTAAATGGCTCTCATTCACAAACTGATTGACATGCTTGTTCTTTCACATCTTTTTCACGTCAGCCCAATCGTATGTACTGTAATGTTATATGCACTAGCGCTCGTTTAAATTAGGGGTGAACCGCTCTCGTTCAGGATGAAAAGTAGATGTTACGTAATCAATTTTTAGGAAAGTGTTGACCGAAAGCATTTGGTGAGTTAAAAGTAAATATAAAAATTATAAATAAATGTGGTAATAAATTGTGGTAAAAGAACAGCCCTCGTAGGAATGCAAGATTGGCGATCAACAGGTTTCACGTGTTACCCAACGGTATTCGGCGATGTTTATATCTTAACGTCATCGATTACCTTTGATGTGGCCACGAGATTGATTCGTGTCGATCGAAAAACTTTTAGAAGAGGTCAAAAACAAACGAATCCCGGAAAACGAAACGATAACGGAAAAAACATCGCTGACCATAGGCAATGCATCGCAACCTTGTTCGTCACACGACTGTCCACTCCATAGAACTAAGCATTTACATATTATGTACATATGAACGTACGTATAACATACATACGGCAAAACATAGTTTCACCTCATTATCCTCTCGAAGCCGATGATGTCAGTTCAAAAGGCGGTTTTAGTTAATCAAGACAGACGCGATCGCCAGTGTTTGTAAGCGGTTCAGTGCGATTACATCGTAGGCGGCCTCGACTAAGTCCAAAAACAGATCGTATACGTATAAAAGAATCAGATCAGCATACATCTGAAAAAACAAAAGCTATCATAAATGCGGGACACATCCGAACTAATTAGCGAATCGACGACGATAGTGCGAGTGCGTTTACATAGCCTACTTGGATTGTTGATTATAGTCGAGAATTGATAAGATCGTGAAAAAGGGAATAATTAGGAAAGATGAAGAAGGCATTCGTACTTCTGACCTTTCTCATTAAAATGGTTCGTATTTGTTTTTAAGAATTTTGGCTAATTTTATGTTTTTTTAATGGAAGGCTGCGGTAATAATATTAATCGGAGACAAATATTTGTATTGGTATTTATAGTTATTGGTAACATAAATAAATTTTTGCGTTATATTTTCTTATTACGATTCGAAATTTACATTAAGGCGCGAAGTTTCCATCTCCAGACATTAAAGAGAATTTCGAAACAATGAATGCAATAAGGAAGCAAAGGATGCGCGTTGAATAACTTGAAATCTTCGCTCACGGATTTGCAGAACATAAATTGTAACAATATTGTTGCAAAGGAAAATGTATCGGTTTAGCTTTTCGAAGTCAAAGATCTTTATTTTTATAATTTTTTGATCGGGTAAAGCATATTGCGGGAGGTCGTTGCAACAATCGTTCCTCCCATTAAGATTTCCCAAATGTAAGTTACCCAAGAACAAGTTTCACGGTTTTTAATTCTAGCATACTATGCGAAGAAATCTAGATAAATTGATTGGATGTCTCTAAATTATTGAAATCGCAAAATTTTAAGTCGAAATGCTTCCTCAGACTGCATGAGGATAAATAGAATACGGGAATTTATAAAATTGCATAATAAAAGCAATAGGTTTAAAGAACGCATGGCGCATTACCGCTATGGAAGAACTGAATCGTTAAGCGTAACGTGTTACATTACAACGAAACCGGGCATAACATTAAACCAGAAAATCTCAAATTAGTTGAGAATGTAACTTCGCAACGATACTTAGAAACATATGCAAGAGAATGCAAATCTGTTATATCGAGAAGGATCTCTTCGTCACTCTGTATTTACGTTTTCTGTTACGAATCTTTTAGAGTAGGGATGTTAGAGTAAACCATCTTCCTTGCTGTAAATGCTTTCATCTAATTTTCTCCTCCTCATTATGGTCTCAGTTGTCGCAAGTGTAAGCGGGTGGTAAAAAAAAATAAAATCGCCAACATCTATGAATGTCATTTCCGTTGTGCTTTTTGTTATTAAATTTTGGTATTAGGACACACTTATTTCTCATCGTTTTCAACAATAATCGAACCAGCTAATTGCACCCTCGCAATTCAAAAACAAAGGTTCCTACTTAAAAAGTAGAATAATTTAAAATATTCTTCGTTGACAATGATTCGATTTTGAGACGTCGCAACATCGATTGAGATCTCTTGATAACATTAATATTTGCGAAGAATGGTTGCAGAGTATTCTCAGTAATCGTAGATTATTGTCCCTTGATCTCTCGATTGCTCCTCGTGAAGGTATTTACATTTATTTCTATTGGGATAGAGGCAATTATTTGAATTCAAGAGATATTCTTCTGACAAACTAATTTTCCTTACGTTGGTATTTAAAATCTCTTTAAAATGTTTTTCTTTTAGTTTATATGGAAAGCTCTTTAATCATTTGAAATTAGATTTCAATCTTCATTGCATGGATCCAAGGTACTTGCATATTTGTTTTGCTTTCTTTGTAAAGCTTGGTTTGAATCAGAAAAATTACTCAAATATCTGTTTACCCTGTACTGTATACATTCAAGGTCTTCCATTTATATGTCATATCAACGTAATTAACGACCTGTAATAACTATGGTTGCGGTATGCGAGAATACGGGATATTGTTACAATAAATAAACAAATAAATAATGTCTCATGTGTTGATTTTCGCGAGTAGGTATGAACTAACTAAAACCGAATTATGAACAATAACGTAATTTTTAATGTGTAAAGTTTAATCTGTTGAAGTGCCATCGTTCGCTAGCAATAGAATAATTTAAACTTATTTATTATTATCGTGGTGGAGGAGTGAGCCTTGTAATGTGTATCTCCTAAAGCAATTTAAATATTTACATGAAAAATGCATATTTACACACAGCAGCATGAGAATTACGTTTCGCGAAACATTATTAGCATACAAAGATATTTTTTTTTTGAGGAAAAAGCTTTCGGAATACGCTAGATATGTAAAACAACGAATTTCTAAGAAACAATTTAATGGGTATAAAGAATGCTTTATGTACATATAAGTACGATAATGTAAAACATAATATTTGTACAACGATATCGTATTGATTGTGAGTATAAAATTATTTACATTTAATGCATAAATTATTCGATTCTCGCCAACTTAATATTATTGCCAACTTAAGAATTTAATTAATTAATTTTAAAGGTAACCCAGGAATTAAAGTACAACAATTATTGTTTGCGTTTGATTGTCGTGATTGTGGATAGGTACTTTATATTACTACAAGCAATGTATGCATATTTAAAAAATATATATTCGTAACATCGTACATAATAATTCAGTCAGGGAATAACCGCAACAGCGTTTGTAGTGATCACACGAAGAACACTAAAACGTCCATGCAATAATAAACACATCTGCATAAATTACTGTTTTGATCGCAATCAACGCAATTATATTTGTGTGTATGCATGTAAATGTGTAATGTGTAGAACCGTAGGTTAAGATTATAACATTGAACAACAATAAAATTGCTTCCTAGGTGAAAATACACAATTCTGAATGAAGTTAATGTGCCGTACGCGAATATCATTTTGAAAAATTTTAATTGGTTTACGTATCAAGCTCAACGTCGTTAAAGACTTAGTAAAAGCCTTCTCATCCGTGGTTTTTGCCAAAGGATGAACCTGTTTGAAAATTCCCGCGGCTCGGTGAAGCCAAAATTAAATATTGTGTCTCAGATTCAACAACTCTTCAAAGAATCCAACTTTGGGAAACTTCTTCAAAGTATAGAAATTCAGGTTTGGGATGTGTTCTGTCAAGTGGCAGAATGCTTCCTTAGGAACGAGAAGACCGAAAGTTACAAGGAACTGATTGGCTTTGTTTCATGAGGGCAAGTTAGCCACGTTATGCTCACGACGAACGTTTCCATCTGGACATTGCCAAGATGGAGAGATGATACCAGAGCAAACGATCCGCGCCATTGTTGGCTGATTATTGTTGAATGCTTATCAGATATACTCCCCAAAAGAAAGCAATTCAGCTTCTTCTTAGTCATAATCGTGCTTAGCACATTGAATTAATTAAGAAATTACTATTTTAGTCTCGAAAGCATAAACTTTTCGAAATGTCGTTGCCCAGCGTAATCGACAACAGAACTTAGGAAACTTCACAGTATAGGTTGAACACTAGATTTTTAAAAATTTCTTCCCTTGTTATAGAAATTGAATTTGAAGTAGTGATTGTGGATATGGATGTTTAAAAAAGCGGAATTCGTTTTTGCAGGGAAGTTCATGGAATTTGTTGAATTGTTCTTAGGTAGAACGTTGATGTTTTAAATTGCTGCTGTCGTGTTGGGAAATTTTTAAATTCTAATATTCGAATTTTGAGCCAAAAGTTAATGATCGCATTTTTTTAAACTGAACATAGTTATGAACACAGAAATTCTTCTCTATCCCCGTTACCGTAACACTGCAATCAATGCAAAGCAATCTTTACTATTAACAATAAGTAAAACTGAACAAATAAAAAATTTCAATCTCTCAAATTTATACCATAAGATTTGAGTCAGCCCTATGTACAGTTTAAAACAAAGACACGCCAAAAAAGTGAAGGCGTTAGAGAAGAGAGAAAGTGCAGAAAGGATTTATTTTTTTAATTTAATTTATTTATTTAATACTCAGTGAAATTAAAAAAAAATTGTGATCGATTGTTATTACTTACAAAATCAGATTAATAACATTTCCTTATGGTGCATTGGCCTTACTCAATCGTGACTTCTCGAATAAGGATCTTGGACACCGTTAAACAGGTGCAAACTCGAATTTTATTAGTGCGGTGGGAAGTCCCTATTATATATCATTTCATCCAGCTTAAGTTCCTCAAATATTATTATTTTGAAATTGAAGGGCTTCTAGGCATGTTAGTCATAAAAGTATAAAAGTTGGTCCATGGGCCACGAAGACTCTAGGTGAGCTACTTTAAGTTGATTTAAACATGTTTTCTTGACTTTTAAACTTTATTTGTTACACATGGGCTTCAATTTCATCAACTTACCTTGCATAATATAATGAAATATGCGTTCCAGATAATTTGTGCGGTTACACTGAATCAGTACAGGCAACGTTAAGTGATTTCTGTACTTTGCGGTTTCGACAGTGTACTAGATTTATTTGAGAAACACATAATTACTAATACGCATTTATTGCACCATATGCGTCGTTATTATTGTCAAAAAGAAAAGATCTGTCAAGAAAGAGAACGAAAATGCTTCTTGATATACACATTTATGTAAGGCATTGGCTTTGTTGTGGTAGGAGACAATTTTTCTTCCTTCATATGTTCCCCACGTTCACTTCTGCGGTTTTTTAGTCTTTGCGGTTAAGACGGAGTAATTGTCCATGCGAGAACCTGCTGCTACCTTATCTTTCTTCAAGGAAAACACAAAAAAGTGATTTGAATTCAAGCTACCGACTTTGCGACTTGATAACCTCCATTTTCGGGGATTTCGTTGAGAATTTTATTGAGGTAATCAATCATTCGAGCCGGACATGTTGCAAACACGGTATGCAGCGAATGATATTTGAATAAAATACTTTATTTATTTAATTTAATTCTTACTAGATGTGGAAATTGTTGAAAATTGCTGTTTTGATTTTTATTGTTTTAACATATTAACCTTTTGGAGATGCTTTGCTGTAACGTAATTGTAATTTACATATCTGCAATTTATGTTTGGATTGTTACTAGCAATAATAGTCGTCATTAATGGCTCAGTTCGGTTTTTGTTTCTTATTCCTTTGTAACCTTTTCCCGATTTTTTTTTTTAATTATGCCACCCCTGGGATCTAGGTTATTTTTGTTATTTTTTCTTTGATATGCCTTCAATATAATCCTAATATTATTTTCTTGTTTCGAGCTTGCTATTTATTGAATTAATCTTAGATTCTCTGTTTAGGCTGCCCTAAATTCGCGGCCCCTATGTTGGGTTTATCTTTTATTAGTTTTTTTTTTTATTACAACAAAATAACTCTAATCAGTAGTCAATATAATTCAACTTAATTAATCTGATATGACAAAAGAATATTTAATGGATGCACGGAACTATTCTAGCAACAGTGTACATCACAATTTTTCCATTCAAACGTATATCCGGTTCTTTGGTAATATTTCATAATTTATAATCGCGAGGTATAAAAGCGAAGAAAGAAGGTCGTGATGTATAGAAAAATGGGTGTCAACAAATAAATTAATTTGAACGTATTCTATAACAGGGATTGGCGAAGTTAAAAAGCTATGAATTGGTCCAACGCGGCTTCATATTCCATTGTCCAATACGAACGTGACACCAAACAGCGATTCTTTGCTCAGAAAATTATATTGTTTACTTTTCTTTGAATCATCTAGTAAAAATTTCTTTTAAACAAACCTGACCTATTTGCTACGGATGACAGGACATGAATCACAACATTAACGCGGCAGTACCTCACCGCGTTACAAATATAACTCTTACAAAACATGTCAATGAATAGTAGAAAGTCGGAAAATAAACATTAGGTAAATAAAATAATCTACTTGTACGATCAAGGTCATTATTCAAATAAAATTCCGTCGAATTTCGTCGAAAAAGAACCCGGCGTCGGGCAAATTACTAATCGGCGATAAATGTTATATAATAGATTTACCTTTTACCTTACCCAATGCGAATGCATGGTTTGAATCATCAGTTTAAACGGCACGAAATTACTCATTCCAGCGTTGAAGCGTGTAAAAAATCGGAGAACAAAGGATGTCGCATGTTGTTTAGAATAAGGCACGGTTTTGAAATTTTCAATTGTTGGACAGTTGGAAAGAACAAAACCTTGTTTTGACAGGAAGTGTGAGGAATTTATCAAGTTAGAAAAGTGCATTTATTCAGTAATTTACTAAATTATATGCTTCATTTGGATCGAGATTTTATACATAGTGAACCGCTCTGTTTCTTTTGGTATCATTTACCAACGACAACCTTTGGTTAAAGATTCGGACGAGGGAGTGTTTTTTGAAACACTTCAGTGTTTGTGGTAGAGGGTATAGCCCTCTACCACAAACACTTCACTTACACTGAAGGACGTTTCGATAGCTAGGCTATCATCTTCAGCAGCAATATTAAACTGGGTCTCCAGCATTCGGCTTCTTAAGGTTCTTTTTCTTTTCTCGCTTCAGTCTAGTGGCTTGTTCCCTTGTGTCCTCAAATAATTTGTCGTTTCTTCCCTCGTACTGTGTCTTTTGACTTTGCTTTTGGTTTTCTCGAGATCTCTTCACTTTTATTGCTTTTTCTCCTATCACTATGAATATTACATCATTAACGCCTCTGTTAGGTCTAAATTCAAATCGTGTTTCCTCTTTCTAGTCCAGTCCATAGTTTTCTCTTTAGTATTCCGGCGTGTAGTTTCACAATAATTGAAGCACACTGGGTTAAAATCAGACGAAAGCATTCATATCAGGTTTGCAAAAGAGAGCAAGGATAATGCCGATGTTTTTTCAGCAGGGGTTCTTAGAATATCAGTAGGCTATTTGTAGCCCCAAAGTATCACTTTTATAAATTTGGAAAAGCTGAAGAATAAGTGTTAAGCTCTCCTTAAAATTTTGTCATCCTCCATACCATACATCCGGGCTGCTAGACGACCACTTAAATACGCTAATACAGAGTGACATGATCCCCTAGCTTATTGAAAGGGAAATATTATTATCCAGTGAAATTAAGATTAGATGCCTTGCTGTGAGATTTGAGCGCATTAACACTGCCGTTGACGAAGTATAGGTACATCTTTGGTAGGTATTGCAATACTCAACATGATATTCTTCGCCACGATGGCACCTAGAGTTTTGTCGAATTTGGAGTCTTCATTAAATAGAATTTGTTCCAATTGCCCCATCCGATTTTTCTTTATCCCATTTAAAACGGTTTTGTTTTTGCCTTTACCTAAGCAAGGATTTACCTTCGCCCATAAAGCATTTACCCTCATTATCATTTTAAGCAAATACGAAGAGATGTATAAAGCTCCTTTTTTGCATATAGTGACACCCTTATCGGCCATATGAAGGGAGCCTTTTTGGTGGTATCTGTGAAGTTAAGAGCACTAGGTCCTATTCTATTTTACAGAATTACATGATGAAAGTCCCAACCAAAACAGACTATTCAACGTACACCTGGCATACCTACGCTTACGAATTGGGCCCACCGGTGCCTCCATATTCTAATCTAAGAAGCCAATACAATCCTCCACCGTTTGACTTCAACGCACCGGCACAGCAGCAACAAAGTGAGAGCAATTTGCATGGAATTCATGAGCGGACACAAGGGACTGTTTATCCAGGAACACATTTTGAAGATTCGTCGTTGAACAGAGCATCTAGAAATTACCGAACTTCAAGTGGTAATGCAGATGCTGTAGGTGAGAAGGAAGTTTTGACTAGTGTGTTATAATGTGTGTTGGTTTAATATTCAATCTATTTTTTTTTTTTTGTAGATTATCATCTGCAAACCAGGGCAACTGAGAGGGAGACTTATGTACCTGAGGAACGAAAATGTAAGTAATAATTAATAGTCTTCTTTTGCAAATATTGCCTGCAACATAAAGTGTCGTTACAATAATTCCAAATTACCACCTAACCTTCTTTTAAAGTTGTAGACGACGCCATTACCTATCCGCAACCTCACGATGCACCTGCCTTCAATAGTCACCAACAAAATCCGCCAAGAGACCAACAAGGAAACGTTCCGGCACAAACAAATACATCCCCCAAAAAGCAAGATATCGTTGGACATAATTGCGTCTACAACCTTTGCGAGGATGCCTCCGATTATCCAGAAGATTTAATCGTTCAGCAACTGAGCAAATCAAGACAATTCGACGGGTTCTTCAACAATACGCAGATACCTGTCTTGACCAGCAAGGTATTTGGAGGGCCTGAAAATCTGTGCAGTTCCACGCAGAACACAACTTTTCCTCGGTCGGCGGTAAATACTAAGCTTGTCAAGCGGTACATTGCCAACGTTGGCGATTATAAGCAAGGAGTTACAGTGGAGACTTGCAAGTAAGTAGAGTTCCCATTTAGTAGTTTCATTCCGTGTAAATATGTATCAAGCTAGAAGGGTGTAAGCAGTAGAGAGGGAGCAGTCATTTTGGTTGTGGTCTTTATCGAGCGTCAAGTTTCATTGCATGATCAAGCAAGCTTCCATTACTCGAAATATTTTTGATACAAAGTTAAATTGTGAGCCAATTAAGTCCCTGGTAGCACAGTTGGCTGGCCTTCAATTGAAACAATGTCGTGCGGTTGGTGCAATATCCGTGGTACTTTTCTAACGTTGAGTATCGATTGGCTGTAGTGTTGGTCGACAATCCGGAAATCCTTGAGTGACATAAGCAAGTCAATGTTGAACCAATTCAGTCGGTTGAAGATCAGTTGCCAAGCGTTGTAAACATGTGACGTCACGCTCGGCAGACAACAGTGATCCAATTTTCAGGGAATGTTCGTTAAAGTTCAGTGGACGGTAAAAGCAGATAGTTCGCCTAAAGATCAGGCAAGTATGCAAGAACGTCGTGGCCAAAAGTGTAAAATGTTTATGCCTTCACGTAGTGCCGACATCGCTGCCAACGTCGAGCTAAGCGGTCCGTGATCGGGACCCAACGTTGAGCTAAGCGGTCCGTGATCGGGACCCAACGATGCGCCAACCGTCTGCGCTACTAGGGATGATTCAAACGGCATAATCCCTTAACGAAGATTTGAACTTACTTAACATGATAAATGTGTCCTTTGTTTTCTTATTGATATGTTCATAATTGTTCTTCTTGCACTGTCGGTTATTCTTTGAAAATGTGAATTCCAGGTGGTCAGTTTAGATTCTTTGATTACCCGCAAGAACTGAGGCTGTTAATTGATCTGCATTGCTTCATTACAAATAGTCGGAGCTCTTAGATCTTCCAACTTCATTCTTTTGGTGAAGGATACAAATGCTATTTTAGCAAGGTTTACTTTGAGGTTCTCCCTCTTGCATTTTACTTCTATCATCTCTAGTGCTTGTCGCAGGAGTTCTGAGACGATGTCGTCATCTCCCCGCGTATAATAGCCAGGATTGTTTTAGCAGGCTGCTATATCCCACAATAGAGAGCAATGGCCATGCATTGTCTCACCTGCTAACGTTGCGAGTGAAACATACGTTCATATCTTGTTTTCTAAGAACTTTAATTCTACCTTTCGATATTCTGCGAAGAAAATTTCTGCCGAAATTATTTTTTTAGATTTCATCGATTCTGAGATATGAAACTCGTGTAGTCTGAACAACATCTTAAGAACACCCAGCACTAAGTTAACTGATATAATATTCGTTTATGGTTAAAATCTCATCATAAAATGTGAATTTCATGCTGCATGGTAATCTACTTCTTCTACCAACCATAATTTTAAGGCTTAAGCATGCTTCTACTATTGAAACTTTGGCGACCATAACTGTAACGTTTTTCGTTTGTTACAGTAACGCTGACAAAGAATGCATGTTCGGCGAGAACTTCCCATTGGAGTACAAAACTGTATGCGTGCAGAAGTACACCACTGTTCCGTTGGTGGCCTTCGATGATGATAAGAACCTGCTCGTGGAGAGCTTTGAATCTCCGTCGTGCTGCGTGTGCATGTATAAAATGGTGTAAGCCCCGAGAATCGAAAATGCCATTCGCATCTTAACTTTAAGTCGTATTTATGTGATTAAGTGATATTCTCGTATTCGTTTGCCGCAAATAAGCATAGTAAGTGGACAATACAATTTGTGATGTGATTCGATGATTTCGTAGACTGTATAATGCAAAATAATTTATTATTCATGTAATTGTTTGGTGAATAAAGACGCTAAAGGAATTACTGCAAATTAGAGTTCTGTGCGTGTAATAGTTATGTGAATATGTAAGATTAAATAAAGATCTGTTGATGAAGAAATCTGGCTTGGATTCCTAGATTTTCGATTATTTCTTTGTTCAAAAAAATTGGAAAACTTTGATGGTACTATTTTAAGAAGTATGTATATAAAGTTTCAAAAATACAGCTGTTACCTGCGTATTTATTCTAATTCTTCTTGACTGTTACCTGCGTACTTCCTCATCATCGTCGACTTGATAGGATTCAGTATGCTGAGCATACCCAACATTTATTAATTCACTTCTTCTGAACGGTTCGTCCACATCAGGGCCCAGTTTTTTCCGTGGTAGTTTATAATACATCACATCAAGCGTCATTAAGAAGCAGCAAATCAACATTTTTCAAAAGATCTTCAGATATGGTAGTAGAGATTTGCGATAATACAGCTTCATTCATTTGTTGAATAAAGTTAAGTATAATATGGCGATGGGAACGTTGATTGAATTGTTTTTGCCTTCAGTGCGGGTTGTTCAGGGTGACTGATCAAAGTAAGCAATGTTTTCTGTGACGTTGAAATCCCCTATTTTTTTTTTAACTTCAATTAAAAACAAAACTCACGGAACCATTAACGAGAAGAAACCATTTGTAACCTATCTCTTACTTTATCCAACCAGATTAACACGAAATTAATGAAATGACACGAATTTAGTCGATAATTGCCATCTATACTGTTATATTTGATGCAATATCGAAGTTTAACGTTTGCATAGTTTCGGATTACACTAATTTTAGCACTAATTCCGCACTACCCCATATGAACTCAGCTTCAGGTATAAGGAATTATGTTTTGCACGTGTCGCTAGGAAAAATCTTTTTTGGCTATTGTAAGTCTTAATATAAAAAAACAAACACAAAATACTTCTAAAGCGATCTCCCTGAAACAATATTAGACTCCTCTTGCAGAACTTTCACGACAGTTAACATCCATAACCATAATCTTTTTATGTTTGTTACAGTAATAAAGATGAGAAATGCATGTTCAGCGAGAATGTTCCTTCACAATACACACTGACGTGCGAACAAAGATTCACAGTAATACCCCTGGTGACATACGACGACGACAAGAAGCTTCTGGTGGAAAGCTTCGAATCGCCATCTTGCTGCGTATGCATGTATAAAATAGCGTCTTAAGTGCGTACGGTACAAAGATGATGTACGTGAGATGCGTAATTATTCATTAGATTTTAATGTAGGATCGTCCTGACAAACTGAATGAACATTATTGCATAAGTAGATATGACAACACAATATTTTTTAAAAACCTGACGCAGAGCATCTTTTTTCTTTGAACTATTTCTAAAAACAAAACTGTATGAAATTGCTGAACTAAGAAAATGGCGTTGCCAGATATCGCAGTAGTCTCGGTGTTTCTTTATGTGGCAGCACCTGTTTTTAAACATAATTTGATCTCAAAATTCAGAAAAAAAAAAAATCACATGACTCTTGTATTTTGCAACAGCGGCTTTAGAGCAACCGGTAAAAAAGCTAAATCTATGAAATAATTTATTTTTCAAACAAAGTATCGGCGCATTCCGCACCATACAAGATTAATTAATTAATTAATTAATCGGGGGCAGCCGTTTCGAGGATACTTTTGTGTTATTTGACATACTATCCAAAGTCCTTGTTATTATTATTCATTTATATTTCAGTGACAATATAGGAACTTTAACCATCCATACGAAGGAAAATCACTTCAACTCTCTCTTGTGGAGGAATCTGTTTGTTTTTAGCAAATAAATATAAAATTGTCTTTTTATAACAGGCAGATTATTTTAGCCATTTTTTAAATTATTTTTATTGCTTTAAAACGGGTCTCTAATAGAAAAATGCCATATAGCATTTGTTATTCAGAACTTAGAGATCAATCAAATTATGTAGTGCTCCAATTAAAAAAAAAAAATACATTGTCTTAGTAGCTATTGCGATATCTGACAATATTGAAAATGGGTTATTTGTTAATTTTAAACAATTTTGTTTTTGGAGGTATGTATTAGATTATCACTTCAAATATGCCTCGTCAGATTAAAAATTATAAGTCTACGCGTTATGCTGTGGTAAGTGTCCCGAACTCAGGAACTAAATTCAATCCTGATTGACGTCATACGATAACGTAGTTGGAACAGAACGTGGACGATGCGTGACTATACAATTTAGAAGTTTCCGTATTTCGTTCAAATAATAAAAAAAAATTATAAAATGCGGGTATTTATACGAATTTTGTCTTTTCTCAAATGATATGCAAGCAAGCAATCATGTAACTCACTGGTTCAACATTTATTTTTCCAGGAAATTAAAATATGGCATTGTTTTCCGAATGTTTGAAAAATTACCTACAGGGTACCATAATTAATATATATTTTTTTTATAAACGTTTGCGCAATAAGAACTTGCACTGCTTGATTTAAAATAGTTTAAAAAAAGTAGAAAGGTAGAAAAAAAAGTAAAATAAAGAAATAAAAAAAAAAGAAGGTAGGCTCTTTGAGCTCTTTCAGAATGGTTGTTATTTACTGGCTAGTGTTATCTGAAATGTACTAATAAAATATATTTTTAATATTTTAATTTTTAAATTGTTTATTTGCCTAATTACAAAGGAGGAAAATACATTTTGGATAAACTTTGTATTTCGATTTTGTTTCTTTTTTTAGATTCGGACAAGAAAAAAACATGGGAGGATCGAAACAAAATTGCCTGCTTTAAGTATTGTACATTACATTTACACTATTTAGAATGGGGAACGAATTAGGATCCTGGGATAAAAGCTATTACAGCATGATGTTAGTGGGTACTAAAGTCTACTACAACAATAATTTATTTTACATTTTCAACTTCAAGTCGAATTTAACTTCAATCTTAAAGATTTTGCCTGTTGCTTACATTCAGATTTAGAACGATTCTGCTATAGTTTACAGTGTGATAATGTGATTTTATGTATACGTATAATAATTTGGAGAGAGACAATTAAAAGATTTAGTATACGGAGGTATATTACTTGAAATTGCCAAGCAGGCGTCTAATGTATAAAAAAATGTAACTGTAGATATTATGTAGAAAGTTAAGTTAGTAGATAGCGTTCTAATATTCTAAGGTAATGATTTTTTGTATATAAATTATGTATATAAATTATGTATAAATATTGTTCCTTTCATTTATAAACAAGATATTTTAAAAGTGGTACCTTTAAGTAAGAAATTTTGTGGCACACTTTGTATATTTATATTAAAAATAATTTTCAATAAATTAATAAAATTTACTCTCGATAATTTTTTGTCATTATTAAACAGGGACGTAAATGATACATTTTATTGCAGTCTATATAAATAAATCATGCTGCTCTGTAATATGACAATATGGTCGGTAGAAAATTCTCATGGATTTGTGGACACCATTACATACCCAAAAAAATTGTATTTGGCACTGGCAGAAGGCGAATCATTGGACCTATTTGTTTTAACGGAATGATAAATCATTAGGACCCTTTATTAAACAGCTAACAGAAATAATAGAAATTATAGAAGGATTTTCTCAACAAGACACTCCCTCAGCACATAGGGATTGACAAACACTTCGTTTGGAAGAGTTTTTTGATAATTGGCTAGAAAATCTCGAAAGGAACAAGTACATATACAGAAGTAGAGAGCAAATTCAAGTAAAATTGTTTATAATCTGATGTTACTTGACTTAGTTATCGTCATGCACCGAATCTGAACTACCAAGGATCCTACAAGAACAAAGACAAACGTGCTTGAACTCCCCTTCAAAATATGACGCATCTCCATTAAATTTATCTACCAATTTCATTAATTTTTATCTTAACACTAACCATATAATCAGCATCATAAATGATTCCTAGTAATCTACACTCAACACCAACAAAAAGTGCGAAGGAATTCTATTTTTACAGTGGCGCGATGGAGGTTCGACGTCAGCGATTGTTACTCAAAACAAAAATAGGAGAATGGCAAGAGCGTTGAATGCTTCTTGCGTTATTTCCTCTTGTGATGACGGTGTCGTCCTGGAAGTGCGTTTGATTGAAATTAATTCTCGATACCGCCGAAAACCGGAGAAGAGACGAAAACCGCAAAAGAAATGTAGACCACGTGGAAGAAAACCTCGAGAGTATCTTATGGTTGTTATTTAGAGTTTATCTTGTGGTAGACCTGAACCTAGAATGATGAACTCATAAAATGTTGCTTCGCCTATAGAAACGCGTGAAACATTATTTGTTAGCGCTTTGGACTTGAACAATCTTTAAATATATGTTGTTGTAGACTTTTAATGAATTTAGGTTGAAACCGTGTCGTAATAGGATGAGTCCACCGACGCTTCGCTCTCACTTGCATGGAGCTTCTTCTGAGCTGCTGCATAATCTGGTTATATGCTGTTTTCCAATACTGAGTTGTTGATTTTTACTAATATAGATGTTAAAGCTTCTTTATTTTCTTTGATTATGTTGTTTCTTAATAAGTTTCTTAATAATAAAAAGTTCGTCCAAATTGTGGTTGTTATCATTAAATTTTATAGCTTTTTAAAATCCATTATCTAATCACCAATTGCGTGCAGCATATTACTTACATGCACCTGTCGTTTCCGGGGAAAACCGCATTGGCAATGTATTCCAACATACTGAACTAATTATTTTCTTTCATTATCAATATAGTGGCGTGGCGATTGTGGTGGTTCCAGGTGTATGTTCGCTACTTTAATGGTATACGGAGGCTCCTTTTAGGCAAAGCTAGCTAGCGCCTTAACGTCTTTGAGTGTTTTCCTGTTTTGTTGAAAACGTACAAAATCAAAGTTGACCAAAGTGAGATTGAAAATCCCACGAGATAGCAATATCTACAACCGCTTGATAAACCAAAGGGAAAATTGCAAGTTAGATGATAAGAGCAAGATATAACGTAATCGATGAACTTTCTGGAATTGAACTTGGAATATCTACGCATAGTGGTATAGTGCTATCCGATTGTATTTTTTGATTTGTGCTTTGTGACAATTCTGCGGGTAAAAGTCAGTTCTTCACCGAACGATCTGAGGTTAGCTTTGAATGAAGTGAGTCTTTATTTTGAATATATGGGGAATTCCTTAGGAAGTGCGTGGCGAAATCTTTTTTTTTCCTTGCAGAATGCGTAAATCCCGTTTCTTATCGATGAATTTCATTTACACACGTATGAAGTTTATATTATAACAGCATTACTAAATTAGAAGAAAAACGAAATCACGTTTTTGAACACCGGGGAACTTCACTAACGCCAAATGCAGGTTTCGACATCTAAGCCATCATTTTCAATAATAAAACTGAGCTAACAAATTATATTAAAAGCCAACCTATTTACACATGCGTAAAATTATCACGGATTGACAGCGGTCATGCCGGATTGAATGATGAACACTTAACAGCTAGAATTTAATTTGCTCTAAATCTAACTTCATTAAATATGATTGTTTTTGTAAATTTCCCATGCCTGCATAACAATATAATTGCGTGTATTATCAATATTACGATTCTTTTCAAGCATTTGCAGGGTTACACTAGATTTGTCAAACCCTGAATTTATGATGAACCAGATGCTCCTTGTACTCAACTCTGATCGATCTTTTTGTTTGGCTAATACGAGGGTAGTTTGAAAAGTGTCAAGCCTCAACATGAAGACGAAACTGTGCTAGGTTACCGTCGAATTAGAAAGATGGCAGAGGCTGGGGGCACACAAACATGTGCTTTCGAGATAAAGAACTGTCTGGAGATTTGGTCATAAAACAGGAATTCAGGACCAAAAACGTATTCGAATGAGCATTTCCCTGTTGAATCGCTCTGAACAGCGAAATATAAGATTGCTCCATCGGCTGGGAAAATAATGGCAGATGTTTTTTAGAATATTCATGAAGTTGTGTTAATCGACCATCCTGAAAAAGGACGCGGACATACTATGCATTATTACTTGACAAACTGGAGGCAGAAATTGCAGAGAAACGTCCGTATTTGACGAAAAAAGATTTTATTCCGCTAAGATGACTTAGCCTCGTACACATAATTGATCGCAATGGAAATTTGCTTAAACTGCTTGAACGTTCTGCACGGTCTTAGAAGAATATTAGCGCCTTTACTGTAAGTTACTGTAAGAAAAGGCATAGGGATTAGGAAATGGAAATCTTCTGTAATTGTTGAAGAATATTTAGATAAATAAATAAAACTGCTATCTTGTTACACTGTTTTGCTATTTGAAATTGACAAAAAGGAGACAGGAGAAAACGTCATAACAAGCTATGGAAAATGTCACAATAGGAGGAAAAATAGTTTCACTTATTCCCGTTTAATGAAAGTTGTAAATCGTTAATATAAATAGCAAACGTGAATGGTCCACAAATGGAACCTTGAAGAACACCATGTTTAATAAGAAAAGTATTGAAACTAATTCCGGAAATTATAATCAACTGTATTTGATTGCATCCAGGCGGTTTCATATATTTTAAAAATAATTTATTGATGATATTTTCAGGGAAATCGAATCATGGTATAGGGCCTGTTTCTTCTTCTTATCTTTTCAGTAACGATTCTTTTTTAATTTTCAGGTGTTCAAGTACGCAATAAAATGTACTTGTCTATTAAGAAGATCACATAATTTATTCTAAGAACTTCAATGTTGCAATTCCCAAGATAGTTTTTCTTCGAAAATAATACATTATTGAAAGTTACCGCCTGGCTTATCCGCACATTAGCTTACGACCTTTGATACATAAAGATTGTCCCGAATTTCTTCACGGAAAAGTCTATTTACTTGAGGAGGTCGTGAATTTCGTTTATTTACTATTTCTTCAATTGAAAAAATAGGGTAATTACCCAATTACAAAAGAGAGTTGTATCAACGACCATATGGAATAGATTCGCCACCGAACGGTTTTACGTAAAATATTTCGGAACTTAAATGATTAGTAATTGTGCATTGTACATACATGGTTATCTAACCAAGAATGGTGCGGATTCGATAAAGCAGCGGTTAAGAGATATATAAATATAATTATTGCTTTTAGTCGAGGATGCGGTCATAACGTTGATAAAAGCAACTATATTACTTGCCCATCGCTTTGGAACCGGCCAGTAGTCCTGACTAGCCGCACCAGCGTAGACTTACGACATTAATTTCTAAACTACTAAACGAATAATTGAAAAAATGCGTTACCAAATTCTAATCTTGTGCATATCCAGCATTATTTTAGTATGTTTGTATTGGGATCAATGTTGGAAGGTCTATGGTGGTAAATTGTCATTTTGTTTTCCAGTTGGAAACGACCGAAGCTCGCCAGGTCTACGACGAAGATCACCAGGCTCTAATTCGTAAGATCAGAAGCTACACCAAGCGGCAGGTCGATGGCACTTGCTTGTACGAGATGTGTAACCAGACTAGCGACTATCCTTCCGAAGAGATCTTAAAAGTTATGCAGAAACGCGACGAGTACAAGGAATTTTTCGGAACGGTGATGGCACCTTATAACACGTTTATTAAGAGTCGTTTCGGTGGTGAAGAGAATATGTGCCAATCTGTACCCGTCTTTATGTTGCCACAGAAGGCCAGGGATGTTAATGGTGTTTGGCAAACCGTGGTTAACGTAGGCGAGGAGTTCCAGCAGATAGTTCACTTTGAAGCTTGCGCGTAAGTAAAGGAAATAGATACTGATAGATTGGATTAGCAAAGAAAATGTTTCTGTAGTAAAAAGAGGGATTTTCCAAGCGATTCCAAGAAAAGTATTTTTCTTTTTTATTTTTGGCAACTTGGTGAATACCCTTATAAATGCTTTTAATAATAAACAAGCATTATTGGCATTATATCAATTATTTTCTTTTTAGTCGAAAAAAAAATCATCTTTTTATACCTTTCGTTATCTCATATATTGTATGAATTCTCAGTGAAATGGACAGAGCTGTTTCTTGATATTTGCTTTGATCTATGACTCTAACTTATGACGTACGGCCCCCACGAAATCTCCCTTCCCCCGTATGAATTCTCAGTAAAATGGACAGAGCTGTTCCTTTATATTTGCTTTTATCTATGACTCTAACTTATGACGTACGGCCCCTACGAAATTTCCCTTCCCCCGTATCAATTCTCAGTAAAATGGACAGAGCTGTTTCTTTATATTTGCTTTGATCTATGACTCTAACTTATGACGTGTGGCCCCCATGAAATCTTCCTTCCCCCAAATTTTAAATTCAATGGTCCGTCTTGTAGTAGACTCTACTCTTCAGAATATGAAAACATCAGCAGGACCTTGTCTAGAGAACATTTCTGTCGTAGAAGATAATGCTGTAGCGGTCCCAAAAAAGATTTGGGTTGGCCCAAGAATTGAAGCCAGTGATCCATTTTAAGCACCGTGACTTAGAACAATAATTTTGGGCAAACAATTAATTTCTCAGATGAAGCTCATTTTTGTTTAAGTGGATATGTTAACAAAGAACATTTTTCGTTTTCGGGATGGAAACAATCCATAAAAGATTAACGAGAAGCCTTTTCACCCGCAAAATGTCACTTTGTGGTACGATATAGATGAAATTGATTTGGAGGACCTATGGTTGGTTGGCGGTTGGTGAAAGGATAATTCCAAGAAAGCAACTGTTAGTTGGCCTCCAAGAAGTTGGAATTTAACTCTTTTCGATAACTCTTTGAGAGGTTATTTGAAATCTATGATCTACGCAAACGAATTATAAACCCTGGAAGCATTGCGATTAAACATCGAGCACTGCATTCATGATATTAGAGCACCCATTCTTTGAAATCGAAGTGGATACCAAATAATGTGCTCAAAACATAATGAGCTCAAAAATAACAAATAATAATTTTTATTTTATTTATTTAAAAATCGCATCGTTCTTATTGGAAACCTTTTCATAATGAACTTGCTTACATATACCCAGAGAACATGAATTTCATAAAATTTTCGCAAAAAGACAATTTTGTTTCATATGAATTTTGAATTTTACAGTATGGATGCGATATGCAAGGTGGAAGAACATAAGATATCAGGAAGAAAGACCTACTGTGTTCAGAACGAGATAATACTAAAAATGTTAACTTTTAATACAGATCAAGGAAGCGACGACAAACCATTCAAAATGGCCTCCTTTCGAATACCCAGCGGCTGCGCTTGCAAGCATAAACCGCTTTGAAATAATCCGTCATGAAAGCTTATTGTTTTTTATAATATTCCTGACTTAATTTATTCCTATATTGTTGTATGTGTATTTATATACAGCGCACAAAAAATGAATAATTTCATCTCATATATGGAAATAGAATAAATCTGATATCTAGTTAGTTATTTTAATTTTTCCTCCAGAACGATCAATTTGTAACCGCACTTACTTGACGTTCTCCTCCATTTGATATCCTTTTCTTTTTTGTTTCGCAGTGAGGGCGCTGAATGTTACGCCCAAGCGCATTTGCCAGGCGGTCACCAAACGACCTGTGCAGTAGAGGAGATAGTCTTCAGGATGATTGTGCTCGGGCCGGATGGCGATCTAAAAATGGCACCTTTTCGTATTCCGGCCGGTTGTTATTGTAAATATATATTCAACAGAAGAAATTTGGTTTGATTCGATAATAGATTAAATTAAATAATGTAAAGAAGCTCCGCTATTTATCAAAATTATTATTGTATTATTTTTATTATAATTATTATTTGGACTATGTAAAAGATCAAATTATATTCTTGAAACACTTGATAGTTTTTATTTAATGGTCCATATCACCTGAAGTGTGTTGCATAGGACTCATTGCTGGTACACATGTTCTTGAGGCGAAAAACATTTTTTAAATTTTTCTCTATGTTATTCGGCCTAACTCGTATTTTCCGAGTAAATATAAACAATTAACTGATCACATTTAAATGACATTAAATATTTGGAACAAAGCCAACTATATTGTCACTAATATTGCCTTTTCCCATTTTTCTTTAAAAATTGATCTCATATAATTTAATTTTCGAACCAGAGGGCTCTAGTAGGACCGCTGAACTATACATAAAAAGAAACTCGTTACTTTGCAGGAAGATGCTAAAATGTTGAGCGGTTCGTCGAGCTTAAATTACGACATACGCTTTTAGGGTTGCTGACACATATATCTTCTGAAGGAATCTCTAAAATGTGATCTTTTATCTCGCCCTTTCTAAACCCAGAATATTTTTTTTTAATGCGCATGCATTTCCAAGCTTCCGAGCTGAAGTTTTAACCCACATATTGCACGGAAAGCAAATTAAGATTAAGGTACGTAAGTATAGGTATTCTAGTTCCTGATCCAAGTCTTACTCAGAAAAAACAATCACAATGGAAGTAACTAGTTAGTAGCATTAATAGCACCCCTGTGCTTGTTGTAATAAGGCCCAATAGATTGTAGTATGGCCTAACTTACTGCATTACTAGGAATTACCACCTTGCCAATCATTGGTACCTTGAATATCCCACCAGGACTGACTCTAGAAGTTCTGGTGGGCAGGGCTGACATTTTTCTCGAGAGGTAAATCTGGTGTCTTGCGGCATTGTTGCAACATGAATGTAGCCTGCACGCAGATGGGAATCTATGATAAGATTTTGATAACAATGTTCTGTTGATGTCTCCGATAGGAATTTCTTGGGAAGATGGAAGGGTATTGATGTGGTTCACATGAGCTTGACATGGAACCTGTCACCGTTGTGATCTTAATTCTTAAGGAAACACCTACATGCTCGAAGGAGGATCGTCTGTGCTTGAAGAAAGGAGCATATGCTTTGCCATTGTCGTCTGCAGAATAAGATTATTTTTTGTTTAGTGGCATTTCGTCACCACAAAAGAGCTGGAAGGTACCTCGCTGAGTAAATTTCTGGAATTCGCCAGTGGGTTCACTCAGCAAATTGTAGGATTACAAGGCTTATCTGCTATGCAGTGTAAGAAACCATTTTTTTAGGAACTTTTTAGTTCTTTTTTTAATTCATGAAGTATACGCATTCCAAGGTGTTAAATCGCTATTAGTATATAACGATTTTTACAAAAGGCGCTTAATTTTATTGTCAAAAAAATGCTAAAAAGACCATTTTCTTTATGCAGACGTAGAGCGAGTAATAACTCAAAAAACAAGATGTGACAAACCACCAAGCATCTTAATACCGCGCAATCGTTTTCTTTGGCAAGGTAAAAAACTGCCTCTAAAGATTTCTTTTCTTATCGACAGGTCATACTTAACGACCCTTTACCCACAGCATGATTCAAATTTCAAATATATCCGTCGGTTTCTCCCTATCGTCGTCACGTCTGGTGAATGAGCTGCTCTTATCGAAGGCGCCGTGAAGATTTCGTCGAAATTCTTTCTCCCGCATTTGTGTAGATAAAGCGTTTCAATGATCAATATTTGCACGATTCGTCGGAATATATGAATATGTATGTATAGACGTAGACGTCTTAAATGTTGAGGTGCTTATCTTCGTAATACCGTGTGAAATAATCTTTAAGTATACATAAATGGTTTTGACGTAAGTCTAACGGTCTGAATTGGTTTTGGACGGAAATCACACGAACATTTTCGTTAGAAAATTCCCGTTTTAGAAGCGTTGCACTGAGAAAAATTACAGTTTTAAGCCAAAAGTTTTGATTGTTTGATCACTTCCAAACGAATTAGAGTTTTATTTTAAGTATTTAAGATATATCACTGAACATTGGGGCAGCGTTTTGCAGACATGTTTATCTAAAAGTACCTCGAAATAATCCAAAAATATGTACACAAACCAGTAAGGAAACTATATTACAAAATGTATATAATACTAAGGTATATGCATATTTTTTTATGTAAACAAGAGGGAAACCTCACATTTTTTATATTCTTTATTTTGTTAAAAGGGGAAATGTTTTAATAATTTTTTAAACATACGTATTGTGTTTCCTTTAGACAGGTATCGAGCTGTCGAGCAAATAGGCAACCATTTTATATATTTAAACAAAAGCAACAAACTGAAGCAAGCGACTAGCGGCATTGTTCTTGAAACCAAGATAACATAACATTATTCACCCATATTATACTCATACCTGATTATGGAAAAACCCTACTCTAGAGGTAATTATAAGTGAAAAAAATCCATTCAAAAAGAATTATTTACATGTACGTAAGCTAACGTCTTGTCCAAGATTGGAATTCCATTTTTTACACGTCGAATCAGCGACAATATGGTGTAATATTGATATCGCAGAATCTATGGTTTCCTTCCTACGAAAAGCAATAGAACTTAGTGTATGTGCAATATATTCGGCGGATATTCGTTGTTGATTATTTGATGTCATAAGGTTTATTTTTATCGTCATCTATTTACCAACAAAGTATTACAAATATTGCAAACTATTGCTTTTCTCGTTGAAAAATTGAAGCAAAACTTGTTGACGTAACATTGCGGTGTAATATAGATTTGACGTAAGGAAACACGTCTTGGTAGTTATTAATGGTATTCCTTAGGAACTTAGAAAATACATATTTACGACGTATTTTCGTGCTATTTGTATTCTTGTGTTTATTTTTTTAATTTTGTTGCATTAATAAAAAATCATTCAACGAAAAGTGGCGAAATCTAAAATTTTATAAAAATGGCAATGTCAAATATTAATAGTGCCATTTAGTGGTTATTTATGAAAATTTCATCAATCTATAACAGAAGATAATGACCATATCTAGCCTAACTAGATTCGTGAAAATTTCGTCTCTTTCAATGAATCCTTTAATCTTTACTTTTGATAGAACACATCAGAAAATGCCTAGAAACAATAACAAAAAAATAATGCTAAGATAGCTTAGCTTCCTCATGGTATTGATGGAATAATTCACGGCAAACGCAATAAAAGGAGAGAGAAAAAAATACATTAACACACGGACATGTTTCTGCCTACCCGGCGTCATCAGCGTGGTTTCGAGAGTATTTTTCATATCTCTACCTTCTATCGCTGTTGCCATGAGGAAGCTAAGCTATCTTAGCATTATTTTTTACTTTTGATAATAAATTTTATAAACAACGATATGGTATACCCATGGGCAGTCCCATCGGCCCCACTCTTGCCTGCATGGTAATGTTGAATTGGATTATCGGTGCATCAATCTACTTCCGTGTCTTCATTAAATGCGTTGATCATTGTTGCTGTTCGTTTCCTGTCTACACAGGTTACTCTTTCTATCTTCAATGCCATTCAATTTTCCTGAATGCGAGGTGGACAATTTTGTACTCTTCTCTCTACCAAATTGTATTTTTCGGAGCCTATTTCCCTCGGATAGATACAACAATTTTCATTCTAACCACCGCTCTAGCCGAAAGATAAATACTCATAAAACTATTAGAAACCGGACTCTGAATTTCGTTATTATATGGCAATTTCGTCAACAATGGCTGCTCTCCAGACATGCCACCTCACTTAGGAATTTTTCACAAATTTATTAGCTCGTTTGTAGCGCTAAGACTCTTCTAAAATAGGCTATATGTAACCATAGAGTACGTATAATACATCAGACGTGAAACAACACTCATCACCTTGCAATTGTAAACAAACTTCATTAAACATTTTCAACAGGTCTGTCAAATAAGCGATGGTATCTTCAAGAAAGTCCATTACTGAGTCAAATAAATCAAAAAAAATGATTCATACGAACACATTTAGAGGGTCGTACTTCTGTGTGTAATCTTCATCATTTTCACTACACAAAGCTAACCGAATAATCGGTCATTCAACGAATTTCTTCTAGTCTTATCGATTGCTGTAATAACATAGTGGAGCGACGTGTGGAGGCGTTCATTGCAATTTTTGGTAACCAAACGGTGACGATGAATAATACAATGTACAGCGAGTACACTTAGTGCTGCTTGTTTCAAATGTACTAAAACCCTTATGACGCCCTCTCATTGCTGGAGCACTATCAGTAGCAGCTGAAAGAAATTTTTATTCGCAGTATTTTGCAAATAAAAATTTCTTTCGTTTGAAAAGATTTTTGGTAACAATGGTATTAAATGTCGATTCTCCCTTTGTATCAGTTTCCACATTTTCAGTAGATAATAACGCGTATGAACGATGGGCACAATCTCTCAACCACACTTAGGCGAACGCGGACGAAGACATAAATGTAGCTGAGTGAACCTACGAAATAAAATTTCCGAATCCGGCTTATCATCGTCAATCTATTTTAAACTAAACTAAATCTGTCGCACCTCTTGACTGCCTCAACGCTCCCTATTTGCCTCTGGATCGTCTACCGCCCTCATGAAAGGCTCCAGAGCTCACTGGGAGGCCTAAGAATTATTCTTCACGAATAATTAACTACAGCGCAATTAACCGACGTCCATTAGATGTTTACGTAGACGTAATGGTATTTCTTACTTGCTATATTGACTTATTAATAAAATATTACGTCTTTTCTACAGAAAAGCCAAAGAAAATTAACGATGACGTCGTTGTAATGTTTATTCATTATCTATCAAATTGTAAGGTGAATACAGCTTGTATACGATCCTATGCAGCGTGCAGGAATGCGTGATTTTCCAAGAAGAAACCTCCTACATTCTCTAAACTAAATAATCTAGCGGGTAACCACCAGCCCGCGATACCTAGCGGGGGACTTCGTATTGACAATGTAAACAGTGCACAGAGGAAGTGACTAGCCTCTGATTTGGGATATATAGTGGAAATGCTCTGTCGTTTTACGTTCATTTTCACTGAACCGTCTTCGACGACAAGATCTCACTACTTGTAAGAACCAACTTCTTAACAATGCATCCTTTTAATATACTCGCTGTTTTGGTTGTCGTAATCATGGTAAGTTGTATTAATTCAGCATTATTTCTTCGGTGATACTTATCGAACTTGTATTTCAGATGTCTTCAGCTGCAAATTCCTTGAGCGCTAGACGGGTGCGAGGATATCCTAGACTTTGCGTCGATCAGTTGTGTAACGCTACTGCTCATTACCCTCAAAGGAAAATCCTAAGGGCAGCTGCTAGAAACAATACTTTCGCCTCGATGTTTGGTCAAATTATAGAACCGCAAATTAAAGTGGCGTCGCGTTTTAATGGGGACCGTGCTATGTGTCCCACGAGGAGGGAAACTTTGGCTCCCCGGATTGGCCAAACCGTCAGCGGGGAAAAGAAAACCATCGTCAACGTCGAGGGTTATACCCAAACAGTGACCGTGGAACGTTGCGAGTGAGTATACTTCAAAATTTGTTTTTCAAACAAATTTTTCGCGAGGTTAAACAAGTTTCCTTTGGAATACGTGAAAATATCTTGAATTTGTTTCAGTGCCAACGCGGAATGTTTCAAAGGTGGGACCTTTTCAGGGCAGGATAATTTCGAATGCCGAACTCATTACGTCAATATCGGAATGGTGGTGTACAACAAGGACGGAAGTATTGGTATTGAACATTTTCCAGTCGCGGCTGGCTGTTATTGTAGCTACAAGGAAGTTGAAGGAAGAAGTTTGAAGCTTTGTAATAGTGTTTAATTCAATATTTGCTCATTTACTATCAATTTTATTTATTTATTTATTTCACTTATTTTTTTATTTTATTTATTATGTTTATATTGTCTACATCTCTGTTATGTCTGTTATCAAAATATATTTTTTGGCGAAATAAATTAATTTTGTTATTGAAACCTTCATTGAATTTCTGCAACTGGTATATCTGGGAAAGGATTACTTGAGCAAATTTGATGTAGTTCTGTATTAGTCGTGATGATTCCAAAATAAAGCTAGGACGGCAGCTACGATACAAATTGACTATTTTTTTATTGATCACAGATTGCCATTTAAAGTTATTAAATTATTATCACATACACAATAAAAATATAAAAATTTAAATCTAAAAATCTCGACCTTCTTTTTTTTTAACAATTTTAATAACAATAACCATCCAGTATAAATTATAAACAAAATCATAAAAAATAGACTATTTAAATATCACAAGTCATAAATTTTCAATAAAAGAGAGGAAAATAAAAAAATAAAAAATATATACTAATCCCTTATTTTAACCCCCTTAGATCTGAATTTTTGTATTTATTGGAAACCCCTTTTTAACTATATTGTATGCATTAGAAGATGTTTCTAATCGTCGTTCATTTTTTTTAATATATGTTTTTATACTTTTTCAGGACGTACGGTTATGTAGCTTCAGTCTGAAATACAGAATACATGTAGATGTACAGTGACATTTTTATGTTTTGTCTTCCCCTAAGACACTCTCTACCGCTCATAGCCGTGCGTTTAGATTATTGTAGGATGCGCAGTTTTAAGATATTGGAAAATATGTTTTCTTTGATCTCTTCGATTTATTCAATGTCGGCGTGAACAGTTATTTTTTAGTTAGTTTTTATTGGAAAGAAATAAGTCAGATCCACAATTATTAACATTCACTTTGGGTTAATTGTGAAGAATAGGATTTCCCCGGAAGTAGGGAATGCGGGTGGTAGAGAAGGATACCAGGAAGAAAACGTAGTTCTACTTTTCGAAATAAGCTTGTTTCTATGGAAATTGGATTTTAAGCTCACATAAACTTAAACCTTGCTTACTTGGCCCACGTTACCCACTGAATTTGAACCAAATGGTGCCACAAAGTATACCGTTTCAAAATTCTCCGCCGGCGTTTCTGTGGTTCAAATTTGATGTGTGTGCGCGGTAATTTCAAATGTATAATTTACATATCCAGTGGGTTGTTTGCGTTATTTTGGTTTAAGAATATTTGATAATTTACATACAAAACCGATTAAACAAAGAGGTTAACATACTTATAAAGCAGATGACACATTTCAATGACACATTTTACAAAAATTTATGCACACGAACACTTACAGACCAAAACAATAGCTTATCATCATGCTAGGAAAAGGTGTCCGCTAAAACAAACACAGAGTATGGTTGCAATTCCCTTATTTGTACATATGTATCTTAGAGTGCTTTTTCTTTTTGTGATATTAGCGGAAGTTGTAAATTTTAATAGTATCCCTATGGAAAACTACTACAAGGACTACGATTAAATTCCATGGTCTTCTGTAATAATTTTAAGGAAACAACTTAAGGCTTAGACATAGAAGTTTTCAAAAAGATTTAATCGTCAGGAACATTCGCCACCAAAGAATTTTACATTTTGATTGTTTCAAACAAACAAGTGATCCAATGATAAAAAATTAGTTAAAATAAAATAATAAAAAAAAAAAAACAAAAGGTGGCTGAAATATAACAAAACGTGTATTTTTTTAAAACTGCTTAGAACCATTTAACTAATCATTGAATGACAATAATGAATAAATTGTTAAAAAATAACATTAAGTGAAAATTAAAAAAAAACATTTTTTTAATGTTTTGTGGGGCCTCCTTGTGCTTGTGATATAGCTAAGCATCTTTTGGTCATGTTTATTATTAGCCTATGAATAAATTTTTGTGGAATTCTTTCCCCTTCTAGTGCACCGTTTCTGCAAGTTCATTCAGCGCTATGTGAGGACCAGGACGAGATCCCAACTGTCGAACAACTTTGTCCCAAAGATGCAGTCTGGGGAATTAGGGGGCACATCATTTTTTCAATATTGTTGGTAACAATGACGTCGTTCACGATGCGGGCTCAGCTGGGGCGCGTCATTATCGTCAAGAAATATAAAATTTATTTCAAAATTTCGTGAAAATGACACAGCCATCGGAAGAATATACAATTCTCTCTCTGGATTCATGGATTAATTTCTGAAAACCACCCAAATAAAGCCCACTGCTAACAATTCGGTTATATTTTTGTTATAAATACCAATAACAATATAACCGCTTGGCGGCTAAAAATTTTGAATTTACAGAATCTGTAGAATTTTTGATTTCATATGATTCAAGATCTGAATCCCGGAAAAATTTGTATGTGGATAATCTGTGACAGGCTTTAATTGAAGATTTATAGTAAAAACTTTGTTGTTACTCGCATAAAAAGAAGTAATAACAAACGTATTTTTACAATAAAACAAACCAATGACGTTAAATTTCTTTTTCAGTATTCCACAAACAGTTACTGGCATCCACATTGGTTGAATCCTAGAGGAAAACAAGCAAATGCAATTCTTATTAATTATACCTACTTATCGTGTTCTGCGGTTTTAACTTCTGCGATTAACGTTACAATTAAACAAAATTAATTAGTCCAACGATGCTTTGAGGTTAGACAGACTCGTTTATAACAAGCGGCGGTTGAAATTATGCAAAAGCGAGACCATGACGAATACGTAGTATGGTAAATGAAACTCGATGTATTTCTCAACAACGTGACGTGTTGAAATCATTGCAATTTGCAAAAGGCGTCGATTACTGTGATATCTCCATGACGTCTGTAAGGATAAGAACATTGAGATCAATTTAGAGTTTGTTCGAATACCGCCGTTACATAAATATTTGTATAGGAAGAAAATCATAAACAAAAAAATCCCCATTAGACGTATAAGCAATGAAACTCGAAGGAAAATCATCTTGCGACATTTAGCGCAAGGCTTTTCTAACCCAACCGCGATGCGGGTTGATTACATAACGATGCAAAATACGATTTTTTTGAATGGGCCTTTTGTCTTACGTATCTGTTGGTAATTTTGTTGCACCTGTTGGGAATTGTACAAATCGTGTATATATAAACAATCGTGAAGGTTTTCCATACACGTAATCCATTGTAATGTTGTGATTTATTTATTTAATGTATATCATGCATTTTGGTTTACGTTAAAGAAATGTCAAGTTCATATTTATTTTATTATTACATATTTATTTGTTTTGCTGTAAATGCGAATTTTATTATCATTGAAAGGTTTTTCATGCCACAGGGAAATAAGCCAATAAAGCATGGACACCAGTGTCAATTATAAGAAAACCAATGTAATTTTATGCAAACGCGTAATCGTGTATCTTAGAAATGAGTTCTTAGGGTCTGGATATGAAATTAATTCCGTATAATTCATGACGTAACAGCTGATACCATTGACGACATTTCTTTGGTATTACTTGTAACAGTGTTAACACGTCAAACACTAAGTTATAGAATACATAACAGGGTCCAAAAATATTATGATATTTACATATAAGTATTGGATTTATATACAGGAACATATGGAACATGCTCCTCAAGATCGTACATTGGGTACATTGTAAGGCTACACATTTTCCTTAGCTATGGTCCCATCTCTTTAATCCGCCCAGATAGTACTTGGTATCTTGCTTTGTAAAATAGCCGTTTATGAATGTGACGGCCTCCTCATTCCATCAAAATCTCTATCCCCCGAACTCCTCCTTCCTAGCTGGGAGCCAGATTTGTTGAATAGAGTGGCTGGTCCATCAATTCATGAATTTTTGCCACGGAAATCAGTGATGTGTGAGATTGTGTCCTGATGCCGTTGTTCTACAGTTTCTCGCTTTAGCTTGTCTCCGTTTTCAAGATCGTCGATTAGTTCAATTCCAAGATTATTCCAGAAAACAGTATCACTTTCCCGACTAATGGTACAGTCTTCGCCTATTTTGGAGCCGATTCTCTGTTTCGACTGTGCCTTAGCTTCTACAGTTAATAATCGACGCCAAAACTCCAATTTATTTCACTTAAACTCGCTAAACCCGCTCTCTCTAACCTTAGGGGCAGTCCCTTACTTTATTGCAAATTTCGAACAAAGATTCTTTTGTTGGAACTTCTACCTTAAAAGGAATAAAACTCGTCAAAAAACGAAGACATAGGAAGCTTTAAAATTTTAAATAAAGAAATATTTATTTATTTATTCGAAAGTATTTGCATTTATTTTATTAGTCCTTAGAAAATAGTGTATATTAAAAAGGGTACTGGCCCTTTCTTTTGATTACCTATTGCAAAGACGTATTTTCCTAAAAGTCAAATATTGAAAGAAATCAATAAAATACCTAATTCATAAATTACAGTTTACTCAAATTCTTTGATAACCAACTTATTAAATTAAAGTAAAAAAAAATGTATATCTATAGCGCCCAAATTCCGCGAAAAGATACGATTTGTTTACAGTAGTTTTAGGTAAAATCGCAAATTCAACGATTTACTTCCGCTGACGTCAAACTTGTTGATGGAAGTTGATTGAACCTACGGTGTTGGGTATGAATGAATGAATGACTGTAGCGAGAAAACACAAGGTAGGGATTCCTTTTTGGCGGACTTAGAAAGGAGATACGTTCCAGCTGTAGTAGATAAGGAACGCGTATTATGCGCAATATTTGGTAATACTGGGTTGTACGTATACGATAGAATGGCATCAATGCACCGGTTCTGGGAATGTTTTATTAGTAATGATATTATTTGGTGGGTAACCACAGCTATTCATCTGCTAATATTTATATATCGAAAGGAAATAAGCATATATAAAAGTCAACACCACCTTCACTCAAAATCAGTCGAACGAACCCCGTCCAAATTGCAACAACTCAACAACGTTTAAACGGAAGACATGGCACCATACTTTGGAGCTTTCGTATTTTTGACCCTATCAATGGTACGTCTCTTTATTCATCTGTTAGAGTAATTTTTTTTCGGTTACATTCAACCTTCTTTCCCACAAACATAGGGCGCTTTTGGAGACATGCAATACCCTCATAGTCTATCAAATTTCACCCAAGATTATCCAAGTGACGAAATTTTGGTCGCCCTTAAAGAGGACAGGAGTTTCCAAGCGATGTTTGGCGATGTTTTCAGACCAAACGACTCCCTTGACGCAGAACCAAGCGAGAATAACGGAAGAAACATTTGCCCATCGCAACAAATAACCTACAGACCTACTTCGGGAAAGACGATTTCTAACAGCATTAAGAAGATCGTCAACGTTGATGGATATAGCCAATTTGTGACTGTTGAGGTTTGCAAGTAAGTTTGTTTTTGTTTATATTCCAAGAGAATTTGAGATGTATTAGAAAATGTATTAGTAGGGCATATAAAGCGAGCGACGAATTTTGTAAAAAAAAATGGATATGGTGTTATTTAAAATTTTTTTTTTTGCTAATTCTACAATGTTTGGAAATGTCAGAATTTTGGTATAACACCAAACTGTTTTGTTCAAATGGCATTTTCAAAAAAGATGTGAAAGTTTTACTATTAAATTGTAGCAAAATCTTTATTGAAAATATTGAAATATTTTATTCACAATTGACCATTCGTCTTCGAAAGTACCTCGCTAATTAAATTATTGACTAATTCTTATTTCCAACGAAAGGTTTCTGTAGAATTCACTTTTATATTGTTTTTTTTTCGGAGTTAAGCCTGTTGATTTAAAAAAGAAAAAAAATTATGTTCCTTTTAAACAGCTACCTTGCAGATTAGAGAAATTATTTTCTAGTGATTAATATACGTTATTAAAGAATAAGAAAACGAATAACGTAGGTTATTTATTTCACCGTAAAGGTCTACACGTTACGTTTGTGTAAGTCATCATTTGCTTGATGTCTTAAGCTCATGTTGAAGTCTTATGCAATAACATTTAGGAATGATAATTTTTTTCTCTTTCGAGATAATTTAGGAAAACTTATAACGTCTAAAAATGTTTTGAAATTTGATTTAGAGCATTGCAATTAATTGTTAAAAGAAAACGATTGCAATATAAAATATCGGAGTCATAAAAAAAATTAAAATTCGAAAACCACCATTTCAATTTTCCCCATGACAATACCTATTAACAATTAAATGGAAGGCGTTAATGTTAATGCTTTTAATTCGATTTAGATTTAAGTATAAACTCAGATGTATAACAAAATGCATACACTGAGTTGGTACTATTACTGTTACGATGAGAGGTTTCTGTTTTGCCATATATAAAAATTTCTGCCTTGCGATAATGGATGTCGCTGTCGGAAACTGTATGTTTATTTCTATTATTTATTTTAAATTGTTCATATTTATTATATCGTTTTTTAATTCGGGAGTAAAGTGGAAAACCAGAGTTAGAGAAATTTGAAGAATATAATGATTTTAATACATCAATTAAAATATAAAATAAAAGAAAAATTCCAAATTATTTAAACATAATTAATATGTTAGGCCGATTTTTGAAAATTCAACTTCATTGAAATCGAATTTATTTAAATATAATTATTTATTTTGTGAAGTTATTAATAGATGAAATTTCCTCGTTTTATTGATCTGAGATAAGCTATCAAATTAGTTGTAGGTAGTTGAGAAACATAAAGACATAAATAATTATTTGATTAAGTAACTTAAAATTATTGATTTTCATTTCTTTTTATTCCATGTCACTATATACACTGTCACTCTCACTAATGTGAAAGAAAAATGATAAAAGGCTCGATAACATCATGGATTAAATCATCTAACTCGCACGTTTTACTTAATGGAAGAAAATCATTTTTATTATAAAGCCACTGTGTTTTTAATTATTATTATTTTACTAAAAATTATACGTCTTTCATTCGTATAATATATATAATTATTCTATCTAATAACTGATTTTGAATGGAAAAATTCGATCATATCTATCCATTTCACCTTTATTCGTATTATAAAACAAAATAATTTCAGGTTTGTTCGACTCCTCGTCTAGAATTCTTACTGAACGAAACCTCGATAAGAGTAGAACATTCTTTCCTTTTTTAAAGTAGAAACCTACCAATGCCTTATTGCAATAGCACACTAAATCAGTAAAAGGAACTACAGTTTTCACACGTGAGGAAATGGGGTGGATTATCAGACTTATTCTTCCGCATAGTTCCTACTATGGTTAGTTTTTTTTTTTTTTTTTCAAGAAAGCAATCAGTCAGTTTCAATACAATAATTTTTTGTACTGTTCTTGTTACTTTTGGTATAAAACAACGGAGTATGCTACTTATAACCATTTTTTTTCATAAATGACCTTTCTGTGCAAGTCTGTCTTCTTTACATCCTTACTACTTTCTTCTCCATACCGTCCTCAAAAATATCATGATTGCTTTTCTTGCATCTAATTCGGTTTAATTTTTTTCGCTTATACTTCTTCGAAGACTTCTTTTCCACCAAAAACGGTAATGCGGCGTCATATATATGTAACTCAACACGCACAAACAAAAGCATCAAAAACAACTTTCGTGTAAACAAGCTGTAACCTTTCAGCTCTGATGATGCTATTAAATTATAGCGAAATATTAGCGCAATATCAGCAGGCTGAGTAGAGTTAAATTTACCTGCCTTTTTGAGTTTTTCTTTATGATTTTTATCTACATTTTTTTCCGATTAAGTACATGGTTTTTGAGTTATTCAGACGTTTCAAGATAAATGAATCATCCGGTATATCTATTGGTGATTACGTGATTAGGATGTTGAGATGATCTAATTTTATAAGTGAAAAATGTAAAAATAGAAACATACCATAAACCTAGCCATTTAATCCCGGCTGGCCGTATACTTGGAAATATTATTTTACAACGTTTATAGCGTTTCACAATAAGAAAAGCCCAAGCGGTAAACGCTGATAAAAGAATATAGCTTATTCATATGATAAATTTATTTTTTTACTTTATGATTGTGTTCGAAAAATAGCCAATTACAAGCTAACTTTTTCTCTTCTCTTCTATAAAATGTTTGTTTTAAATTAATTATTTGATAATCAAATGTAAAAAAATAGACTTTTAGCTACTATGAACCGAGATTATATTATTTTTAAGTCTGGATTTCTGTTTGTGTTCTTTATCACACTTCGCATCACATGAACTCATTCATTACGATAGTTATTTTTAACCATTTACACATTATAAGATATCGTATAGCGTATTTGCTTTTACAAAGAAATTACGCTAAAATCCTATGACACAGCGTTATTCTACTTGATATTCTGCGCTCTGAAGCATTTGTAATCTATTGTTGACGCATTAGATCTTACGTAAAAGGCATCACAAATTACATCGCAATAGAGTGTCCAAATTCGTCTATTTTATTTCTATGTGTTATTTTTGTTTCCAGGGAGGATGCGACCCCTTCAATTGACTGTCTAACGTCCGTGGGTTACAAATTCGCTTGCGAAACACAATACGTAATTATCAGATTGGTAGTTTTCGACGATAACAAGAAGTTGGTCGTGGAAAATTTCTTGATACCATCAGGATGCGCTTGTACTTACGAGAATCATGATTATTCCTAACGAAGGTCCTTTGAGGATTGCATCGGTTGTTCCTATTAGATTGAGAATCGTATTGTTGGCTTGTAGTTTTCTTGTCGTTAAAAGTATTGTTTGTTTTCATTTGACGCTTTTTTGTGTTACATTGTTATTGTTAATGTGTGTATTTATCTATTTATTTATTTATTTATTCGCTTAATTTATTTAATTTATTATTAATTTATTGCAACATGATTTTTTACAAATTATATATGGTTTGAAGTTCATTGTATTATTATTTTCTCTTTGCTATTTTGGTAGCACGGAGATCGCAGATTAAAACTATAGGCTGTTTGCAAATATGTAAAAAATGGCTCAATAGGAAATTCTTATTAATTGATTGATCACAAAAGATAATGAGGATCTTCGTCACATAGAATTGTACGAAGTTGCCTACAGAAAGGTTCCTATAATCAGTAACATTCTGTTCGATATTTATTTTTATGGCTTCACAAAATTTGATTTGGTGTTGATAAGACTATTAAGCTAAGTATTATTGCAAATACTAAAGTAAGAAAAAGACTTTGATCCTACCGAGTCCCGTACTCTTTGCCCTGTTTAAAAGATTTGCATTTTTTTTCATACAAATAGTTTTGTGAGCGTCTAATTCCCGGAACGACGGTTAGGTTGTTGCGATTCAATTTTTCGAGGGTGAAATACTGCATCGTGAAACTTGCAGCTTTCTAGATGACGTACGAAAGCAGAGCAAAGATTTAGCTCATCTGGCCCCTGATTTTATTTCATGTTATCATTATTGTGTATATTTATTTTTCCACTCGACGCGTAATGTATGAACTAAAGATATTAATTATTATCAAACGTCCTATTTTGACCATACAATAATATTATGAAATTTTTCCTTGCTATTTTAATACATATTTTTGCCAAGTCCATAAAGAATTGAATTTGTCCTAGTTGCATTTAAAACAAACAAGAAACACGTTGTTACATTAATTGTTTTTCTACTCATATTATTACTATAATTGAGTAATTTAGCTACTGAATAGCGCAGATGTTGAAACAATTTTTGCACGTGTCATCGGTAACTTATGTAAATCAAGACCCTATTTGACTTAAACGACATATTTACTTTTCCTACCTAAATCTTACTCATAAAAGTTTCCCTAGGAGCGACAACTTTCTGTATACGTTTTATTTTTATCGAGGGTTACATAAACGAACATTTCCTCTTATTGAATGCAATAATTCAAGTGATAGCGTATGGGATTCCCACCGATCCTGTGCTAGTAACATTGTAACACTTTAGTTATACAGAGGATTATTCCTAACGATTTCCTCCTAAATAATCAACATCTTTGCCGTTTATATATTGCTATCCAGGTTCGCATCCATCAAAATTGAAAAATTAAACAAAATTCTTAGGGGCAGAACACATCAGAAAATGCCTAGAAACAATACCAAAAAATATGATGCTAAGATAGCTTAGCTTCCTCATGGTATTGATGGAATAATTCCCGGCAAACGCAACAAAAGAAGAGAAAAAAAAAATTACACTAACACACTGACCCGGCGTCATCAGCGTGGTTTCGAGAGTAATTTTTTATCTCTATCTTTAAGGCAACAGCGATAGAAGGTAGAGATAACAAAAAAATTACTCTCGAAACCACGCTGATGACGCCGGGTAGGCAGAAACATGTCCGTGTGTTAGTGTATTTTTTTTTCTCTCCTTTTATTGCGTTTGCCGTGAATTATTCCATCAATACCATGAGGAAGCTAAGCTATCTTAGCATTATATTTTTTGGTTAAAATTCTTAGGGTCCATTACATGTTGGACCCATAAAACGCTTTCGTTTAACTTGCATTTAAGGAGGCCTCCTTAATAGAGGGTTCGGCTTGAACTTTATCCAGGAATGTGTACAATAATAAAATTGGCATATTTAGGTTTCGTAAGCAAAACATATCCAACACGTCGTTATTCTGTCGATGTCTAATAGTATGTGCAGTTTCTATGTTTTTAAAACGATGTGTTTTTAATGCTATAGAGGAGTTAAATTGATTCGATTTCCACGTTGTTTTACCTTTTAACGTTTAGTTTATAGTTCTAATGTTTGAAATCGACAGAGTTATCCTTTTGCTAAACAAATATTTATAAAAGGTTCCATCTTTCTAAACGAAAATTCTTTTATTTCGAACGTCTATTAAATGTGATGGTGTGTATATGCTGTTAATTATTATTAGATTATTATAAACTTATGAATCTCTGGACTGTATAAATGACCTCTTTAAAATAGAAAAAGGTCTTTTTAATAGAAATTATTCACTTGAAACAAAAAAAGAAATTGCAACAGATTATTATACAGAAACCGACTATTCATGTCAATGTACTTCTATTATATTAAAAGTGATAAAAAATTCCATTATCCTTATTTAATACCGATAATTGTTTGTTATTGATACAGCCTATATACTTGAAATTTATTACTCGTATTCCATGATGTAAATGTTATTTTTATGTCATGTTGTTGCAAAATAGTGTCAATTCTGCTTAATTAGTAACATGCGTTTTACTTAAATCTTATTTTGTTACTAATTGTAAATGTGCCAAAACCAAATAACATTTACACTTCTTAATGTCTTTTATAATTGTGAAAGTGTTTCACAATAAAGAAAATAGTGATTTTCAGATGTTTTCTAACGATTCTGTATTTGTTTAAAATTACAGATTTTTGAGTGAAATAACGTAATTTGGCTAGTTTAAGCAGTCGTACAATAATGGTATCCAATCAAACTTATTTTGCAACGTTTCTGTGTACCAATTCTTAAGCATATTTCTTAGAATAAAAGAATCGATGGCTGATTATCCATCTACATCATTTTGGATTCACAAGAAAAGGATTGTTTGAATGAAAGAAATATATTTTTTTTTTGCGTTATTTCATTGACTGAAAGCAATATTTCTACGATATAAGTAAATACGATGATATTATTCGTTTCAATATAAAATGGTATTTTTTAAAAATATTTCTTTGCATCAAAGAATAGATAAGTTTGACATCAGTCGCAAAAAAATAATTTCTTCAACTCAAGCGAACGTGTCTCTTGATTGGATGGATACGATAAAGCAATACTTCTTTGCTTCACTTTTTTTCAGCCTCAATTATATAAACAGTTAACAATACAGTCTTTATTTATGCAAAAAAAATGGCAACTTTTAAAATTAGCCTTAGGACGTACGCTCCAAGAATTAAGTGTAGAACATATGCTCAAAGAATTAATGTATTTATTTTAATTGATGTTTTACTAAGGTTCTAATATTCAGCAAAATGGGTTATTTTGTAAATGGTGTCACCGTCTTGTTATTAGCAAAAAGGAACACAAATATTTTCAACGAAGTTGCAGGTTAGCATATCCAGTTATAGGTAGTCAAGCAACCTATTCGTTCAGTTTTGATCGTGTATATCATGCAGATGCATTGTTTCTCTCTCTCTGTATATATATAACATTTACAAAAATGTTAAAGTAATGACCACAACTTGTAATAAGTGGGATATTTTACTATAAAATGCAAACAAAGCGGTTACAATTGTGTAATTCGTTTCGAACTCTATTCTCCGTAAAGAAGAACAATGGAACCGACGGACATGTAGAAATTAGACAGACATTTACAAAGAATCCTTTGTAGTTGTCCCAAAAATCAATCATGTTTTTTTATTAATTCTTTACAGTTGTCCGCCCCAAGATATTTCCAAGTGTTGTCGAGTTTAATACATTTCTCGATCTTCTTCTTCGTTTAATTTACTTTTAAGGATGTTGTCGTGCACTGAGGTTCTCAAATATACCTTCTTTCAATGTTTGATTACTGTACCTATGGAGACATAGCTTTCCAAACTTCATTCTGTAAAGCTATTTAAAGTAATATTATATTCTGATATAATTTGAATTTATCTTAATCTAATATTTATCATCAATTAATAAAAGATAAATAAACAAACATTTTTTTTTACTATTTAATATTGGCTTTTATTGAATTAAACAAACAACTTACATATCTAATTTCGGTGCGATAAAAATTAAAAAAAGAAAAAAACAATTTTGCCGATGTTATAACTAACGATCTCGTTATTCACATGAGAGCTCATTAATTTACAATTTCTTTTTATTACATTTGACGATTTTTCCATTGTGGTATGATTTTTTTTTATTTCTTTCGTTTTCCAGGATAATCACGCCAGAAACGAGAAAATACGTGACATTCCGAGTCGCTCTGAAAATTAATAAAAGTATAATAAAAAAAATGTTTATTTATCAAACATTTTTTTATAATTTAACATAGGCTTTTATTAAATTAAATAAATAATTTTCTTATCTAATATCGGTGTGAAAAAATTAAAAAAAGAAAACAATTTTGCCGATGTTGTTACAACGATCTCCCAATACTGTAAAATATAACTTTCACTACCGAATATTAACGTCTGCATCTGTATCCGGTTGGAGATCTCTGGATTCGGGACAATTGGGTACTGTTATTCACATGATAGCTCATTAATTTCCAATTTTTTTGATTACATTTCCATTGTGGTATAATTTGTTTAATTATTTCTCTCGTTTTCCACGATATCGGATCAGAAACGAGAAAATACGTGACATTCGAATCGCTCTCAAAATTTACGTATATGGCTATCGCTCTGATTGAAAGTGTCAAGGCCTTGGACCGCCTGATTGTGAAAAAAGAGGAAAAAACGAGTAAACCACAAAGCAAACCGATATCGAGAGATTTTATGTTTTTTTTTGAAAGGTTTCCATTGTACTGGTTAATTTAAATTACGTTTCTTTTGAAGGTCCTTGTGATTTTCTAAGGTTTTCCGAAAATTAACGGTACATTACACCTCGTAATCTACAGCACGTAGTCGTAATTAGTGTTTGTACAAGCAAGGAGGATGGAGCAAACCAAATTTGAATCAATCATTTCCGGCGGATAAATTTATACCGGCGTAAATCCCGCGTGATGTAATTTCCAGTAATCCGACATTAAGGTACAAATATTATTTGATGACGGACGCACCATTGCAAAGCTAATATTTGTGATTTTGAAATCTGTATAAATACAACGCAGCTAATCCGTTTCTGTACCACAAAGTTCGTCACTATTGACGGTGATAGTTCAGTCTCTGACGATTACAAGTGCACGTGTGTGTTCACCCAATCAGTGCTTTCGGCAGGATAAGCGCGAATAAATCACAAACGATGACGTCGATCCTCCTATCTGTCACAATCATCTTTATTTGCTTCCTGGTAATTCATTTTAACTATTTCCGCATGTCGGCTCCTTCATCAGTCGATCTTTGTTTTATCATTTACAGGGTGATTCTTTAGCGAAACCCGGTTACAGTGCCAGCGTTGATTATTTCGACACTTCTTTGGCTAGCGGTTGTTCTCCGTTGGCTAACCTGTGCAATAACACGGCGAATTATCCATACGAACAGATCAGGGTGGCTTTGAAGAAATTTCCCGGATATCATACGTATTTCGGAACAATTATGAGCATTCCTAAGAGGAGAGATCGCAGGCAGCTGGATGAGAACACCGGAAGTGACATATGCCAAACGAAGATTAGTAAAATGTTGCCTCGTGTCGGTATAAATACCAACAAGGAAGTGCTAACTATAGTTAATACCGGTGATTGGAAGCAGGAGGTACCATATGTTGAGTGCTTGTAAGTACTTTGTTAATTAATTTTTTTTTTCGTGATTTTTTTTATGATTTTGATGATGTTGTGGAAATTATTGGGACGAGGTACTTGTTTAAGGCTAGACATATTTTTATATGATTTTATTTATTGATTATAACATACAAACTTTACACTAATTACCGCTTGTGTCCCCTCCAATTTAAAATGCCAACGATTAACCTCCTTCAAAAAAAGGGAACCCAAATGATTTTCAAATTATTGTCCTATAAGCTTATCATTAACATTCTCTAAAATTTAGGGAGCCATTAAGAATCAAAGATTAAAAGATAAAGATAAAAATATTTAATGTTTTTCAATTTACTAATCAGTAATGGGTTCTTTCTTCATTACCTGACCTATCTTTTTTAGAAATAATTAATTTCAACTTATTTTTGCTTTAACAATGGGCCTCTTTCTCGGAAAAACGCTTCGATTTTATCAGTCCTTCTATTGCTGAAATCCTGATGAAGGATGACTTTGGTTGCTTTATCCCAGGACGTATTTAACAGCTTTAACAACAAGCTCAAATGTACAGTAGAAACAGAATCTGAACACTCTCATAACTTTAGTGTCCTTTTCTAGACACTAGAGTTATTAGAGATGGGAACAGCTCTATTAAGCTATGCTGATATTGTTAACCAAGCAGCTCGGCTGGCTGCTTTAATTTTAAATCCTAATCCACGCATCTTAAATATTTCGCACCGATAATAACTTCAAACAATTCCACGACATTTTTATAAAAATCAATTATTGAACTCCGTTCATAATAAGTTACTGCATTCGTCTAAATGTTGATCACAGTTCAAAACGCAAACTTCCCAAAAGGTTTCTAACTTGTACGAGAGATATAATAATTTGAAAGTTTCAACTTCCCCTTAAAAAAAAACTAAAACTAATCGAAACTGATGTAATTGCCAAATTAATTACAAGCATTATCCAGATTGCTGGATCTGGATAAACGTCTCAAAAATTGAAATCGTATTTCGGGGCACAAAAGTGATGGCCATAACAACTTACATTGCACTGCCTTAAGCGCAATATGATGACTACTCCTTTGATTTTGTTGAAGTAAAAATTCTTGACGCTAAACAAAATTATTTTAAATTTACATTAATAAGCGTCCTGATTCCATCAATTACAGGACATTAACATTTTCAATGCAATGAGCATTTAGGAATTTTCATGTATATAAGTTAATTTTTGTACTTTGAATTCATGATTCTTTATTGACGATGAAGAGTGACAAAGTACTCGACAAATTTTGGGCTTTCTAATAAAAGAAATAACAACATTTAGGACCTTTACAACTACAATTTTCTGCCTCTCTAATTTGTAGAGTCAATTGACGATGATACTTTCTAATAATTAGTATAAAAATTTGATAATATTAAAAACTGGACTTAACATTTGTTGGCTTTGACCCACTGATTTTATACGGTTATGGCTATGCAAAAGAAGTTAAAGTGAGGTTTGGTGAGTTGGTCACACTCAGTGACAGCTCTTGATTTTCTAACGAGCGGGGCGTGATTATAAAAAATTATTAAAAAACTTTTTACCAATTGTTACAGCACACAAGAATATTTGTTTTTAACACGTAATTGAACGTCGCCCATCCATTCGTTTAAATTCCAAAAAAATACTCATAAATTTTGTAATTAAGGTTACCATCCGACAATTTGATCTGTAGTTTCGTCGTTTAATAAATCAGCAAAGCAAAGTGATCAATCTAATGTTGCAAATAAAAATTATAGTTTTTCTCAGAAGTAGCGGAGTACTACGTAGCAATTAAAAAGTAGCGCCGTCAACTGACTCTACAAATTAGAATGGCAAAATGTATATGTTTTTCGAGAGTATTTTCGCTCTGCATCAGGGTGACAATGTATAATTTTTTTTCGTTTTATTTTTTTTTTATAGCATTTTTATAAATTATAGAAGCCTAGTTTTTGACAAGAATTTTATAATGCTATAGGTATAAAAAAAATCATATATTTAACCCTGATGAAGAGTAAGAATACATTCGAAAAATTTTGATGCTACAAATATAGAAAACAGTAACATTTAGGCCTTTCTGCCTTTCTAATTTGCGGAGTCAGTTGACGGCGTTACTTTTTAATAATAAAAATTATGTTTAAGGCAAAAATAATTTATAAACGTTTCCATACCAATTATTCTCTTGTTTACATAACAAAATGTTAATCTGCCCACAACTAATTAGACGCTTTCTTAGCTTTATTTACTTTGAGCACGTTATTTCTCCTAGACCAGAAGGGAAATACCCATCTTATTGCGCATTCATTCGACCTCACTTACCGTCAATTAGCCACCGTAGTATAGATTTCACTATTTCCATATACAAGCGGAAGCAATGTGAAATTACCTAACGATGTTCTAAGTTTGATTTACACAGCATTTCCCGCATTTACTGACGAGGACGAAGCGTTTGAACTGCCATTGCTCTTATTTTCGAAACTCTTCAAATTCTCCAGCTTCTAACGCTTTTCGATAGTAAGTTTTAGTTCAATTTCAGACGACTAAGTGAACTTTGATGTTACGCGGGCAAAGCGTATGATCATGCAAGTTAAAAATAACAAGCGAAGAAGTAGGAATAACAGATAGTGTAGATTGAATCGATTTTCAATGAAAATCAAAAACTTTTCGTTGATATTTGTGATGGTAACTAATTTGTTTTGTTTTTACGTAGAATTTTACATACAGTAAATCGCCAAATCTTCAATCATCAGATCTAAATTTGCTACGCCGAAGAATGTCTTAATCACTTAATATTATAAAAATTAGCAAGTCAAATTTATGGTTTCCTTTTAATAGCTAAATATAAGCTTATGATTATACCTTTGATATCAAAACTTAATACCTCGTAAAAGCCAATATTCAGCTCCTCGTTTTTTTCTTTTGTTTTGAAAAGAAAAAATATATTTTAGAAATGAAATTATATACCTATCGCTGAATATTCGACGTATCATTTAGCTTTGATGTTGAGAAAAAAAAATATATGAAGAAGATGTTGTAACACGTATAACTTCTACTGTTTATAATTTGCGTCAACTACTGCGTAATCCTTGGTGCGTTAATGTGCGAAATGTTATGAGTGAATCATATCTTGTTTGTTACTGTTACACTAGTAGATTTAGCTGATTACCGATGAGCAACCGTTTTTAGTAGTATCCCATGACAATTTGCAAATTTATGGAATTTTACATACGGAACAATGAATCAAAATGTTAATTTTTTAATTTTTTTTTTTGATATACTGATTAATGCAATGTATATTATAAATAACAACCGAACGTTTATATGTATAATGAGGTCCAACCCATTTTCGGTGTCACCGGAAGTGACATCAAGTTTCTTATTTTAAATAGAACACCCTGTATATTTTGACGTGTTTTGCAAGGCAAGTAAAAAGCGAATTCATAAGTATAGCAATAAAAGTTTTCGTAATCTGCTTTCGCTGTTATGTAAAGTTGGTTGGAAGAGAGCTCCAAATTGTCTCCAGCAACTCTAGAGCAACTCTAATGAGCTAAGCAGCATAATCATAACAGTTACCAAATTGTCAAATCTCAAAAAGTCATTTATTGCTATTGTATTCTACATTTGTTACAGTTTCGTTCTTTGTTCCAGTTATTATTTTGACTTATTTTGTTAATTGTTTTGTTGCCTTATTTTATCGCAATTAATTATGGCATTGATGGAATCACTCACTACAAAAGCAATGTGTGAACAGAAGAAACACAGCAGCTCATAGACATCCCGCCATCATCAGCGTAGCTCCGAGCATGTTTCGACTCCACTCACATCGCTATTTGTCTCTTTAATTTAAGTCGAAACTCGGTTTGTGTTTCATGGCAGGCACGTGTTTCTTGGCACTAGAAGGCGTCAAGAAATGTTTGGCTAGTCTGACCCTGAGACAGATAGCGGTGTAATTGAAGATCGAACATATTCGGAGTCACAATGATGACGCTGGGTAGGTAGAAACATGCCTATAAGATATGTAGCAAATTTTAAAAAAATATTTACTTTCTACGAGTTTAACAAAACGTTGGTTCCTTTTTTTTTAATAACTTGTATCCTTTCCATTTTCAGAAACGGAAAATGTAAGCCAATCGAGAAGGTAATCGAATTAGTAGTGCTTAACAAAGATGGAGATTTAGCACGCGATAAATTCAGCGTACCATTTACTTGTCGGATGCACAGCGTTAACAGCTAGCCGCATCTTATTTCGCGATGAAATTGCATTAAACTGTGATCTAAGTACATGTTTGCGTGTAGCTAAAAATTGGTACTTTTTTCAAAAATAATTTATTAAAATGTGTTCATCTTCTTTTCTTCTTTTTAACAGGTTTTTTGTTAAAATATTTAAAATTCCTCCTTCTTTTGGATTGTGTCGGTCGCATTGTTAAGAATCCTTTTATGTTTCGGATATTGTTTATTCCCTTTTCAAAAAAAAAATTGTTTACTCTTTTCCTAATTCCATCTCACATTTTTGTGTTGTAAGCTGTATTTAATTAATCTAAAATTTTCCTTTCCTTTTTTTATTAATATGATTTTTATTTCATTTTAATTAAATGAATTGTATTACTTTGAACTTTATGGAACACAACCGGGGTGCAAACCAAAGAAAAAGAATTTTAAATATTTAAAATATGTCTGTAACAGCTGAAGTATCGTTTTCATACGTTAATCAGTATTATTTAATTAAATTTAATTTTTGTTAAGTAGATGAATGAGAAGCATGAATTTGTGGAATTTATATGTGTTTGTGTAATGATATATGTAATTATTTATTTGAATATAAATATAATTAGTGAACTAATGTAAGGGTTTTAATTAACAATTCCTCTATAAGATTATAAATTAATGAAACATATTGATTTTAGTTGCCTAATTTTTAATTTCAATTAAATCTTGTTATATTTTGACGTCAAAGTGTAATAGTTAGGCCACTGCAATTATGTTTCATCTACAAAAGTTTTCTTTTCTGGAGCTAGTTTCGGTAATAGTTAAAAATTCAAAACATAAAATGTTAAAGTTGTTTGTTTATAAAAGCAAAATGGTGAAATTTAAATTGAAAATGTTTTTAAATTGTAAGATTGGTAAGAGTACTTAGTGCTTGTCGGGAGAAATAGTTACTTCATCATTTGCAACACAGATTTCTCTCAGATTGACGAGAAACAGCGAGTAATGAAAAACAGTGTCCGCTATTGCTAGCGCCCTTGTTGTTAATTGCTACTACTAGTCCTGTTTCCAACTTACAATGTCGACTAACTTTTGTCTCGACCAGAACAGCTTTTAATAATGGGCGTGAGTCGAGTACTTTGCATAACGACGCTTTCGCTCCAAAAACATTATTTTATTCGATTCGTTCTGGGAAGAGGTCATTAGTAGATTAACTACGGCGTTAATAAGGCGCTTTTTTGGCGTAGAAATAATCGTCATTTTGTGATGTAGTTAATGGCATATTTTTTTCATTTAATTCAATTCAAAGGGTGCAGTTTCATTAAACGTGTTTTTTGTTCATCTTGTCTACATATTACACATCGATTTTTTTGCTAATTGATTGATATCTAAGATATACAAGAAAAAATTGCTTTATAAATAAAAGCGCCACCTCGGGAAATCATAATAAAAATATTTAAATTAATAAAATGTACCTACGCTATCGGCTACTATAAAATTTATTCGCTAGCTTAGTATATTTTCTTAATGCCTGGATTGATTCATGCACGATGTAAATTTCAAATTTCATTGATGAAGCTTTCGGAAACTAATACTAATAAACAGATCATATCCGCTGCGGTGTACGTTGAACAAGATTAAGGAATTCCATGCTGATACAGACCAATTCCACGATTTTTCTCGCTTGTATACGTAGGATATAAATATCCGATAATGTGCAGCACTGTACAAGATACTACAGATGAATATTATACTTCATATTGGATATTCTGGATTATTGAGATTTCTTAATTATGGTTTAATTGTCCATTATTATTAAGCTCAATTCTGTGTGATATATTCTGCGGATCGTAGGCACCCGTCGGCGTATCAAAACGTTTAATGTTAGATTTAATTTTATTTTGCTTTTGATCTGGCCTTTAGAGATCATAATGGCAGCGATAAATTCGAATTTCGCGGTATATTTAGGCAATTAAACGCCACTGTTTTGTCATTTTAAAGCAGCGAATAATATATATTGGCGAACGCTCGAGGCAGAGCTTCTCTTTTAAGTAGATCAGAGTTTCTAATATAATACCCATGAGCGGGTCTAGCCTGTTTATCCAAACAATCTGCAGTGTAAGGAACACACTGATATGAATAAATCCAGAGCAGTGTGGACACCTTTCTGTACTGAAAAGTTTGTTTGCAACTTTAAAAGATAACAAACACACATGTAGATCCTACAGAATTAACCCCATAACACGACATTATAAGATAATATTATGTTAGATATGTATCAGTTGCGAACTTTTGTTAAACTCACATTTCTTTAAATTTTCTCACCATTATATTAACACACAGAGTAGCTAAAGGACTAGAATATGTTATTTGACTCTGCTGACACGTTATAACCTCACGAGTGATGTAAGTAGCTTTAATTTAAAATAAATAATTTTAATAACAGGTAATGTTGGCGAATGTTGTACTTTAAAAATATAGTTTTGACCAAATCCATTTTTAAATTTGCTTTTTTTTTTTTTGTATTGTGATCTTATAATGTTAATGAAATTTTATAATTTTTTTAATTCTGAATTTTTGTATAGCGCTGATAACAGTGTAGAATAGTCAGCAAAAGCTTGGAGTAATCAAAAAATTTTCTAACATTTTTGAAATGTAACTCAACAGTTGCGACACTCAAATATTAAATAATTTATTTTCAACCAAGTCCATTGAATGTCTCTTCAGTTAAAATAATTTTTTTGGAATACTCTTCCAGAATCTTTTAGGTTTTAATGTCACAAGGCAATCGTTTCATACAACTCATTTTAATTTTAATTAAAATTAATTTTCATTTTAGTATTTCATAAATAAACCTTTATTTTAAGTTGCTTTTATTAACTGAAGAGTCATTTGTTCGCTGCCAACTCTTGAGACATGTTACACGTTATCGCAGAAGCTCAGTATTTTAAATATTCTACAAATACATACCGTACAGCGCATATATACTAGGCTACCTATAAATACGTCAAAACTACTTATCGGAAAAGCGTATGTTCTAGCGGGGAAGGTGCATCTATTCGCTTGACTGGGTGAGAAATGGTGTGCACAGACATTCGTGAAGTACATGCGTCCCATTAGACTTCATAAGTCTGTAAGTAGACGTATGAATTTTAGAATTCTAGCGTCTAGCATTAGGATAAAGGATGAGATGTCTTTCGGCATTGAAGAATCAAATTAGAAGATTTCCCTTACGTATATGGGTGCCATTATTCTACGTTAAGCGGGTAAAATTTATTTGGAGGAACTTTATATAGCAGCGAGTAGTAGCTGTTTTCCGTGTAGTTCCTCGAGGTCGTACTTCAGGATAACAGCCTAATATGTATGAATACCTGTATTATTTGTACCTTGTAAGAGAAATACGTGTGTGGATTATATTAGCTCTAAATTTGTAACGTACGTGAGTTTAAAGTAACCCTGTAAGTTTTTTTATTATTTTATGTAGAAGTTTATGTTTTTAACCCTATCAATTTATGCAAAAACAATGCTGATTGACCCATTTCGAATATTCTCCCAATGGCGACATCCCATTCTGCTTAACGTGTTTCTCAACAGTTGTGTACTGAATGCATACGCCGGGTTGATTAAAATTACACCATCACGCTAACTTGACATTATTAGATTTGCCTTTTAGCCATGCCAGTCCTTCCAGGTAATCAAATACTGCATTTTCTTTAGAAAATAAAATTTGCTAATTCGAGCGCAGATGAAATTCCGTTCCGGGAGAGTTAAGGCGAATACTGATATTGCAATTACCAACTAGATAACCTAAACTAGTTAAACTTCACTATTTTCCTTTCCTTGTTTCGACGGGACTGAAATAAATTCCGAGATGATGCAATATAACAACGTTTCGCGCAGTGAGCGGTGATAAATCGACCGAAATGCGAGAAAAAGATAGAGAAAGTATTTTATACATCGACGACAATAAGAATCAGAACACTAGAACCATTTCTCTTTCCTTCTATTTGTGTTGAACTGACATGATGAGGGGATATAAAACACATTTGTACAGTAGAATGTGAACATTCGAAAGCAATTTGAAATTTGATGTTAATATATAAAAAAAAAACTTGAAGAAATGCGTATCTATAAGGCAATCTCGGCGTCTGGATGGCCAACCATTCGCCCACCAAGACTCTCAACATACTTGCCTTTCAATTCGAATGATCTGGGTTCAAATCTGGCCGGAACAGTTGTTTCTTAATTACGGATAAAATCGGAGTATGCCTTTTTCTCAAACGAGGAAGTGAAACCGTATACCTGGTGTCCAATTCAATGTTTGGCACGTTAAAAATCCCTACCAGAGGATGAAACAAGGATTCGCCAAAATCCCGGTAGGGTGGGCTAATGATCACAGAAGTGCCAAAGTGATACAGCAATAACAAGATGATCACATTGACAAGTGTTGTAAAATTTAGCAATATTGAAATTAGATCATTTTCTTCCCTGTGGATGATGATGCAGTAGGCTCACAAAGCATGCGGTGCTTTTTTTTTTCAAATCCAAATTATTTTCGTCGTTGCATTTATAATGATGCTTTTGTAGAACAGAAGGTCTTCAACGTCTTTGTTACTGTCAAAAGCTTCATCAAATTGCAAACCAAATTCCGTGTCTTTCATTTTCTCTATTAATGATTGAGATCCTGAGCTACAGGATGGATTCTTCGACTAATAGTGATACTAGCCGCTCATCTGCTTAGCTTCACCTGTTTAGCACATTCGTGATAGGTCTACTAGAAAGTTCTATAAATTCCACAAAACTTCCATGAAAACTTTCCTGAAATATTCTATGATTTATGTATCTAGATTAGATGTTCTAGCAGAAAGTTCCATTAGCTTCGAAGACGTTTCGAAATGTTTATTCTAGCACGTCTGTTTACGGCGCCCCGAGGTGCCGTGGCGCACTCTTAAGGAGCCCCTGTGTTAGTGGATCATAGCAGCCTTCACAGATAGTGATGCCACCAATCGCTGGTCGCAATCATAGAGTTGTTTACAAACATTTCGAGATTCAATAATAATATTTCAATTTGATGGTTCCAGTGAAGACTGGCGATGCTGAATTTTAGCTAAATTGTTTTGTATGATTTTCTTGTCATATTTTAAGCTAGTCACCCTGGTCTGATCTTCCTTACATTTTCGTAGACAACAAAATACTTCTAATCCTACAAAGCCCAAACGGCTAGTCTTCAAGACAAACGGAAACAATACTGTACAGTGTCTTACATCGAGGTAATATCCATAAATCTACATTTAAATAAATTAACTGATATTAGCCTTAGACTATTGGTAAATTAAGCAAAAATTTAATTTTATTCCAGTAATAAATATACTAATTGCAAATTGTACAAACCAGTCCATATGGCTGCTCCCGATATCAATGCTCATATATCTGTCAATTTCAAATGGTCCATATGCCTGAATATATAAAAGAGTGTTGTGATAAGGAATTAAAACAATAATAGAATAATTGAACAGATACACGTAGATGTCGCTATGGTTCAAATACGAAATCCCATCAGTAAGCTGTGATAATCAAATTAGCTCGTCGAATTAGAGCGTTAAGATTGGAATATTGGACCCTTGAAACAATTATATAAGCAGAATATACAGTAACGGCTAACTCGCACTTAATAATCCTCCTCGACTGCGCCATTTATTACCCTTACTATAATCGCCAATTATTCAACAATGTTAAAGACGAAAATAGTACAATTTCTATGAGGATTATTATGCTAGCAGCAGCACATATAGTAAATATTGCATCAAGTACGATATTATGTCGAGTGAAGATTTAATATAAACCGGGCAAACAAAAGGCCGAACATGTAGTGCTCTGTACGTCCTCGTCATGGTATAGAGTAATTATTGTGCATTGTCTGCCGTTTCGTACAATGTATACAAACTTGCGTAACCATTCCTGGCTTCCTGCTTCGCTTTCCCGGAAATCTATTTAGCCATGGAATTTAATAATTTCAGCTATCAAAACAGAATAGCGCAATCAACTACTGCCGTTTTCAGTCGCGGTGCACATGTTTATTTCACTTATTACTAAGTGGGTAACCTAAATATCTTTTTATGAGCTAAGTTTTAATGGATTAAAAATATGAAAGAAAACAATTTGGAAGAATTCCAAATTATTCACCAAATTGGGAGAAGCTTCTTTGAAGGTTTAGCAATTAATTTACGTAAATAAATATGGCAGCTCATTCGTTAAGGGAAGGCGGGGCACGAAGGTTCTAAGGGGATTAAGGATTGATCCGCTTTTTTATCGTGTAGTAGGCGATTATCGTTTTAGTGATTTATGCTACGATCCTGCAAATTGCTCAATGATATGTTCCTTCTGAAAACACTATATTTTCGCTCTGTTGTAAGTAAATTAGAATATGGATCTATGGATTGACCACTACCTCCAATTGAGGATTGAGAAGGTTCAGAGCCGTTGCCTCCTTCTTTTACTATATCCTACTAGAGGTGTAGAATATGGGGAGCTGTTGGGGAGATACGATACGCGGTTGCTGGAATACCGTCGGGAGCACATATTTCTGGAGTAACATTTTTGCATATCTCCCAGGATATGTTAGCTATCTACACCGAGAGCAAAGAGGAACAATGTTTTGATAAATATACTTTACCCAATTAAAATCTACATTAAGTGGAGCAAAAATAATTGTTTTAGAAAAGTTTCAAAGACTTGAAGATGATGTTTTTGCCTTCACTATTCACATAGAACAATTCTTTGAAAGGTGGCCAAAAATTCTTGACGCACAATTACATGTATTGGAAACCATTGAAGGTGTGTCCATAGTTCAAACTCTTTTTCAAAAATTTGTATCCAAACGATGCCCAAAAACTTCATTGCAGTCAGGCATGGTACCTTACAGATTTTTTATTTTAAAAATTTATCGATTAATCGAATGCCAATATTATTTAAACAAATTTATTACATTTTTCTTTATTAATATTCTTTTAATCTACAAATTTTTGCTTACTATTTCATTCTTTCATTTTATAAATGAAAAATTCTTAAATTAGAACTAAGTGCTTTCCCATTCAACTAAACTATTACTTTTTAGGTACTTCATGCCATTCCACTGCGATATCATCTCCAATTCATGGAATTTATTCTTATCATTTCCAGCTTATTATCCCCTTTATCCATGCTCGATAAATTAGGTCCGTTGCACACTTCTTACTGCCAGAATTCACTAGATATCCGGGCGCGCTCATGAAATTTACAATTTTCTGGCAGACAAAAGAGCGGCCCAAATATCTTTACCGACTTAACTTACGTAGTTTGTTTGGGTAGTTTACCTAAAGTTGGAATGGGCAGCAGATAGTACGGATGAAAGTAAAAATCGATTTAAGATTGAAGTTCCAAAGTGATTTTGGGTTGAAAGGTAAACGATACATTTGGAAGGTTTACTGGTGTGGTTATTTTAGATGTAAAATCCGATATCCTTGTGAGAGTGGCAGCGTATACAGGTTGATTCGGTGACTGCCTTCACTAGGGGGCCCTCGCTTATTATTGGAAATAGAGGGTGGGTTTAAACTTGGCGAAGTTGATAAATTTTATGTTTATTATGAACCCGAAGAGAAAATGGGCATGCGACGAAATCTTTTTACCTCTAGCACCTTTATTTGGTCTTACAGAGGAAAAATAAAAACACATTCTCAAGGCTACTTTCCGTCTCCTCTCAAATGGCTTACTAGACAATTTTATATGACGTTTCGATTCTGTTTGCTCATCCACTTTCCTATTTCCTATTGACACCGGATTTTGATACCGTCGATTTTTTTTTTAATTTCAACCGTGCAACCAACTTTAGTTGGCGAAGAAGGTAACTGTCAAACACTTCAATTATTCTTTATTGGTGATAGAAAAATGTGCAGCAACGAAGAGAAATGAGATATGCCGCTCAGTGTTTATGTTAACAGGAATTTGCCCTAGATTTAAGGACTTCACATGGAATAATGCAACTAGTTGGTAGGAAGATTTACTAATTCTGGAACCTTTAACGGAAAAGCGGAGCACTATTGTGCACTACAGGATCCTAGAGGAAATAGTGCAAGGAAACCACAACATTGTTTTGGATTGAACGTGTGGATGGTCATTTTGGGGAAATCGTCTGATAGAACCAATTATGTTCGAAGAAGCAAAACATTCTTTGCACACTTCTTAGATAATGATATTCCATTAAATCAACTGCAGCATTTATGGTGGCAACAAAATGGCGCACCGGCTCACAGTGCGGCAATCGAGAGGAATTACTTAACTAAACCGTTGCGTTTAATTGCAAATAGTGAAGTTACATGGCCGGCGAGATCTCTTGGAGTCCCCTTATGGGGAATTGCTAAAAATAAAATATTTATAAAGTTGATGACAATAAAGAACTCCGTAATTCCTAGAACAACAAAATGCCGAAAAGCGTACGCAAAATGCAGTCGTTAGAAGAAGATATACTTGTGAAGATCTTAAGGTTAAGCCCAAAGAGAAGATTCTCGGATGTAATTACTACTAAAAAATGTTGAAGATGAGGGGTCCCAGATTTGAATCTTAGGGTACTCCAGACGCTGCCACAAAAGTAAATGAAGTGCACTAGATTATGTACGTACATACATCCCCACTTAATGCATGTTAATGAGGAATTAGCTACTACAAACATGAATATGATTATGAGCTTACGAATACGGTTCTCCAATATTAAACAGTAAATAGAGAATTATTATTACGCACACACGCGCACCAGTCTGTGGTTTGTTAAATCGACTCTGCGATAGATTTATGCGCTAAATTCACGGTGCGGGTATTATATACACATAACTTAGGATCCATTGCGTGAATCTCTTGTTTAGATGTTTAATTTAATATTATTAACTCGAATGAAAAATTGCCCTTATTTTTTGCGTGTTAATAAATTAAAACTATGCGCGGTGGTCGTTTCAGTTTTAGGAACAGGATCCGCGATTTTTCGTTGGAAGTCGCATATTTTGCGCCTGGAATCCATTGTATAAATTCATAGATTTGGAACTAATTTCTGTCATAAATTTATGAAAACAGCGATTTATTTACGTAAGGTTTTAGGTCGAAAGTCGGGTACGGTAGTATTTTTAAAGTCAGCATAAATTATCTGCATTGTGTTAAGGTTCTTTTAAAATTGAAATATAAATAAATATTCACTTCTAGAAACTACATAAAATTTCCCATTGCAGGTTGTGTATTTCTTCAAATGTAATTTACGACAGCATGTAAATTAAGTCAAATATCAAGTACGCGACAACACCCGAAAGACATTTCTGTTATGGATTACGGTCGTGAAAGCATACACTCAACTATATTTTCCATATTTTGTCCGCGTTTATAAATGTGGTCTATTGACGTCGTCCTCAAGAAAAAATCAACGAAGTACAGTCATCTCCGAAATGAGAAATAACCTTCACAAACAACACTTCTAATCGTTTTAATTTAATATTTTGGTGCAGAATCTTAAGTTTTTAAAGATGTCGCTTGGTTATCTGTTATATAACCGTCTTTTTTTTAATTTCTGAACTAAGTTGTTATTCATTTTTTTCAGATTTCGACGTAGGATCTTTGGGAATCCTTTTCTGTGTATCAGGATCAGATAATAGATCAACCCATTTGTTATTATTAATAATAATTGTGACATTTCCTTTGCCGAATCTGATCACAGCTGTCTTCTTTTCTATTTAACCCCGATTTTTATTTGTTTTCTAAGTGTTAGTCAATATAATTTTTAGATTCTAGATGAAGTCACAAGAAAAACCAGATCATCAAATAAAACGTCAGCTAATTAACTGGTGACAGAATATAAGCGTTTAAGCAATGAGCAATGTAAAAATCTCGGCGTTGCCAATTATACACCACTCCCAGGTAGAATTTCAATTCAAACGATTTAATTATTCATTGCTTTTGATTGTTTTATCTTCCCCCTGACCGCAATCGTATTCTCTACTCCCTCCCACATCACACGTGCAAACATCCCATACTTCACGTGAAAAATAGATTTCCCGCCAGCCGTGGTGCGGTTTCAATAATCCGGTAACATAATATTTTCACAACAAGCCGTCATCAATCATTCAATGTCAAGGGGAATATCAATGCTGCTGGGCACCGCTAGTTCAGCCGCTTCGATTCTGGACTCTCTTTAGCGGAGGATAGCGGCGCTAAGCTAACCTAATTATCTTTGTTCTGTCGGAACACACGAAAAACGGCAAAGGTACAGCAGGTAAAACAAGTTATGTCTCTCTCTCCCTGTCGGCCACTGATTATCAATACTACCTTCCGCACGTCAAAGTACGGGTTTCAAACAAACGTAATTGGAAATTTCTTATCTCTCGAGTTTTACTCAATGTGTTTATGTTATTACATTTAATGGTTTTTATCTCCTGAACTTTTAGTTTTACGATTCCCATAATTACCCATGCAAATTTTCTCTTAATTTTCGTTTAAATCCGTGATATTCCCGTATTATAATTATTATCTGGTACATAAATAATTATTAGTAAATGCGGTGTAATTAATAATTCTAGGAACTTTAGGCCTTATTTCCCTTTAAAATGTTTGATGGATTTGCTATGTTTGATGGAAGAGGATAAGTACGTCAAAATTTTTATTATTGATTAAAATATTGGAGATATTTGCATCAGGTTGAAAGCATCATACCTTGATTCATATTAATAAATCATTTGATGCGTTATTAAATTCCATGAAGCCGGTGCAGCATCTTAAACTTGATAGTGATTGCCTCGAGAAATACATCATTCATCTAAAAAGTCAATTAGAAAGCTTTCTCGTGAAACATGGTACTTGTAAGCATATTTTTAGAAAAGATCTCGAAGAATATCCATATAAAATTCGTTATGTGCGAGATTTGAAGCCCACTGGCAATACTGAAATTTTTTTGAAAAATTGGTTCCACTTTTAGTGGTCTAATTAACAAGCAAACGATGGTTTCGGGAAATTCCTTATGTCAGGACACAGAAACAATTGCATTCTGGAAAAGTTTATTTAGAAGAATTATTGGTCTACTCTACATGCGCAACTGTAAATTGTCCTTTTATTTCTTACTGCTGACATAATACTTCGAAATATACAATTATAGCCTTCTAAAGAAGGAAAACATTCAATCATATCGGGATTTAAACAAGTCTGATTCACGTAGCCTATAAATAACAGAGCTTAATGGTTGAATAAAAATTGTGTAAAGTGATGTATTATCCTCATAAATACGTTAGCACAAAGTGCCGCTATATTTCATGTATCCAAGGCTTATTTACAAGCAATTTATTAAAGCTTTAATAGCTGTAATAACCGTGTCAATGGTTGCTATATATTTTAAGCACAAAGAAAAACATGTAAAAATGATGGTGACAAATTTGAGATGGTAAAATCCTGTTCGGTGGCTTTAAAATTAGCAAAGTTAATGTTAATTTGGCTTTATAGTTATGGTGTGATCAATATTGAATGTTGAAGTTATAGTTTCTAAAACATGATGTTATTTTATGAATTTTCTATCAATGAAGAAGTTTATGAATTAGCTTTTGGACTTTAGATTTTTTTTTGAAATTTAACTTATACTTCACGACCTTGATATCAGCAAACCAATTGTTATTATAACATGTTTATTAACTTTAAATTTATCTTTTTGGAAAAGCTTATCAACTGTATAACCAGAATTACTACACACGATATTTGATCGTAAGCCAGCAAGGTTCGCGGTTTATAGTATTACCATGTGTACTTTTGCTGCTTTTATCTAACAATCACATGATATCCAAGCTACGCTTTCACAGTTCCAATAAATTTTCCCGTCTGCAAAAACAAAGACGACGTAGTAAGCAGAATTTTAACGTAAACAATTTGTGGGAATGACATTAAATCGTAGATATCAAAGTTGCAGCGTGATATTTACAATGTTTATGGCGTATAAAAAAACCAAGGTTGTACGTAATATGATTTTATCACTGAATTATCAGTAGAGAACAGCTCATAATGTAAAACAAATAGAATCCCGTTAATTAAGTTAAAATGAGTCCATTTTCAAGGTTTCTATAAAGCTATAAAGCTCGATTTTAGGTACCATTATATGTAAATTTGTAAGCCTTTTCTGGCGTTTTTTTTTTAAGGAAAAGAAGCTTGTTTTTAGTTCGATATACTCTAGCAGAATTTTTATATACGTTTAGAGATATAATCCAACATTATATGTGATTGGTTTCTTTTAATTTCGAGTTAAGAAACACAAAATAGAAAATACGTGACACTTAATTTATTTTTTTAACTTAACACGTACCATGTAAATTGTACCATTTTAATTAAATGCTTACTTTTGTTTAAAATTTAATCAAAAACAAGTTTTTTTTATCTTTTCTTAGCCAAACTATTGAGTCAACAAAATATGTTTGTATATATGTATTCTTATATACGTTCTTCACAGTAATGGTGACGAATACAAAGGAAATCGGTTTTCCGGAGATACTAGCCTTGTCGATATCAAAATGATCAATGTGGTACAAATTTACCAACTCTAAATGATGAAAAAAAATGATATCTTGGTAAGCGTAGAACATCATAACCATGCTCTCTTACATTGTTCGCTTGCAACCATATTTAATTTTCAATTAATTAATTTATTTATTAACTACAATACTATGATATGATGCATTATCCATAAAAATTAATGAATGCTGTTCTAGATTGTATAGGAGATTATCCAATCCGTGAATAAATCGTGAAGGCAATTGTCTGACTTGGCCTCTATGGTGAAGCGTATAGAACCATGTTGGGAGTTCAAAAAATATAGGTAATTGTTTAAAGATTCATGTCCATGAGACTAGATGACACAGGTTCGAACGCTTCCATAAAGAAATTGATGACGACAGGAGACAGAGGAGATCTTGTAGCTGTGTCTGGGACTTGCCCGTAGAATTTACCAGGAAATTGGAAATACATGGAAGAAAGATAAGCTTCAACCAAGCCATCCAGATCATCCAATTGGTCACTCCAGCCGGATTCTCTCTAATAATGGATTTGGTTCCTGGTAAGATTCGATAACAAGGTTAGTAAGCAAATAACCAGGGTCTACCGTCAACTTTTTCAATCGTTTGACGAGTGAAACTAGGTCTACGCTGGCTGAGCATAGCCCCTAATTCCAATTTAACTCTACTCGCATGCTTCACTATTATAGTAGAAAAATCCATGAATCGAACGACTCCTTACATTATACCTGGAAATTCCAACTCATCAGACCGCCAATCAGTGTACCGTAACGGTCTTGTAGATGTCCCATAAGATGAGGACGAACCATCGGCAGAAATTACGACATTGACGCGGTACTTACGTAATAGTTTGGTTAACAAAACAAAAGTATCGGCAACCTCCGCACTACACAAGTTTAATTAAGCAATCCCGGACGGCCGTTTCGAGGATGTAAGAATCCATTGTTAGCCATACTACGGTACAGTCCTTGTTATCATCGTTGTAATAGTTTATTTAAGTTTAAAACAAAATCGAGGAACTACGTAGCCGATCAGGCCAATAGGAAACGTTACCCAAAAAACATGGATTGCTTGAATGGCATCTCTTTTATAGCGAACCGTTTGGATTTGGACAAGATAATTAATAAAATTGGGACCGTACTTTCTGCATACATCGTCCAGATAAACGTTGCATGCTATCCAAGTATCCAGGCAATGACTCGCAGCAACACTTACCCGTGTACCTGATGTGCGGCTTAAATAAACAAACGACCACCCGAAAACGTTCTAATTCTGGCCGGTCAGTCGACGTGGGGTATTTTGCGAAGTTACAAACTTTGCGCTGTGGGCATCGCATCGGCTAATATTTGGATAACGATCAAGATCAACAAACACCTCGCTGTAATAATGTTTCGGGCCAGCAGAACAATCGGAACTCTGTTCTGTGGTTATTTTTCATGTACATTCGAGTACTTAGGACGTCCACTATTGTCTGCGGTTAGAATTCGCTTGGCCGTGTAATCATTTTATGTATATATAGGGAGGTCTAATAAGTTTCAGATTAAGGCATTCTGAAGCTTATGAACATGAAAGTAATTAACACTGATTACTTACTTTGCATGTACATATATTAGGCTTTCTGTTAATACAAGTTTAATTTGCATTTTGTCCAAAATTAGAAATTTGCAACCAAAGCTGGCGTGAAAATCTGCTATAATTTTAATAAATATAAATATACAGGGTGTGTTCAGTTTGATCTCCGTTCTATGTGTAACTTTTGTTTGTACAAATACAAGGGCAGTTAAATTACAAAACGATTAAATTTTTTGTAGTAGAAAAAATTATGCGTTCAGATGCAGAAGACTCGTAGAAACGGAGTCGTTTCCGGTGAACTGGTTCAGTCAACTGTTTCTCCGATACGAGATTCTAAATCTACGGGAAAAAATCCATTCTTTTGTAATTTAGTTGTTATTCTATTTTCGGACATAGAAAAGTTACTTATGCGACTGAACACCCTGTATATTGCTTAATATATTTTTTTGGTTCTGCCGCAATAATTTTAAATAAACAATCTCGTCGTAACCTCAATATGTAAACACAAGCTTCATACATGTAACAATATGTATGCATATATGTGTGCGCAATAGAGCACAATAATTTTGGTAATGTCTGTTGATTTAATTATTTTAATCGAATATATAGCAAATTTACATATATCGTAATCATTAATACCTCTCCAGCTATTATATTTAAATCAAATACAATGAGACAAATGGGAATAATAATTGATGCACACTTGCGGTTGAACATCTGCAAAATTACGCACAAATAGATAGCAAATCATTAACGCTAAAACAAATTGACGCTAATTAGAACGTCGTCCACATAATAGTGACGAAGACGACAATATATGGAATGGATTACTTCACCTGCCGATTATTGACACCGAACAATACCGGCGGCCTTTTTGTGGCGTCTATAATCAGGTGGTAAAAGTAATCGCGATAAAGGCGAGTAGTTACGAAACCTCATATGCAACATTCGTCCGTAATTATGTTCTACGACAGATAGCGCTCCACTACTGCTGCTTTAAAAATGACTGAAACCGGTGTTGCACAACCAAGCGCTTCGAAAGAAAATCTTCTCGGGGGACAGTCCTTCTGGGTGCGCCCAAACCTGTTCTGCATACTTTACTTTAATTTGCAATCCAACGCCGTAATATAATCGAATGATTACCATTAATTTTACGCGCAATTTCCCGGAAACTAACACCGTCTTAATGTAGCCCAATCGAGTTGAGCTCAATAATTTTTTCGGGGAGAATTATTTCAACACAAATTGATCATCCAGTTGGTTTCTGCTTTTGGTAATGAACCACATCAGTTGACAATTTCTCATACTACGAAGGCAACGTAGATCCACCAGTTTCAACGACGATCCTAGAACAATTGCTGTGGTGAATTTCGTATTGAAGCCGAGTTAAATTTCCCAATGACGGAAGCCTACGTAACAGATTCTAGAACGTCTACAGGAAGGACATCGAGAAAAACATGAGAAAAGGCTAAACTTATCTATTGTTTATCATCTTTTCTTAGGTGCAGAGATAATCACGTTACTTCTAAATTTCTTATTATCAAACATCGTATATATTAAACATACCATTCCAAAATTTTTGGTACGGGCTTACCGTTGCTAAGAGAAAATCAACACATATATAAACCATCAAATGAAATCTAATTTTATTGTAGAACTCAGCGAAGTCCGCTCTCTGGCGTGCGGAAGGCAGCGTAGGCGACAGGGGAGGCATAAGTTACTTTGCTTGCTGTACATATTGGATACTTGTGTTTCGGCTAGTTGTACCAGTGTACTGTTTAACAGTATAAATAAAGATAGAATGTTGAGCAAGCGTCTGGCATGTGGATTAATGATCTCCAATAATTTTCTTGCTTTGCTTTGAATTCTTTTAACAAAAAATGCACATATTTCCGTTTTGACATCCCGTCTAACAATACCAATTTTATTTATATCTCTCCACCTCCGCCTATACATCTGCGTAAATCGTATCTATGTACGAATTGTATCTCGCACAATTGGAAATTGAATTTCTCGCCAGAGGCAGAGCCGTCGTCGGAAAAATCGATCCTTAAACTGTTTATTTATCGTACAAGAAACGCGACGGCTTGAAATATTTATGGACGAACGACGTTAAACTTATCAAATCTCGACCTATAAATCATCTCTCGATCAAGGATTTATTACTTTTTAAGTGATCGCAAAAAAATTTTCACCGAATTTATGTCGAAGAATGATAGAACTAATTGTACTTTTCGCAATATGTTTTAGGGATTTAACGTTGAAAATATATGAGACCACCGCATTGTGTGGAGTGGAAATATGGAAAAATAAATGTTTTTATACTTTCAAAAAAACAGGGTAAAATAGATCTATGGAATGACGATTAATTGTATTTATTGGTGAAAGTGATGTATTAATTGGTTTTTCCGAGCTATTAGCAAAAGTCAGTCCTAAAAATGTAATTTCTTGCAGAAAATTTGGAGCAATAAGTCTTTGCCTTATACGGAACCATTTTTGATTGGTGGACAACGGAGTGGGACCACGCTGTCAAATTGCTCCCCAAACCATAATTTTTGCATGGAATTTCTGTACTGTAGATAGATCTTTTTCTACTTAACACTCGTAACCGATTATTACCTAACTGAAAGTAGGTTTCATCCGAGATAAATAGATTTTCAAAACGAACGTGTAATCCACACGTTCGTACGTATTTTTAGTTATATTTTAAATAAGAAACTGAGGGTAAGAAATTCAGTCCATTAATCGTCGTGTCAAATTATCACGCAAGAGATCTAAAATTAGCGTATCTATTTCTAAAATACGTTCGCTTGTCTCGGCCCTATTCACCCTATTCAAGAAAAAGAACTAAGGAAAACCACAAAATTACTACAATCGTACTTCCCCTCCAAAAAGTCGCGAAAGAACCTCACGCGAAACGAAAGCAATCTCAACTTTTCGAGATGGCGCGCCGGCGTACCTCGAACTCGACACCCGACGTCGGGACGCTTTGAGAAATTTCGACGCATAGTCGCGTGCGGACGACTGCCTTCGTACGAATGGTCCAACCACCTGTCGCCTCAGTCGGAACTTCGGAACGCGCCAGAGACGCGGAAACCGATAGTTAAAATGCGGGACCCTTCTTGGGACCATGCGAACGGTAGTCGTTAGAGATTTCCTCTTCTATTCCATTAAGGAACATCGTAAAGGGACAAGTTATTTTTTTTTTTTTGACGTTACGCTGTTTATGAATTTTTCGAGTATATAATAATAACTTTCGGGAACAAATAGAGTTTGTTCATTCTCATCTTTCTTTTGTAACGGCTTGCTTGTGCAAGAGACAAGTTTTTGAAAACATCTTTTCTAACGAACTCTTTTGCTGTACGCAGACGTATGGTGACTTTGATTCGTTTCAAGATACAAAGAAGTACAAGAGATTTGTAATGTGATTCGGAAAAAGAAGAAAAAGGTTGGTACTGAATTAGCTATATAATATTAATGAAGCATATAGACTCAAGAGATGACAAAAAATCACCAGAAAATTATTTTTAAATTTTTTGGTGATTTTATTTTCTACTTTCAAGTCAATTCAATTTTATAAAAAAATATAAATAATTATGGAAAAGTATATTTTATTGAGGATTAGTGATGACGATGACGATAATTGCTGATTTAGTATGTGATGGTAATTTCTTATAGAATTCTAAGGCAATTACATTAAACTATTCTAACGTAAGCACTTTAAATTAGAAGTAATCGTTTTTGAACCTAATAACCTCCATTGTAATCCATTATACTCGAGTAAGTGTTTGTTTTTAATTAAGATCAACAATTTAAACAAATAAGTACGATATACACTTAGTATATTGCCTACTTTAAAGCATCCTCTGGAAGACTGATTGTACTCAAGTTTATTAATCAGACGCAAAATCTTTTTCCGTATTAAAAAGAGCTCTTTTAGCAACCACTCCAATTTTATGTTTGAGAATCAACTCTCATAATACCAAATACGAAGCACACGCTAACTATGTCCCTTAGTCAACAAATTGTAAAGCTGCACTTAATTATACGTTGAAGTAAGTTTATATTACTTTAATTTGTATCGGGTATTTAGGTCAAGTTAAATAAGAAAAACTTTCTTTTGTTTGTTTTGTTTTTCATCCTTCTGCTGCGTACGTTTCGTTGGTAATTTTCCAGCTTTCTTAAGCATAGCCTGATGCGAAGAATTATTTTGACTAGTTACTTAAAATTACAAAAAGCGAATAAAAGGTGAAACGATTTAAAGAGTAAATATAGCGCTAATGAATCAATAAAAGTTGATAAGGTAGAACAAAAAAAAAATTTTAGCTAGTCCAGAAAACCTTCCCAAGCATAGTCCCCAAAGAATTTTCTTGGCTTAAATGTATAAAAAACAATTAAAGGAAAAAATTAAAAACGAAATAAACAGAAGAAAATTTTTCTTTTCTATCCTAACCTAAATATCCAATAAATTAAGGTAAAAAGAAAAAAAACTAAAGCACTTAGTTATACGTGTACACGTATACGCAAAGCGTCTTTTCTTTTGAAATAGTTCTTGACTATTAAAGTTTAATGCAAGCTTGGACACGATTCTCACAGTTATTAATTTTCACAACTTCTGGAAAATTTTGAAATCTGTTACATAAGCGGAAAATAATATTTGATTTATTGTACAACAAAATAAAAGCATTTCCCTGTGTTTCGCAGCATTCAAATTTGCTTGCTTTTTCAAATGTCGCTGGTGAGTTCGATAGGTGCAGTATTAGTATTTTGCATTTTAACGAGGTCATGCCGACATTTGTTTACTATAAATCTGAAAATATTGTTATTATAAAAATTGTTATAAATATTGTCTAAGCATTGTTAAAAAAACAGTCCAATAAAAATAAATACAAAACTTATTGAATTCACGCCATATTTGTTTATTGCGTTTCTCCCTTATTCTAAAAATACAAAAATTTTATTGTAACAAAGGTACAAGTAATATTTAATTTTCGTGACACTCTAGATCTAGATTTTAATTTTATTACACGTGGGAGTTCATTGAACACAGGAAGTAAATTTTTATTGTTCTACAAGCAATGAAAACGCGAATGGTGCCACGAGAATTGCTTTTAATTAATTTAAAATGTGAAAGGGTACAAATAATGGCTGACACTATTCGATTGCTGCTATACATGAAACGAGGGTTTGTTAAAATTTGATAACACGCAACGGTTTTAGCAAATATATACGTGCTATATACACACACAAATACATGTACGTATATGAACCAAATTTCTTCCGGATGTACCTGAAGTAGCTCAATGTTTCGATAAATTCTTTCTCATCTTTTTCTGGATTGATCGTGATTGAAGTGTAAATCAATTCACAAGAATATGAAACTTCATCGAAACGTTAAATTACTTCAGGTTTTTCTGAGAATCAGCTTTAATCCATGCTTCATCCCCAAATATATAACCATTTCCTTCGTGGTCGTTTCCTGTTCTTTGATATCCCCGAAGATCTACATTCCTTCATATCCTTTTCATGATCAAGCACTCAGAGCCGTATACACTGGTCGTATTACCGATTAGTACAATTTAAGTTTCGCTGTCCAAGAGATGTTTTTGACTTCCAATATATTATGTAACACCCATGTCGACCTACTTCCCCTTCCTATTGTCTACTTCTTTTGTTTCATCACCACTAGTTGCTGCTGTTCCAAGATGCTCGAATTTCGAACGTGTAATCCTTGTGCTGTTCTGTTGTTATTTTGACTCTAACTCTGTTTTCCGTTTTCCAAAGTGTTATTTCTGTTCGATTATTTTTTTATTTGATTATTTTATTATTTGGAACTTGAAGTGTCCTGAGAGCATAGTACAGTTGGCTTCTTTCAAACGAGCCATAAGTCCATTTGAAATCGATAAGTAGCATATTTAAGTTGAATTTTGTTCATTGGTACTCCTCTGGATCATTTTCAAAACAAATGTGGTCAATGGTAGATCTTCCTATCTTAAAGGCTCTCTGGTTTTCTTCCACCTGTTCCGTCACCCATTCATCCCACCTGATTCTAATAATTTTGCAAAGCACTTTGCGTACCACATGCAGTAGGGTAACACCTCTATAGCTTACAGCTATAAGTACCTATATAAAATACAATGTTCATACTGTGTCAATTAACAACTAAAATCAATGTAAAAGTAAAGGACAGCTATTTATATAGCCGTCAGTAAGAAAGGAAAGCGACTGAAGACTCTTGTTAACGATTTCTTCGCCGCTTCTAACAATAAGTACTACTTAGTCAGAGTAAGAAAGTTGGCGAAACAGTGCGAATTCTAATTAGTGTCGTAAAGCTGCTGATAAAGCATTAAGGTCGATGCGAGAAACGCTGTTAATTTTATGCAAAAATATTCGCCACAGACCGAGAAAATAAAAAGTTTCGAAATCATTTTTTTTATAAAATTCAGCGAACATGCGGGAATAGTAACAATGATAAAAATAGTTCAATACAGTCACATGACGACTAATGGTGACTTTTGTAATAAGTTGGTTCCAGTGAAAGACAATCAAAAAAGTAGAAGAGGAGCAAGAGGATAAACGAAGATTAAAGAAATCGAGAGAGGAAAGTAAATTAGGAGAGTCAATATAGCCGCAAATAATTTTCTAAATGGATTTTGCTTTAGTAGCATGTCGAAAATTACAATCGTCCGTCCATAATACTCCATCCACAATGTTTTGCGACTTCGACGATTCAACAGTTAGTTGCAATAGTTTAAACGCTTTTGCGTATAAAGGTTGCGCTGGTTTGATTTTATGGCTTAAATTTGTTTTTCTTAAGGTATTGATACTACGCCAATACTTAAGCATAACTTAGCCGCAGCTACTCTGACTGATGCCTTCGAAGTAAGCCAATACAGTAATTTCTCCTCCCGTTTTTTATACGCATTTTCATTGGCTCCCAGCATTTGTTCCACCAGTCGAAAATACGTTCTTTTTTAAACTTTCCTCTCCGGAAAACGTTGGCTATACAATTTTCGAGCTTCCTTCATTTCTATTGCACCGAAAAATATCCATGGGGCACTTGATTCGTGCCATTTTAATATGATAATGAATAAGATAACATGATAATCGCCTAGCGGATATTCACAGTATAAGTTACTTGTTAAACTGTGTTTCATCCTTGATGCTTAGGTTATTTAGGTTGGCTACAAACACATGGAGCTTAACACAATGTAACTAACGAACAAAATGTAAATGTACTTTTTTTCGTAGATTGCTAGAAAAAAAAAAAATCAGCGTTTCAATAAAGATTTAATCAATACAATGTGCGTCGCTAACTTATCCGTGGTAATTAAAATCGATATGCCATTTCCACCGCTGGTAGGAAAAAAAATGCCTCAAAGCGGTATGTGATTTCAATCACGGAAGGTATTGTGTTTAAATCGGTCTGAAAGCTAATACAATGCTCGTCAGATTTCAATTTGTTAATCTACCTGTCAGTAGGAGGGATCAACGCATTGCATGTTGAAAATTACCTCTTTATCCGTTTTGCAAACGTCACCAATCTGCGATCCAATTTTCAACTAAATTAACATTGCTTTCAACAAAAATGCGGCCATTTAATACAAGAGGCGCGCATGTAACCGTAGCATACTCTCTCCTCTGTCGAAGATTCGGACAGGATTACCGTTGATTTGATTGCTCTGGGCGGTTGGATTCAATCGGATCGAGTTTTGCCGGAAGGAAATCTCTGGGTACAACAATCAAACAAATACCCAAACTAATTTCGCCAAAGCTATAACTAATAAGCGAAGCGGAGCGTATGTTGTGGGAGGAAAAAATAGGGAGTTTTTGAAACAATTAGAATTAGAGATGAAGTAGTAGTCTGCTGAATTGGCGAAAAGGTCACGCCCTGCGGTTACATTTTCGTTAAAGTAATGTAATAGAAGTATTACGAAATACTTCTATTACGAAATCCTGGAGTACGGAGTGGGCGTGGAAAGTTTCAAAGGTTAATTGAAGTACAAAGAGTTGAAATATAAGAAGTTGTTCTCTTTATCACGAAATAGATATTCCTTACACGCACCATGTAGCATTGATCTTGTCCTGTTTCTTCTCTCTCTCTTCTTTCGGAGAACTGTAAACAATACATATCTAGGACTTGCCCCTTTTAAAGGTTTGCTTTTACTGTCGTGTCTCTTGTCTGCAACATGTGTAACCTCAAATGTTTGCGTTGTTCTATGAAGAATTTCTGCAAATGATCTTTTCGTGGGATATTGTTGATTAAGAAATGTTTGTCTGTACGTACAGTTACCCGCCTTTTCTTTCCGTAAAAAACTTCACAGGTCATAAATATGTAAATCATTCATCTGAAGAAGGTTCAGGTTATCGAGATTCATATAAATTACCATTTGCCTCAAGCAGAGTTTCTCGTGTTAAAATAACTTTTCTATAAAAAAAAATTACGACTGAATATTTCAGTATTTCCTTTTGGTTACACAATCAAATTCTTAACTATTCCTTGAATTATTTCTTTTCGTTTGGCAACCGGGCAATTGTTCCCCATAGGTATTTTTAAATTTCCCACATTTTCCCTGTCCGATTAAATTTAATCTGCCATATTAGTGCTTGATTAGGATTTAATATTAAAGCGTTGGAAACAAATAAACATTACCGCATGAAAGCCCCCTTTCTCTCTTTCATTACTTTCTAAGCGCAACAGCGATATATAGACGCTATTTTGAGCTTCTAAACGTTAAACAAGTGCTATTAAAACCGGCGTTACTGTATCGGTATATTTCCAACATTTAATCTACCGATTGCGTTTAATTGTCGATCACCACACGGCCCACGCGTGGCAGCTTGGCTTTTCGAAATTCCACCTCTTTATCCGCCTGAGGCCGAAGTACTCGGAAAATAGAATGAACGAATCCGTAGTGTTTGTATGGAAGGCTCTGTGATTTGTAATTGTGGACTCTGCATACAGTCGCCACTACCACCACCGCCACTACAATCGTGGAACGATACGGAAAAATACAATTGCCTTCAATTTCTTTTGTTTGCGGGCATCATATGGAGAGGGAGACTGCGATTGCTTTGTTTACATGTGGTTTGCGATAGAGAGTAATTTTAAAATTGCTGGCGGGATTCCTTTGTTTCGGGAATTAAAAGAAACGATGTAGTGGGCCTGTTTTGGGCGGAAAAATGGGAAGAGATTTTCTATTTTTGGAATTTACAGGATTTTTTTCAGAAATAATATAATCATCGTGTTTCTTTGTTGGGGTAAATTAACACAATAACGTATTTAGTCTCTTTGACGTAATAATATTTGAAATTACACCACCTTTCGAGATTATGAAAGCGTTACAACGCCCTAATTATCGTTTTTCCTAAAGGTGCGAGCGTTCTTCGCGGAATTGTTATAGGGGAACGAAAGGTACTGCTTGGTGCTTCAACGATTCTTAAGACTCGGCTCCATGAATCACATAGCATATTACGTGCGCAATAACTTGGCCATTAAAAGCCAAGAACCTCATTCAAAGCGGTTCGAGTTGTGTTTTTCGGTTTTTTCAAATCTTTAATGCAAAGCAGCCACGAAAGTATACATCCAGATAATGAAGGAATTGTTGGTAAAGTAGAAATACATTATTCCATTAGTAACGAAACATGTTGGAGATTTGGAGGGGTCGGAACAGCTAACTGTGTAGCATCTAGAGTCATAGCTCAGGGTGGAACGTTATAGATCTGAATTAACAGATTAAGGGCAAAACCAACCTGATATATTAATTTTAAATTATGCAAATCCAGAAATATGGAAAACTAACGTATGCAATCTTAAAAGCAAACAAATTTGAAATATGCAAATCCTAAATTACGCAAAATTTAAAGTTACGTTGGAGTCCTGAATCTCAATTGATTAAGTTATGTTTGTTTTCGTAAACTTTCCTCCCTTCATAACAATTTAATTAAACAATGCTGTTTATATCCTTAATCCATCTGTAGAGGAACACGAGATTTATCAAAGTTTTGAATTTGAGTTGAGCCAAATGCCCTTTGTATCTAATTCTCATTGACTTTTTTGTCTGCCCAGTATATACTCAATTACAATTTTTACATGAAATGTTGTAAATTCTCGATTTATCCATGTTATCTACTGGGTCTTTGGAACTTTGGAACTGGAAAGAACAATTTTGTGGTCTACTTGAGAAAAGATTATTTGAAGATCTTTCGTGTAACTTGGATAGAAGTTTTATCCAAGTTATATTTCTTAATTTTTTCCTATGGTTTCTGGTAGTATTATAAATTACATCTTCATAGAATCCGTCATAGTCAGCAATTTTCATGATTTTTGTTAGTTCATTTTGTTACCGATCTCTAATTAAAGGGAAATTGAGCGGACGATGTATGTTCTCGTACGACGGATTCGAGCACCTAACGCTTAATAATAGAATAATAAGAATTTACAAAGACAATTGATAAGGCTTGTGTAAAATTTTTCGTCGGATCCGCGTCGAAAGTGAAAAAAAATCTGTATCTCTCCAGGCGATTTTGACGTTTCACTCAAGTCTTGCTTGACAAGCGCCCACGCGCCCCATGGCTCGTCCATCAGCGCCTTGGATTACCGAATGCTCGAGTTAATATATTCGCGCTCGCTTCAAGCAGACGAAATTACGCCTTTTAGTTGGCAAAAGTAGCCCGCCCCCGTCGTATAGTTGATTTGTTGCTCCCTCGACCGATTGACCTATAACCGAGGATGGAAGAACGTTTACGCGTAGGCGTCGATTAGCTGTTATCAATATATGCTGTAATTTAAAATGTTTTTCAAGATTGATATATTTAGAAATTATTAGTTTACAATTATACAAAGTATCGAGATTCCGCAAATAATAAAATTCAAGGCGTAGGCCTTTTTTACAGTTAGTTCAGGATTCAGGATCAGGTATATTGGAGGAAACGCCTCTTGTGGAGTACAGCTCCAGATTCTGTAATTTACATTAAAAGAGGTGATTATAAAAATAATATTTTCCACAATATTTTAATAACAATTTCATATGCAGCTACATCTATGTAATTTTGAATATAACCGCTAGAGGGGACACGAAGCCTGTGGACCATCTTCCTCGTCTCAGATTGTACCTGTACACACTAGCTAAAGATAGATTAAGGATACTCATTAACGTTGCAAATAGAGTTTCGCCGTGGGATCCCAAACATTGACTAAATTTCCCATGAACATATGCAGATGAGAGGTTGTAAAGTATGCGACGATAAGACATGTTATACGTTGATTAGATAGAAACTACAAGTAGTTTACTTGTTGACGAGATGTACCAGCATTGCTTGACAGTCGCATCTCATTAAAGTATTTTCCCAATATCGAATTGTTCCTCGTGCTTTATTGACATATTATGATTCGTTCAAGAGAAGCGTTCGCAACAAAAATTGCAAGATTTTTACGGAATTTTTTGTCTTAAAAGACGCCGATACAAAAAGGAAAAAGCTGCATCCTTGGATTAATTGCTGGAGAATTGAGGGAGGATAAATTCCGATGTATTGAAAAACCGTCTTCATTAAGTAACCTATCTAATTGGATTTGCTTGTACTTTTATTCTTTTAGAAGACTTTGAGAGAAAATCCTCAGCTTACTTTAAAGGTTTTTTCCGTTAATTGAGTACTTTAAATTGAACAAGATTTACTGGCGATTTTAGAACTATTATTATTATAAAGGGAAATTGAAAAAAGATTTCCATCGTCACCGTGCGTGTTGCTGAATCAATTCCGTTTACATTTGCTTCTACTGACAATTCAATCGTCGAGATCATTAAATTTCCTTCGACTTTCAGCAGATTTACCAAAGCCCTTTTAGACATAATTCCTGTAGTAAAACGACCTACTTCACAGTCGTCTTTACGATCGGGTCGCGCAATAATTTAAACCAGTTCATTGTAGAACGCTTGAGGAGAGGGCGGAAGAGAAAAGAACATAACTCAGAGCAAATTCGAGGCAGAGAAAAAAAGTAAAAGAAAAAAAATATAAGTGACCTGGAAAAGACTTAATTTCTCTTTTTTTGGGAAAATAAGCATTCGTGAAACAAAGAACCCATTAATTCATCTATCATATCTACTAAGTAGCAAGCTGGCGACCATTAGGGGTTAACGATTCTTCAGTCATCAGTGATGAACGCCATCATCATACAGCAGTTTTTGGAGAAAAGCAACATGGCCGTTGTTTCTCATCCAGCGTACTTAGGTAACGTGTGATTTTCTCCTTTTTTTCAAAGATGATGAGCGATTGGCGTTTGCATCCTCAAGGGAAGTACTTTGAAGGTGGCAGAGGTGAATGGAACTCCGGTATTCTTCCATTTTATTTGTCGTAACATTTTGTATATTTGTCAATTTCGAAAATAATTTCGTTGCATTGAGCAAAAATAATTACTGTTACGTATATAATCCTATTAGATAAAATAAATGTCAATATACGCAAAAATCAATTACTTTTTATATAAAAGAACTAAACACCAAAAGAAAATGAATGGCCGTAATTTTATTGGAAATTGTATAAATTCATATTCTTACATATTCAAACGTTAGAATGCGTTGAAAAAGCACTGTATCTCTTACATCATTCAAAATTTACACATACCTATACAGAATCGTAGTTTCTAATTAACAATTTCAACAAATAAACGTGCATAAGGCGTATATAATCCGTAGTTGTGATCGAATAGTTTTAACATCGATGTGCTGTTCTGATCCCATGTTCTATTTTTGATGTAAACATTTGCGTTATAAATTGGTGTTGCTCGCTGCTGTATGTGTAGGTGTGTTTTTTAATTTTATTTCCGAGCCAAATACATTTTCAAAATCATAATAACGCCATATCCTTAAGCCTATTATCGCGGAGAAGGATAAAGAACGGAATTTTTAAACGTAAATATAAACAGGTGTATTGCGGAAATATTGTATCTACCAGAATTTATCAAATATTTGCACCTTTTTCACCGGTATGATAATTAATTAAAATCTATATCAAAAAATAAATTTATAATATTTTTGTGCCCCAACATATTATCCGGTGTTTTCTGTTTCGGCATATTGTTAATTGCTTTGAGAAATAAATATTATTATTATTATCGATATTATTATTTGACCTTTTGATTCGTTAAATAAACTCTAACGTTTTTGTCGGTAGAACCATAAAATAACAAAATTGAACAATGGAGTAAAAGTGCGCGTGGCTCGTGGGGCAAAAGCAGGCACTGAATATTTTCACTCCTTAGTACGTACTGTTGATATTAAACAGTTACCTCTCATGTCAGCATTGAAGCAATCACGTTGGCTAAATTCCATCAAATTCACATGCTGAGCATGCCTCCTCACAGTAGTTAAGGGATCGGAATTTCTTCAGCCCCGTGAAGGCTTACTTCGACGCTGCGGTTGATTCTTGTAGCATATTTCACCCTGAAAAAGTATTGAGTTTTGACAACGCTGCCGAGCTTCTAAGAGAACAGCTGCCGAAGGATTTCAAGCCACAGAGATTTACCCTATCCATTGCAACAACTCTTCCCAGGCCAACTATGCACTTTCTGAAGCTACTAATCAAAACGATGAAGAGGAAGAACTGACTGTTGGTGGGTAGGAGATTGAGCCGTGCCCTTCCTTCAATTCCCTTACAACAGCTGCAGATATTGTATCTGATCCAGGCCCTATGTCGAAATCATCCTCAGCTATATGCTGCCCTGAAATCTCCAGCACCTGCCAACCAGCATCTTCAATTCAACCTTCAGCTTACCAGAGAATCAATTTTTCGTAACTGCTCCTGAAGATACAATTCCCCTATCAAAAATCAAAATCAGAAGGAAGCTGCGCTGCTGATATCAATGCTAAATAAAGAACGACTACAATCAGAATAAGCTGAGAAATAAAAGCAGGCAGATAAATAGAGAATTACGTACTTTAATCGCCTCTTATCATACGTATAAGTTCTGAAGGAAATAATATTTCATGTATCTTTGTTATCACGAACAGAAATTCAATAAAATATTAGATATTTCAGACCTAATTGAGCTGCGCTATTTATTTTTAAGAAAAATCGTTATACAAACAAATCTATATCGGAAAAATAACTAAACTAAACTTATTTAACGAGATTTGATTGACAAACGGTGATACGACTCGTAAACCATGCGATGTTCAAATGTTTACTTCAAATTAAGTATCATATTGTTGGAATCTTTATTGAAAAATAAATTCACTCTATCAGTATGTACAGAAAACATTAGAAGGGAAACTTTACGTACTCTAGCGGCAATATCGCAATACACGAAATGTACCTAAGCATCTTTCTTTAAAAGTCCCGTTAAGATTTGAAATGATTACCAATTAAAACCTAGAAGCGAGATGGTTTATAAACAGAATTGTTTACCTTCACCTTAAACACTCTCGAAGGCGGTCGTGAAATCAAAATTTTACCTCAAACAGTTAAAAATTTATTGCGGAGGGGAAGTTTTAATGAAAGGCTTCATGGAATAGAAGCGCGGTTATAAAATGGAGAGACGGCTGCATTTAAATCGTTTATTTTAAATTTTATTTTTAAAACTTTATACACACAAATCTGCAGAAAACGTATAAAGCATTTCAAAATCAAGTTGATATGACAGTAATATACAAACAACGCTGACGTTTATTACGAAAACTAGACTTATTTGACTAAACTCGGTGATATAGGGCATATTTATCTTATTTTAGCGTAAAGTTTATTCAAAAATTAACGTTAGTGAGCTTTGGAATTATTAACGTTTTATTTAAATTTATTGTACCTATTGCTCTCGTTTCATATTTTCTCTTTCTATCTATCTACCACCGTTTAATTAACATTTTCAATTCCCTTTTTATTAGGCTGTTGCTACGAAATTTGAGATTTCGTATTGGTGCACTGATAAATAATAAATAAAATAAATAAATAAATAAATAAATAAATAAATAAATAAAATAGGACCCTTGTCCATTTAACATGTTTTGTCCAAACAACATCCCGAGCAAGATGTTAAAGCTTTTTTACACTTATTATTAATCACCATGTATAAGTTAGTGGAATAACACCTTTGATCATGGATGTAGACACGTTGACGAGAGGTTCATTGGTCGTTGTATCACATAAATAGGGCCATCTAGTTTCCATTTAAAGCAAAAAAGCAAACATTATTAATTTTCCTAATTTACTTGATATTCTCTTCAAAAAAGCTCAGGTTTTTGAAAACCAATTAACATTCACTAAGGTTACAAAGACTTCTGCGCAATAAAAGTTAAGCCTACCGCATCAAGCAAGGCAGAACACAAAACTGTACGAACTATTTGGAGATAAACCTATTGGGCAATTTGTGAAAGTAAGATTTCAATGGATGGAACACTTTGCAAACGTGGAGACTAACAGAAAATTATAAAAGGAAAGGAGAGAGCAAATGCGGTGGATCTAGACGAAGGTGGAGTGAGACAGTAGAAGAAGATTTGAACGAGAAAATGGTTGGTAATTGGAGAGACACAGCACAAAATAACAAGGAATGAGAGAGAATCATGCAGCTCTAGGCATAAGAGGCCTCCTTCTAAGCTGTTATTCTTATAATAGGCGAGTCATTAACTACATTTGTAGATAATCATCAGCGGCTTCTGTTACGTTGATTCTCCTCCTTAATGTAATAAAAATTAAATAAATTACGCTGCCTTGGGACAACTTCAACATACGGAAGATATTTTTAAATATATGTTTACACGATCACATTTACCAATCCAATTGTTTTTCTCTAAGTACCACAACGAACAGTTACCGAAATGTGGTTGGCCACCATCCTAAACGAATACCCGGTATATCAACGTATCCAAACAATAAAAGTTAATTTACAATCTCAAGTACCCTTACAACATACGTTTTTTCCAACGTTAAATAGTTCTAAGAAATGTGCCATTATACTACGACTATAACCTGTTAATTACATCACGCGGTATTTAAAAAAGAAAACAACGTGTCGATAGGTAAATTATTCCAATTAACCTCGTTCCATTCATTACCATATTTACCGTCGGCAAATTGCTAAACCGCGGAAAATCGTAAAAAATCAATTGATTTTCCAGGACGCCATGCTATTAGCAACTAATCCAACATCGCTCCGATTCTACGTCGCCTATCGGCCGTGGAAATGCGTCACATCGCGAATAATAAAGCTAATAACTAATAAGTCAATTGACAAGTGCAGATATCCGCATAGCATTCGCAATATTCAGATATAATTGCTATAGAGACCTGCGAAGCAATACGGAATGGATATTCATTCATGCATGTCAAGGGAAACGTATCAGGTCCGTATTGTGAGATACATGGCACGTGTAAAAAATCCAAGGGTATATTCCTTTGTATAAAAATTACTATGTTATGGAAAATACATTTAGAAAGTAATTAATTAATTTTGGGAATATGTTTATGCCGCAAGAGTTACATTAGCTAAAATAAATCTCGGTATAAAAGGCTGTCTGTGAAGAAACTCAACGCTGGTTGTGCTATCTACTTCAACAACAGTTGTCTGATCCTGGACTTCATCCCTAAATATATTTCAATTAAAGTCAACAGAAGCAATTTGTCGCACACATCAAGAAGTTGCATAAAAGAGCTTAGAAGAGCTTAGAAAACAAAGTTACAGGAACATATTTTACATAAATCTGCAGGTCACCTCCACATACGGCATGTTTAACGTAATACTCTCCCCTCCTTGTTTGAATGAATTATTAACAGACGTTCATTCCCGCATCGAATTACAGAAACAAACCAAAACATACGAAATTGAATAGCAAAATAAAAATCTTAACTTCAACGGAAAATTAAAACAAAATTAATTCTAATAATTCATGCAAGCAAGTATTCATTTAAATATATTTTATCCCCTTTTTATTAATTTCTCAAAGACATAATTCGATGAGATAGAGATTAGTCTGTTATCTTCAGTCACATCTGTTAGTCAAGGCTGTTTTAATTGGAATCTATTAGAACAAAGATATAATCGGACAATTTGGTTGTTATTAGACTTGGTAAGGGTGGTACACTATGATACCAAAATTTTTGATTTCATGAAGGATAATAACATCAAGCTATCGGTTGATTCTCTTATCAATAAGAGTACTTCGAGTACAAGCAACGGCCTGATTGACTTTTATCCCTTTGATAACACCTTGCCTCCCTTCCAAGTTATATACCCTTCTTAAATTGTGGTGGGATGAAGCACTTGCGCAAACTTTTCGTAAAAACACAATTGAATGTTTTATTTAAATTTCTTTATTACCTTTACTTTAATTCTGGCATGTGGATGTGTTTTGTGTAACATGAAATCGAGGTAATCGAGGTAATGAGGTAAGAGCCTTTTGTTTCATTACTGCTCCTTCGATTTAAAATAAAGCTCATTGTAATAATATGTCGATCTCTTGATTCTATGCAAGGAGCAATCCAAGAGCCATATTTCTTTTTGATAACAACTACGGGATTGATGTACGAAGTTCCTGGCAATTGCATGATTTAATTCTAATTTCATGGTCGACATCATCACAAAATGCTTCCCATATCACACATTTGTCGTCTTTGCTGTAGCTCTTTAATTATTCCCTTACAAAATCTTCTTATGGTTGTAAAAATGCCTTGAAATTTATCGAAATTTCCCCAATTTAATATTCTTTGCTGTAGGTCTTTAATTATTCTCTTACAAAATGTTCTTATTGTTGTAAAAATGCATTGAAAATTGTCGAAATTTCCCGGTATAGTTTCGCTAAATGCATTAAAAATTTTAACAAAACTCGGTACAAGAGCTACGTTAAACAATCCCAACGATATAAATCTCGGAACTTTGCGAACGCGCTGCATATTTTAGCGGAAACGTCCGTTCGGCTTCTGAGTTAATAACCTATCGAATTGTATCAGGCGCCGGAAATAATTGGAAGTAGATTTTCGTGAGGGAATCGAAACTATTAATTGCATTGTGCCGGCTGTGTTGGACAGCTGCCAGGTTTCAACTTCGGAAAATGTTTTCGAATATATATCGAAGAATGGAGATGGTGATTAATTATGAATCGTTAACTTCTGATACTGTACCTAAGATGTCGTTGCTTTGAGGCAATTAAGATCGTTTTCCACACAACAACAGTAGTGAATTATGATGGAAAAATAATCGCATTTAAAGAGAATAAAGCTGAACAGCAATGTTTAAATTTTTTATTGTTAATATTCTATGCATGGATGTAATAGCGTGTCAAGTTTCCGATCCCTTTTTTATTTTTTTTATCGAAGATTAATTTGTTTGTAGAAAACATTTGAATCAAGTACAGAGAGAAAACTTTTCGGACAACGCACCCTTGTATTCTTAAGATAAGAACAATTATGCTAAGAATTACCTTTAATTTAATAAAATATGCAGCTGCTTGGACAAAAGTGATAGTTGGCTTTAAAACTTTATATCCTAAATGTACAGCCACCAGAAAAAAAAAAAAATCTTGGCTATAAATCATTCCCAACAGCCTACAACAATAACGAGTATAGCAGAATGTGGAATAAATCATGAAATGTTATTCCTATTTCGAATTTTTCCATTGACTTTATTTTAAGGTAATTTAGACACTTTACATAAATTACAGACTGATCCTAATTATAATCATCCTTAGATATTCCACCATATTCGTTTTCTTCCGTAATCCGCCTTCGTTTTTGTCTCATATAGGAGCCGTTTCAAAGTTACTGTCAACCAACTTCTTAAACTTTATCGCAGTCGCGAATGTTTCAAGTCCAAGTAAGGCCAATATGATGAGATGATAAAGCGTTAGTAGAGCTTGCCATTGTCGTCTTAGACAACATCATCAGCTCCATCATTATAGCGGCGTTACGCCGGATAGGATGACATGGCGGTCCAATTTATGTTTATAAACTAGGAAGATGGAAATTTCCCGGACAATCTAAAAACGCAGCAGTTGGTCGTGCTTGGTACACAGGTCACGTGCTAAACTCACGGCCGGAATAAGAAAATGTAGAGGAAACTTTGTGTTCTTTTTCCGCCAACGCAAATGTTGGTAAATCTCCTATGTGTATATAGATGGTGAACCGTCGAGAATGGCTTTACATGTTCCTCTTTTCTGTTTCAAATACTTACGATGTACAGCTATAACATATAGATGCTTTGCAAGGTTTTGCAGGATATTTCACGAAACTCGTTAGTTAGAAGTACGAATGGAATAGGTAGTAACAGCATTGGGCCTTTTAATTTAAAATATTTTCGCCAACGAAACCAACTTTCTTATTTTATTACCGTTTAAAATAATTACAGGCTGTGTTCACGATGGAAATAAACAAATTCAATAAAACTCTAGCAATTTTTTGCGAATAAAAATACTTTGACACGTTAATTTTTATTTTTGGAAATCGCAACAAACCGACTATTTTAGATAGAACATCCTGTACATGTTTTACAGATAAGAACGACAATCTTTTGTTAACGGCTAAATCGCCAGTTTTCCCTTCAAAAACCATCTCGGAAACTATGTTAAATCTATCTGTCGATTATGCAAATTATTTTCGAAAAAAAATATTTAATATGGTACCCGGTCTCCCTTTATATATATTTTTTTTTGCGAAAATAAAAAAAATAAAATCACCTTAAATTCTTTTTATTTAAGATTAATGGAACTTATCCTCAGAGAAGTACTCCATATGATGGGTAGGGCTATAACATGCTAGCTTCGAGTACGAGAAAGGATGGTATCCGTAAGAAATTTCTTGCCCTTTTATATTAGAACGAATGAATTTTCTCTCGCCACACCTGAACACAAGAAACAATAGCAACTTTCTTCCATTCGTGAGGATTAGCACCTCCGGCGTATACTCTGCCCAAGGCAATGGGATTTATTTTAATAAATTCTATTTAATTTTAAATGCATCTCTTGTTATAATTATTGGGTGTTAACCTGATGGATAATTTATATTATTATAACAAAATCCCGATAAATTCATCTTAAAGGCCATTAAATTCACCATCTGCATTCTTAGCATTTTTAAAATTAATTCGCGTCATTACAAACAAGACAGAATCTTGAAGGTAAACGTCATTTACTTCCTGGAAATTTCCTATATAAGGATGCAAGTTAAGACAAGCGGAAGCTTTCTTCTTCTACTCCCATAATTTCCTTTTCCTGGTTAGACTCCCGCAAAAAGAAAGGGGGAAACAAGTTTTTCCGCCCGACTGCGATTTAATTGAGTTGCTTAGCTAACTTCTAGTGACGTTACATGAAATATGATCCGCAAATATTTGAGCCGAACCGTAGGAAATGAAATTGTAATTAGAAAGCGGAAACTGCAGAAGATGCGAAGATTCGTTCCATTACGGTTTAATTAATAGAAGACTTGCGTGTATTTATTAGAGTATGTAATGTAAATTCAAACGAGCGTTGTTTTTTTTTTTGAATGGTGATTTTACATTAATTAAATAATGTATTTTAATGAGCAGATGTTTGGAGAATCTGGAAAGGGGTAACAAAATAAATTTGCAATGTGAATAATTTCATACCGTGACCTCGGAAATTCACGTCTTATATTGGCGTTCTTTCGCAATAAAACAGCGAAATGCTTTTCTTTTACATCAGGAATGGATGCTGCTTAATTCCTACAAATTCTTACGTTCACAAGATCGTAAAATGCACGAACAGCGGTCATTGACGAGTGATTAATCCTATACCCATGCCGCTGTTCCGTTAAAATATTATATTTCTCTAAATCTCATAGGTTAGTTTTGCAGCATTTTTCTCGAAAATTTTTGAAAAATTAATGGTTGTTTTAACTATTCATCGTGAATAAACCCGTCTTATTACCTGGGGACTTATTCTGGAATATCTGACAGCAAGCTTCACTATTTTATCAACTTTATTAGTTCCTTGAGCTTACCTCAGTTTAACATCATACTTAATAGCTACTAATCCTTTCCAAATAATACCACCGGTATCAACGTTGAACACAAGTAAGATTCGTTTATTCCTGAGGATTCTTATCATCCCGTACAGCTGTTTCTATTAGATTAGCCGGCGCCATTTGCTTTGTTTCCTTGTAACAATAACATAGATACAACGTCAGAAGAGCCAACTTTCATCAATTATCCGCGGAACTTCTTAACTTAAATTCCTTTCAAAGTGTGAATCTACTGGCTTGATATTTTTAAAAACGAATTCCGACGCTTGAGAGGATATTTAAAACAAGAAGTAGAGAAAGGATGTTTCACCTATGTACCCTGTGTTGTACACTTCAGTGGCAGTGAATTCACTGATCCACATGATGTAGTGAATACATTTGCGGATAACTTCATGTCAGTGTTTACTTCTTCCGCTCCTCTTTTTTGACATTTCATCAAATCTTTCACTTTCACTTCCTAGTATTACGTTTGATGATGTTATTTTATCTCTTAAAAACTAAGGGATAATGATGATGAGATACCATCTTCTCTGATCAGAGGCATTTGCTAAGCCATTAGTATTGATCTCTAATGTATGTGTGAAACATTTTACATTTCCTGAAGTCTGAAAGGTGCCCCGTCTTCAAACTTTCACGAAGTTTTGAAGCAAATACAGTATCAAAATCTGCTCCAGAAGATAAAGTCATGTATACCTCCGCCATTAGTAGGCTTGCTTGCAATACTTAAGACATTGCGGAAGTGCTTGACGCAAGTGAAGCACATCCGCAATGTCTTGAGTAATTTTAAGTAAATTTTCCAATGAGACACCATTATATGGTACATAGAAATAAGTTTCTACGTTAATTTATTGATTGAGCACTAAGGCTCAAGTATCTGCTTCACGCGCTTCTTGTTACTAGAAACGTCTTTAAATGTCAACCTGTAACTCGCACGTTGACCCCCAACACTTCAACCTAAGTCGACCCTTACATCACTCACTTTACTGAATATTTCAGACGACCACGTAGGCATTGTCGGTTCCAAATTAAATAAGCAAGTACATCTCAAATGAAATCGTATAATTCAGCGTCGGATAAAAAACTCTTCCGAGTCTCGCAAATTGAATTTTTACGAGTAGGAGCGTTTAAAAGAAAATACAAAAGAGGGAATTTTCCGAGGGCAAATTGAATAATCAAATATCTAGAGGCGTACAAGGTTGTGGTCAAGCAATGGAACCGAGCCAATCCTCAGGGAATACCTTCGAGGTATAATAATGACAATCCATCTCTTCGAAATTTATCTTCTCGTCGAAATTCCACGTGGCATGTACGAAAATTCCACTTATTATATCTCTTCTCGTTAATTTAGATGTCGCATTTTAAAGTCGACTCTGTTATTATACCGACAAATTTGCTTATATTGGTGCTTATACTGAAATTCAATTATCTCGGTTTGTTTTGGCTCGACGGCAGTGTTTACGCTGATCAAAAAAATTCCTTTATGTAGACAAAAATTCAATTGTTTATATTAGTCAATACAGTTCGTCCTTTTGTTTTTTTTCAATTTCACCTCGGGGAGAATACGAACATAGCCAGATATTTCTTCAACGCCATAAATTAATTTAGTCGTTTATGTTGATCTTAAAAAGATGTTATCTTGCTATTATTTATTTCAGTTGGAACACATTTTTAATTAAATTATTTTTAAAAATAAAAGCCGTATCTGCTTTCAGACAAGAAAGGAAAATTATTAAGTTTAGTAATTAGGAATTTATACATTTGAGGTGCACTTACATCGATCTTTGATGTAACCTTACACCATAAATATTGAAACTAAATATTCTACAAAATAATAAATAACAGTAACAAACATATTTTGTTACTGTACCTTCGCATTATAAACAGAAGTAAATTTTGTAAAGCTCTAGCAAAGTATTTTCAATGGTTCAATGGCTTCTTGAGGTGATAAAAAAGAGCTGGCATTGTGAAGATGAAGGATGATGTGACGTTATCGATCGTTTTTCTTGATTTCATTGAACAAAAATCGTCGTATACCACTAATTGTTCTTCGATCCTCCGAAGCAATGTTTATTACGTCATGTTGAGTACAACGAAAGAAAAAAGTAATCATTTTCTTGGAAGTGCAACAACTTTTATTAGATTTGCTTCATTTGTCCAGTTGATTCTCGAATCTTTTAATCATTTTTGTCTTTGCACCAGTTGACGTGATTCTTTTTTTTGAGTTTGGGTCAAATTATGCCACTAGTTGTTGGTGTAAAATTTAAGGATCTAAGGATGCCTCTATCTCATGGTAGATCGTATGTCAATCCTTCTCATTCATGTTGCACACATCTCGGAACAATACGATTTTGATTGACCTTCACGAAATTCATTACTGACAGATGCACGAGCGCGACTAAGTTCTGAAAACAGTTATAAATACTCTTTTTTGTTCGTGCTTCATTACCAATGTTGAACGACGTAAAATTTGTACAACGACAAGTGAACACCTTGTATGGTTCGTTGCAATTTCATGTTGCGCAGGACTTTCCGTAAAATAACTTTTATTTGACCTAAGCGCTGGGAACTTAAGTAGAATGTTTTGCCCAAAAGTCTAATGTTAATCCTATGTAGTTTAATGGAGAAATTACATTTGTTCTGCATTCCATAAATTTTGCATGTAATCTGCTTTGGAGAATAGGTGATCTATTAAAGTACTAAAGAAAAATTACAAGATTAATATTAAACGGACACCCCATTAAGTAATTATTTCCAATAAAAAAAGACATTTTTGTTTGCTCCATCTTAATTCAATTAAAATTTACCCGAAATCGCTGTACGGTCTTAAGCGTAGGCGTCGCTAATTTCGATAGAAGAAAAAGAAGGTGTGTATCGATTTTAGACTTGCTGCTACCCTTCCCGGATCCTAAAACTCCGAGAACGTTTAGAAATACATCGATGACACCCTGAGGCGTCACTTGTTTTTGAAGTTCTCTCACAAAAGGCAGTCTGCTTTGTTCATACTTATACATTGTTCCGAAAACGGAACGGTTCACATGCATAGAATTTAATGGTATATGATAATCCTGAACAAAGAGGACAGAAAATTGCAGCTGATTTGGACGTTTTACAAGAGTTGTTTGCAAATAAGAAACAAATTTTAAATATTTTGCGCGTGAAGCGCTCTCTAAACAATAAAAAATATTATTATATTGTACTATGTTGAAGTACGATAAGTTTCCTTTGGGTGTTTGAGGCCGATGTACAGACCAATAGAAGCTTGTCAAAAATCGGTGACATTTGTATCGGTCAACCCTTTCTCTTTTGTGAGTCCTTCGTTCAAGCATGTTTCGTCCAAACAAAACTTTGGTCTATCTTCCGCTTTATATTGCTTTATCACTATCAAATAATCCCTTCTACATCTTGCAATATCATCTCTTTCTTTTAGTTAGGATTTTTTTGTACATTTACAATATTCGAAATTAATGTGGAGCTGATATTACAGGCAAGCGATTAATTTTATTTTTTAAGTTTTTAAAAATCTGTGTAACGTTGTACTATATTTATCCAAAAAAAAAAAACAGCAGATGGAACAGCTTTCATCTTTTTTTGGCGCCGATTCAAGTGTACTGGTGCATCGAAGTCTCATCTGCAATTGAATCCAACAGCATATTGGAAACTTATTCGAATACGTCATGAGTGAGCAATCGCGGCACTCAACGGGCGGTTACCTTTTTTAAACCCAAATCTTCAATTAGTACGTTCTTTCGAGATGGTCACAGTTTCTGCTGCCTCTCTATCATTAATCCGTCGTCTAGTACTATTTTGAGAACTTCTCCGATATTATCGGAAGTGGTTGCAGTTTTTGGCCGTATCGTCAATCAAGCCGACAATCAATTGGTTCATGAAAGATAAAATGGTTTTTGGTAAAGAGGTCTTTAGGAAGCACAGTGATTTATTTTTAATACCGATAAGAAGTAATCCCGATATAAAGTTGGAATTATCCTAATCTGATTAGATTCTGTTCCGCGGGATGTGCGGTTAATTAACTCGGAATATTGGAATTCATATTCAAATTATTGCCGCTTATAAATTACAACGCGAAAGAAAAACAATTATTAATTCAGTATTGATCGTCGAATTTAGCGAGCGAAACTCCTACCCTTTATTTTTCGATCTCCAATAAATCACCATTCTATAAATCAAGTGAGGAAAATGCTGTTTTAATTGCTGTTGTTGTTGTTGTTGCTGTTACTACTTCGTTGACGATCGCGTCAGAGCTGTTAACGACGTTAATGAAATCGCTTACGTTTCAAATTCGTTGGGACATCAAACGAGTAAAATTATCCGTTTATAGTGTTGTATAGCAATTTGCTATAGAAGTTACTAAGTCAATTATACAGTGCTCTTATTTTTAGTAAAACATTATAATCAGCTAACTAGGCAGCAATAAAGTTATTGATTTAACAGATCTAAGCTAACGAGAATATGCAAGACATAAAAAAAGATTAACAATTCTGTTGCTTGTTCAATGAAAGAAAAAATATGTTGAAGGTGATATCTTCGAAACATGGCGTTTGAAGGCTCTAACAACTCCTTAAAGTGATAAAAATTTCCATTCGCTGATTCTGTTTGATATTCAGGAACAAACAGAAGTCGTAAAGCGATAGATTACGTAAATTACGGGCAATGAGACTGATTAGATGCTTCTCCTTCAAGGATCATCAGACGTTGTCGATTGTTTTCCTTAATTTCGTCGATAAGTTCAGGCAAATTTTTGTACACCCTTCAACATTAACTGTTCTTCGATCCCTCAAACCAATGCTTGGCTTATTTTCTTGGAAGTGCTTTGTGAACGCACAACTTTTATTTTTCAAGTATTTCCTTACACTAATTAAAACGAGCCTCCTTTGGGCTTGAGCCAAATTGTGCTAAATCCGTCAGAAACAGGTCGAAAATAGTAATAAACAACCTCAATAATGGCATGTAATAATGGTTGTCTGTAAAAACTTGAGATTCAGTTTACATTTGCTCTAAATTTGCAGAGCAAGTCTTTATATGTTTATTTAGCGAATTACCTTTTTTTTTTTTAATTTTTAACAACGTCTCAATGTATCTAATTAAAAGCACTTAAAAAAGTTCCTTGCATAAAAGCAATTTCCGTTTTGAACAATAAGTTTTGTGTTACCTGCATAGTATCTTCAAAACTCGTAATGAAGGAAGTTAATTACGTTTTAATAATTCTTAGCGTTAATGGCTCGTTTCTGGATGGAAACAGATTTTGCGAACTAATCAGCTCTTCATTACTTAATCCTCCGGATCTTTTATGGCATTTTACGTAACGGAAAGATCGGATTAAATGGATAATGCGCTGGAAGTTTTTTTTCGAACTGAATTAATTTAAGTATCATGAAAAGATCTTGGCTACGATTTCGAGAAATTTCGCCTATCTGCGGCACCAGCAAAGATAAGTCAACCTGCGTAACCTCTATATTGTATATTATATATTGTTAATTTTTTCAAAAGGCCAAATTAAATTACAAAGGTGTTTACTTTTCCTTTGATAAATAATCAATTTAAGTAACAATAATATTTAGTTACAGATACCGTGGATTTATTATGGATTACGTACTATGTGCTATAAATAATATTTTCGTGGTTTTGTATATTGATTATCTTATCTTACCAAACGCAAAGCCCAATATGTTAATGCGGATTGATATATTTTCAAAAACTAGGTACTTGACTGTTGTATCCGGTTGCAGTGTCCAATGCCCGAATGTACCTTAATCTATTCTATTGCTAATACTCTCGTTTAATCAATATTGCCCATCTTTTTCTTTTTTTTCCGCTACATTCCCAAAACCATCAAAATCACGTCTAATTAATAAAAGTCTTTGTCCAAATTCGAACGAATTCGACATCAAGGTAAAACGGCGGCGAAACAGTCGAAGGTAATAATGAGATCTATACACGATAGCTGACTTAATGAAATTTCTTCTTTAATTAAGTCTGTCTGTCGTTGGACGGAAATTTCTTCGTCACTTTCAAAATTTATGCGCGTAATTAAAAGCAGAAGAGACACCTAACAGCCGCAAGACAAATTAGCTTCGAAGTGAATATCGAAAATAATTTTTCCCTGCGCTTCAATTCGCCCACATCATTAGAACCCTTTCATATAGTAACGTTGGGACTAATTTAATTAACAAGAACTTATTAATGGTATTGTTACTATACAGAGTTAGTTGTTTGTTAGGTGTTAGTTGGTTCTAATAAAATTGGTAAATACGAAAATATCGATACGCTCCATACCACACAAGTTTAATTAATTAATCCCGGACAGCTGTTTCGAAGATCATTTTCAAACGTATGACTGAATAATTGGTATTGTTTCGTGTTCCTCTTGTTTTTTCCTTCCTTCTTCTCCTAGGCCCAGATCGGGCGTGAAATTCATTCTAGAACCTTCTGTAGCTTGCTGATCTGCTGTTTCATTGTCAGCTGTACCCTTGTAGTCCGACACTCACACCAATTTTATTCTGTTTAAATAGGGTTATGAAATTTTGCAAGCACTCCCTTATTATTGCAGAAGCAATATGATAAGATGCTAATGCCTTTAAAGCTGCCGGACAGTTAAAGAGATTGGAAATCTAATCTCGAAGTTATCGACGTAGACAACAAGGCATAGCTCTGTTTGAAATATCGCCCAGGCGACGCAAATAATTCGCATCCTTGTTTTTGATCATAAATTCCAACGCCAGGCATCAGCTCATCTATGTCTTCGGTTTTCCGTCCTCCATTTCCCTATTCTTCCTAAAGGTAATTTTAACAAGTTATCTCAATAACTTCTATATTTTCAGAGAAAATTGTTTTTGTCGTTAGGGGATTTTCTTTTCAGAATTCTTGTAATATAAGGACCATCATTGGAGGAAGCGATGTTGGATATTTAATTTGAATTAGTCACTGCAAAATGATGAATAGATGCGTCATATAATGAGAAGTAGCAGCTAGTAAAGCGGATCTTTTCCTATAAATATTGAGCAAAAATTATGAAATATTTTCTATTTCATTCCGATATTTTTTCCTCATTTTTTAGAGAAACTTTAATAGCAGGGGTCTGGAATATCGTCTTTTTTAATCAGGGATTTGAAGGTTCTTTTTGAAATGAGAACCAATATACGCAACCATTTTTCACTTATTTAACCAACTAGATACTTTTACTCGTCTCGCAGTAAATCAGAGAAATACTCTAGGTGGGTGATTTAATTAACAGGGTTTAATGATTTTGTTGGTATATTGGCAACCAGCTAACTCAAGCTCGAAATTTACAATTTATGAAACGCAGCTCTTCAGCCGCCTAACACATGTTTACGTACACATATACCATACTTTCTCCGCCGAAACCACGGCAATTTGTCTTGGCGACATTAATTTATCTTACAGAGAACTACACCGCCAGAGCTGCGTTCATGCGGAAGTGAAAAAATTTAACGCTCAGCCCATCCTGGTTTATCTAACGCTAGCTAACGCCCTCGCATATTGCATGTGCTTCACATTTCGCTTTTCTGAAGCGCCGTTTAGAGATACGCGTCCTACGTCCTCCACGCTACCTCTCATTTACGAGCGTTTACCGAGGGAAGGAAGCATTTGTCAGTCTTAAGGGCTCCGAAGGAAACGCGCGGAAGATGTAATGTTGTGTGAATACGTATTAAACAAACAAACAAAAAAGAGCAAGTTTGGGTTATCGAAATGGAATGAAAACGGTTGCAGAGACATTATTGAAATTTGATAGAGCTAAAGGGGAAAATTAAAAAATATGCTTCTGAAATTCACGAATTTTCCGATAATTTTCCTATTATCCTTGTTTTTTTTTTAAATATAGAAACCGTCGTTTCTGCTGGGAGAAGTGTAAAAATATTCTATGCTACAAACATTTCAACCTATCCTCGTAATACAACGGCCGGACATTATCGACACATTTTCATTTCGATTTTCCCGCAAGCGAAAATCTCATAATTCCGTCCAGTGTGCTAGCGCATAAAAATTTTTAATGTAAAAAAAAGCTGCCCATATAAAAGATAGTTGGTCAACACTGCTTATACTCATTTTAGAGAAACATCGCCGCGATAATTCAGCGAATCCCGAATTAATTCGAGCGAAAAGCGATCGCTATTGAAGCCTTCCGCACCTTCTGTTATAAAAATCGATGTTTTACGTCGTCAGTAGTTAATCTCAAACCGTTCAGCGTTTACGATCCATAAATTTCAATAAAGCGAACCCGTACTTTATTGACTATTTCGCGGATGGCGAAAACGTTTCTCATTCGCTTCTCATAGACGACGCGAAGCGGACAAACCGCATTTTTACGACACGCAAATGCATTTTATCGGTCTATAAGTTGATCTATAAGGTACCTAATCATTTCGCTGGAGAACTCGAAACTCCTGACTTCCTTCCATTAACGCGGGTTATAAATCAGGGTGACGTTTAAAATTATGGGATTTGGACAGCTGCAATTTGCCCAAAATTTATTTTAAAATTATACGCCTCATGTAGCTATAGTAGTCAGCAGGTTAGAACATTTATGATTGTGAGGAAAATTCGACTTGCTTAGAGCTATTTTGCACATCCAGACACATACACTGGCTTCAATTAAAAATGCACCATCAGAAATTTTTTGCAAAATGTTTGTTGGTACCAAAAATGCTTATACTACTTATAAACATGTAAATGAAAGACAATTCTACAAAAGACAAGTAAATAAGGCTCGTCTGTTCAAAAAGAATCGCTTTATTTTGAGTTTGTATATTTTATTGGTCGTATTTAGTTGATTTGTTATCAACAATTTCAAGCCTTCCATGATCATCTTCCTTTTCTTGTGTAATTGTCCCTAATTGGACGTCGTGCCCCTAAGATATGTGTACTTACATGAATACTTATTGTATGTTGTCAGAAAAAGACGTCTTGTCACTAATTATTTTATAATTTTGATTTTATTCGGAAGATAATATTTTGCGCAATTTTCTTTTTTTTAACCAAAGCTTTAGTGTAGTTACTTGTAAAAAATAACAAACCGACAGAATTATTCGAGATACACAACATAGAAATGAGATTTATAAAAAAGAATTACGCAACATATTATTCTCAGGATTAAATCAAAACATACAAAAATTGTAATTAATAACAAGACCTCTTTTTCTGGCATCGTGAACAAAACAATATACAACAAGCACTCACGATGTTCAATTAGGGAAAAGTATACAATTACACAAGAAAAGGAGCATGACTACGGAAAGCTTGAAAATGTAACAAATCAAAGAAAAAAGCATTTATATGAGTAGAATTCATTTTATTTTTCGACATAGCCTCCTTTGCGATCGATACACTTTGTCGAACGTTTTTCTACCTTTTGTATTCCATCTAAAAACTATGATTTTTCCAACCCTGCAAAGTAGGCGTTTGTTTCTCCGATCACGTGACCTTTTGACCCAAATTTTTTTCTCCCGAACCATTTTTCATATTGGGAAACATGAAATAATCGCTGGTGGCTAAATATGGCGAATGTTCTTTTACACCATTGTTGAAACGATCGAATAAGTTGACATAATACTCGTCATTAGTCGTTCTGCCCCTTTCAAGGTAATCAATGTGGATTATGCCGCGTACATCCCAAAACACTATTGGCCGGTGAAGTGGCCTTGGTCTTCTTTGGGCTCGGTTGTCACTGTTCGGACTGCTCTTTGATCTCTGGTGTGCTGTAATGAAACCATGTTTCGCCAACAGTTGTAAATCATGCGGATTGTGCTTTAACATCGCCAAACATTACTTGGAAGTTGACACAAGTGCTTGCTTATGGTCAATTGTGAGCAATCGCGGTACCCATCTTTAGGAAAATTTCCTTCATTCAATTTAGTTGTTAAAATGTCATGCATCCGGTCAATTGAGATACCTACAGCCTCAGCAATCTTGCGCATTTTCAATCTTCGATCATTCCAATGAATTTTGGTGACCTCGTCTGGACAACCGCGCGGTTCAGCGGTCCAATATTTTATGGTTGATAACGAAGCCGCAGAGTCCCCCATTAACTTAGTTCTGGTTTTATCCCATCATACGTTTCCTTTTTCAAAAACATTTATTCCATTGTTGTTAAACCACTTATAGATTAAATTATTTCCGTTCTAGTAGCGCAATCTTCGGTCAAGGCCAGATAATTATTGATTTGTATATATGTGATGAATGTTCATTGCGAATAATTACAGAAGCATTCAACTTAGTTGTATAAAAAATTATGTCAACGTTTCCAGAAACATTGCAATCAAATGAGCGGCGATTTTCGTGTACTTTTACATTAAATTCTTGGTGCCCATTCGTGTATAAACAAAACCACATTCATTGACATCTTCCGTTCGCCGAAAATAACAATTTCCTTTGCTTGCCGAAATATTATTACAACAACAGAAGTTTATTGGCGATCCCTTTGTAGTCACGCCGAGTTATATTAGCGATAAATCCATTACCGTCGCAATAACGACCGCTGATGGTTTAATAGGCGCACTAAAGCCGTAATAAATATAGAGGATTCTAGCGAAAAAAAAAAACCGCAATCCACAAAACCGATGTCGGCAAAAATTAGCTTTATTTATAGCTCACCGAAAAGAATAAAATAATCAAATTACGAAATACACAAATACAACTAGAGGTTCTACAAGTACATTGGTATAAAGAAGGAATGCATTGGAAGCACACTCAGTTTGCGAAAATGTTTGGCAAATTCATTAATTTTTTAACGTGAACATATCCTAATTGTCTCATTTTTATGTTCATCAATGTACAATACCAGATGACCACTTCCACTATTTCAGTTTATTACTTTTGGAACAAGTAAACATTCCTTGCCTGGATATTTTTTCCTTCAGTGTAAGAGCGTTTCTGTTATACAGTTTTTGTAAGAAAACACACAGAATAAAAATTTGCAATATAATATCCAGAAACACATCATACATCAGAGTGTAGAAGATTCTCCTACGACATAACTTACAGAAAATACAAAGGACTTAGTCTCAAAATCCCAAATTTACGTCTAGAACATTCTAGAGAGGAAACTGCAGAGACACGATCCAGAAGGAAATAAAGAAAACCCATCCTAACCTATTATAAATTATTAAACTAGAAATAGTCGACACGTCTACAACTTCCTATATATGATATCTGGAAAAGCGCATTTCTCATCTAATATTTCAAGCTATAGCATCGCTGCAAGAAATACGATAAATGATAGTGTTAAAACCACAAGGCGCCAGGAAAGAACGGAAAACAGTTAACGACTTTCTGATTCAGGAGATGCTATCATTCCGGCAAAAGTTCTGTTGAAGTTTAAGACCGTCTTACGATAACACGTGTAATTATTACTACTTATAGGGCGCTGTTAGGTATTTTTTTAATGTGCCCCTATAATGTCGTGAACTTTAAGCTGCTCATAAAAATAATACGCGACAAGCTTTAAAGATCTTACACGTGTATTTATGTGGGTAATAACTTTGCTTAAAAAATATTCATAAACTATCACGGTTGATGCCAGTACACGTGTCTCCTAATTGCCGCGAGATTATGAACCATTCTAAAGGTGTTGGATCCATTTTTTTTTTTTTTTGTTTAATATGGCGATGAGTAGTAGTTTGATTTTATATTATTAATTGACGGACAATTTAATTGGTCAACAGGCAAAAAAACTGTAAATCACTCATGTTCCTCCAATCAAGGCAGTAATGATCGACTTACCGTAGTAGAAGAAATATTTTTATCACCGTAAATGTGTTTGCAGGCCCGGATCTATTGCGGATCTCGGTTTCGCCTTGACATTTTTCGATAGTGAAACTGCACTTACGTTTCTTGCCAGAAAGAAAAAGAAAAAATTTAGTTTTTTTAGATATAACCCTATAATTATTTGTGTTTAAACTGAGGCTGTTAGTTTTACACCAGCTGTGAAGATAGTTAATGTTACTTTTTAGCAAAATGTAGTTATTATAAGAAGGAATGCTTGAGAAGATCTACACGTCGACAATGTCACTAATGAATAGAGATGACCAAAGCAGGTGGAATTATTACTTTTTTGCAGTGATTAGACAGACTCGTGTCTATTCGTCTCATAAGAAAGGGTTCGAATTGCCTACTGGTTTCCCCGAGAATCGATAAAAAACGAGTTTGTCTAGTCGCTACAAAAAAGTAATAATTCTACTAATGAAGATAAGCAAATAATGCCTGAATTAAATTTTTTTTCTTTTGCACAATAGAAACATTAAAGATAAGGAACTGTCCATTCTATTGTTCCTAATCTTGACTATCAGAAAATTCCTTATCAATGGATATCAAGACTGTTTATCAGTAAGCTTCAAGGATTGGTTTACAGCCTTATCTTGACAGCGTTCAAAACGCTCAGCGCTATTAACAATGCCCTTTTTTTACTCTAGACTGTGTTAATACGAACCAGAATCAAAAATTTTGTGAGCCTATGTAGAAATCTCAAAGATAACTGCAGAAACAGTATTGCAAAACATAAAAAGTGAAGACAGTATTTTTTTTAACAAAGATGTACTGGTCTCAAGATCAGTGTTGAACGACTTAAATAAAGAATAAAGGTTCCCAAGGGCCTCGTATAATTTTTCTATATAATAAGGCCAATCTGAAAATCTAATTCCAGACGATTGAAATTTGTTGGGAGCTGCTACTTTAACCTGATGAAAATCGCCCTCCTTTTCACCCACTCCTGAGAACGAGGTGCTTCTTTTCCTCTAGATAAACATTAATTTAGCGAGCGAAATCTCTCGCAAAAAAAAAGAAATATGTACATAAAGATGTACCTTGAAACCTACACACAATACTATTAAAATTCAACCGGCATAACTCAATTAGATTTACGCAGGGCGGGCTAGTGTAATTAGTCATTTCGAAATAAAAATTCTCGAAGGGTGTATTGCGGCGATTGCGTAGCGTTATTCGACGGTGACGGATTGTAATTTAAAATCAGACTGTCGAATTAAACGGCCAGCTAGACGGAGCACGTTCGACGATGCTACGGAACGGTATGTGAAATTGCTTTTTTAATTAATTCTATAATAGTGGGTACCGAATCTTCTTACCTTTTCGGCGGTTATGCTACACCTTCGTCAAATCCCTGTGGCGTCCCTCGCCATAATCCGACGATATAATATATTTGCCCGCGTCCCGATTCTCATTATGAGTAAAAAATTCCTTTTTGGAAAGATGAATGGGGGCTCATTTAAATACCTGTGACCACGAGGTCGAAAGTGATGGGAGGTAGGATGGGTTTAATTTGAATAACGTGATATCGTGATGACATGGTGGGGGCTTTATGAAACGCCGTACAAATGTGCAGAGAGAGGCATGAAGCGATGAAGTCATTAAAGATGATCTGGTGTAAAAAGAAGTTAATGAGAATAGGTTTATTTTGTTACCTAGTATAGCCAATGCTTCGAGTTTACCCTTGATGTACAGTGATGCAGCATATGATGGATTGGAGGCACGCATCATCTTCAAAGAGGGTGAAGTTCAAGCAAAGAATTTTAGCCCGCTGTTCAGCTACACTTTCCTGAACGCCTCCACGTCAATTATTTAGAAATCTGGATAATCTTAGGTATAGCCCAGACCTCCACCTAGGGACTGTTATTGTTTTTGAATTTTGAGAGGCACCTTGCAAGTAGGCGATCTGTCGACAATGCCAACGTCATGCAGCAATTCTTCTCAGGTGATTGGTTTCTATAAAGATGGAATGCGGCATCTGATCCCACGTTGATACAAATCAGAAATTTTAGAAAAAAATCTACTTATTTCTAATTAGTTTCCGTGATTGTTGGTTCCAGTTATAGGATTATTTATTGGAAATTTCACACCTTTGAACCCTTCAGTTATTAGCTGGTTTCAAGGACGTAACACATGGTTAATACTGTCAGAATGACAATCAAAGTTGCATTTTTTTTTCTAATTTTAGCAATATTTTGCTTTTATTAAAATATCGAAATCGTTTGATTCAAAAAAAAATTATTTTTTTGTCGTCATCCCGACAGTGTTAACTACGTGTTAGTTCCTAATGGTTCCCATACTCCTTGAGTAGGTTAAGACCTTGCCTATTTCTGAACATTTTTTCATCAAACCAACAGGCGATATTTCAAGCTAAGCACAACTACAATTCAAACGCATAATCCTCCTAAATAAACCTCCGAATATTTCGACATTTCAGGCTCGATAACGCTCTATGTATACTTATATATCGCAGTGATTTACAGGTTATAAACTCTATTCCCCTATTCTATCCGCGGAAGTAAAATTTATTAGAATCGATGAGGCTGAATTTTCAGTATAAAGAAGGTTTCAGACGTCTGTATTCGAAAATTTAATGCCGTGGAACTAACCTTTAGCTATATAGGCTTTTAGTATGAATACAATAAGCAATAATTTCTCCCACTGTCACTAGTTTCCTTCGTCTACGCACGAAAACACGTGGAATACGTGCGAAACAAAACTTTGGGAATGACAAATTATCTTTCGCCTCCGAAAATTAAATACAGTAGAACTCGGTAATTTCCGAAGCACATTCGTCACTTTCGGACGGTAGCAAGAATCATGGGAAAGCCAAAGAGAAGCTTTAAAAGCCTCGTCCTTGGACGAAGAACCAAGTCGTAAAATTCGGAGGACTTTAGACTTTCGCTAAACCGATTATATTGACGGCGAAATAAAGTTCTAAAAGAAGCAAACGCTGGCGTTGAAGTTGTTAGCCATTATTTTGATTACCTGAGTTGTGACGTTGCGATTTCACGCCTCGTTGAGAATTTTCTTGCCAGCTATTGTTTACTTTTAATTAATTAACTTCAATTATTTATTAACAAGTATAATATTAGAACGAGGCGATGAAATATTTTCCAATTTCTTAGGCTTTCTGGCGAAGAAAGCAGTTCGAGAGGAGTAGGAGAAAGTTGAATAAATTTGAAACGAACGGAATCTTAATATACATTCTAAAATGTAATCAATCGAGACTTTTAGATTTTGCTGCTTTTGTGAATGAATTGAGGCAATTATTAGCTTTAATTTGATCGAAAATTAATTATTTTTGAATAAATGGCTTAATATATCGGTATAATATATAAGCCGGACAAAAATAACAAAAAAACTTGTTAATTGGTTTGGATATTATTTTGCTCTTTAAGTTCTAGCAGTTTATAATCATTGATAATTTAAGTTCTGGGCGCCAAGCCGAAAATTGAACTGACTTATATTGCTGCCCGGGATCGATTGATCTGCTTATTACTCCCCCCAAAAAAGAAGGTTGGCTATCATTCAAGGTGCCAGTAAGCTAGTCGCCGTAGGAGCAGGAAATAAAAAAAAATACCTAGTAATGACAGACCATCTACAGTATCGGAATAACGAAGGAAGACATAAGAGAAAAAGAAGCGGCAGAAGAAAGAAACCCATAAAAAAAGATCAGAAATTCTTCTTAAAAGAATTGATCAATTTCTCGAGCTTACCGTAACCAAGGAAACGATTTTACGTGGTGTTCAGAAATTCAGAAAAAAAATATATATTGTCTAAAAGTATTTAACCTTTAAACAGGTAAATTTCCAGCGCTTCTCGTAAGATAAAAGCATTTCGTTTTTAAAAAAGACCAACTTTATATAAAACATAAAATAAATCTTAACGTTTTTCTCGGGTGCAAATTAGATCGTTTACGTTAACGGTAATGGTGCTTTTAGCCCAAGCACATGTTTCATCTGGATATGCAGATTTTAATCCGTTACGCTTTCGAGGAAGATGCGATAACTTCTTGTGCATGATTGCATTAAAGCGAAGTCTTTTACATTCGTATGGCCTACTAGTCCCTAACTTCTTCGTTAGGAACGCACTCAAAATTAATTACCCTTCACTGGATTTAACATCATCGAAAACTCCTACATACACATAAGTAAAGTTGAAGGGAAAGCTTTCTCGGCAACTCGATAGTAATAAAGGCGATCACGCCGAAACTGCAACGGCCAACTGCATCAATTACTAAATTAAATTCTCCCAGTTACCTTTAGATTGGCTCTTAAACAGACGCTTTCGTTTCTTCCCTAAGAGCCGAGGGGACCTACGAAGTCACGAAGACGAGCTTTAAAATCTCATTAAGTGCTAATATATGCAATCCGCGAAGATGGTGACGTTTAAACCGCGTCTCAAGGTAAAATAGGGCAGGTATTGCCCGCGTGAACGAATCGATTTTAAATCGAAGACGACGACGCAGTGTCAAGCCGAAGAGGAAATTGGAAATAGAAAGAATGAGACGCTGGATAGTTAAGTACATACATCGCGAGGAAGCAACAAGTTGATGAGGGATTTATGGTAATTTTTTCATTTTGGAGTGTTCGATTTCCATACAGGGTTGGAATAAAGTTCTCTCTCTCTATTCACCAGATCTGCGTTATCGAATGAGTGGGCTATAATATTCATAAACGCCTATTTTGCACAACTATCGGCTAACTATTATTTGGACAGATTAAAAAAATGGGACCATCGCCGGGAAAAGTGCATGGATTTACAAGGAGACTATATTGAGAAATAATTAATCCAATGAGGTGTGGAGCGCGTGCTGGCGGAAGGTTTCGTTGATAAGAAAAACTCATTTAAAAATAACATTAGGAGTATGCAAGATAATGTCGAATGGCAGGGGCAGTACGGTAAGGCCAGACAATTTACGGATTTTCGGAATTCCCGAAAAAGAAGGGGAAATACAGAACAAGCTGTGATCAATTAACGCCGACATAAACTCAAGATGGATGGTAGCGGAGCCGATATTGATTATTCTTACAGAAACCGTTCATAGCGCGTTTCTGCCGCCGTTTTATCAAAGTTGTTGTTTATTGTGTTAAATGTAAGCTCGAAGGATCCAGAACCGTTATACGCGAGGACTTAATTCTGGCTATTATTCGGCATTAACTATATTGAAAGTTGTTTCATTGAGATTTTTATTAATGATGTAAGTAGCTGTTGATAATCATAAATCAACATGAGAAATGTTATATTATGTAGGATAGTTCGATAATTTGGCCGAAACATAGACATATTCCATCCGAAAAGAATTCTTTTGCTTATTTGCATATTATATTCTGCTAAAAAAAAAATAAGGGAAAACGCAGCTAAATTCACTCGCTTCAAAACTATTTTACAAGTTCACGAAATCAGTAATTTTTCACTATGAGGTAACAATATAGGCTCTATTTTGTTTACCCCATTCAACTGGTTGAAAGCATAGCGAGATTCCCTATCACTGTATATAAACCGCAGTTGAAGAGTTGAAGAAGAGAAAAGAAGAGAAGTTGAAGAGAGTTGAAGAGAAAGTACATTTACTTATGTAAGATATTATTCATCCACTTTCCGCAGTTTACTCGCATAAACTCTATACAAAAAAGGTAAATACGACAGCTTGCAAAAATATCATTGTCAACGCAACTGCAGCGGCGACATAAATAAATCTTAATTAAACCAACACAGAAAAGATATGCATGCACTTTACTTCAAAGTAATACTCTGTGTACAGGAGCGGTTGCATCTAATTATACATTACGCTTTCCCAGACATCACAGGACGACTGGGCGTGTGTACAATACTTCGATATTTCCGTTATTTTTACAGCAATTAAACGTTATAATTGCTTTTGAATACTTCTGATGTTAGATACAAAGCCAGACGTGGAGAATCTGCGTGTCTAAAATATTCGTTTAATTAAATTCCCCTTACTTTACCTTTCGTTCCTACAGGCAAATAGTGGAGAAGACAAGTCGTTTTGTGTACAAGGCGCTTTAATTATTCATAAGCAGGTATAGTGTTTGCGAGAGTCATAGCGTTATAATACGCGATCTCAGGGAAATGTATGCAAGATGTGTTGAGAGGTGTTAGGGTCCGTCCTTTGCTCGGGACTTATTACCAGCAGGAAATTGAAAAGATTTCTTCGTAAGCGAGGAAAGCGGAAATCCATTAATATGATTCCAGTAAAGCACCTAAGAAGAGAGGGAGAGCGACAAACTGAAAGAAATTGACAACGAGTAAAAAGTTCCATGTTGAGTACTACATCGTTAATCTAATTCGGATATCAGATAGATGGATTTTAGTTTTAACTTTAAAAGCCTTTAGAAAATTTACAGGTATATGGAAATAGCTTAGGTAAGCTCTTTTCTATCTTAAAAAGCTTCGATGGCTTCGAACAAGTGATAAGAACAATCTCAGTTTTGCTGTTGAATAAAGTATACAGCAGTTGGAAATTGTTTATGTTGGTTATCACCAGAGAGAGGCAGATTTTACGTAATCTACCGGTGAATAAGCTTGAAATTGATGCAGAAATGCTCATTTTTAAAAAATAAAATTGACCTGTTCCGGCATTTCTGCGAAAAGCAAATTGCTTCAAATTTTATGAATTTATTCCATTATTTTGCCCCGCAGTGTACGATTGTGAGAAAACTTGATATTTTCTTTACCCTCATCCTTTTTGATAAACTTCCTTTTAAGATTCCTTCAAAAGAGCGAAAGAAATCCAGACAGCTACGTAATGACATCGAACAAAAGGCGAGAAACAAATCGACTTCAGTCATCGTTATTGATTATCAAAGAGCAAACACTGCTCGTTAAGAAACTTGGTGGAAAATACGCGTTCTTTGATGTATTGCGGTGTTATTGCCAGTTCGCTACTCTTCCTCTTACACTTGTCGCTATTGTTTGGAATGTGGTTGTTGTGTTCCTTTTGCTGTTTCTTTGTATCTGCGGGACGTCGTCACCGTGACAACGTGACAAGGGCAGAAATCGTAGGTTTTTCTCTGAAACATCTCTTTCACACCTCGAAGTTGCTATATTATATACCTATCACGCTTGACATGTTCCTCCACTTAAACCAATTACTGAAACCTCATCCGTAATAAAATTGCATACGAGAATTTCACGCGTACTTTAAGAGGAGACCACTGACTAAGAGGAAGAGGGCATCCATGCGCGCATATCTCCATATATACGTTGACAATGGCTTTCTTAAACTCGATATTCCTAGAGCGAAAGATATTTTTAGCACCCCTATTTAGGTTATCCTCCGCAAATGTTTGCTCGTCCAAGTTTACATATATTGAACTGAGGTTCAGCCCACACCAGACGAAATTATGTATATTACTTATATCGTTTACGCAAACTTAGACGACCCAAAATGTTAGATTTAAATTTTAATGTGTACTTCCTACACACGGTGCGATTGCTTGAAGAGCATCGAAAAATGTTTCAGAAACTGAAATGTCTTGGTATCGAAAATCTATAGAAAGAGGAAAAATCAAACTAACTGTCGAAACTCAAGAAATCAAAAAAAATCTCTTAAAAACACCGTTTAAAGAGCCTTCTTCGAAGAGCAGCAAGGTCATTTCATTCCATCAACTTATCTCTCGGAGAGAATGGCAACAATCCGCTTCAGAAAACACTTACGCTATAACTCTAAATTTATAAAATCAATATTTCGACGTCTCTTTACCACATCAGGCGGCTGCAACTGATTGATCGTTTCCGGAACGATTGTCACATCAATTTCATATCAATACAATAAAGCAAAAAACGGAAGACGTAATTTGGCACTGACGTCAGATCATTGCTACATCGATAAAATAATTTTTATTGTGATTGGCTTCAATAGAAGGTAACAATTTTTTACATGTTTTCAATACTGGTATTGGCTTTAAAATGCTTCAACTAAGAAAGCATGTTGCATGAATGCGTAGAAAATCAACTTGATACTAAGATGGTAAATTAATTATGCACCAATAGCCTAGTAAATTATTAAGAAGCCGTCAAATTTTTGGTGGCATCCGAACGAACTAATAGCTTAAATTTAGGTCTATCCGAAAATTTTCGACGAGCACTTTAAAACTAAAAAGGCCTCGACTGCTTAGTATTAACCGTGCCGACGCTAGAACGTCTCGAAGTTAAGAAAAGTAATGTTTTGTAACTTTGAAGAGCTGTTCCTCCTAAACGAAAAGAGATAGAAGATCCTGCTTGATCGCAATCGATTCGTCGACTAGAAATACATATCTAGTGATAAAATTGACGAAAACTAGAGCGACCATCGATTTGAGGCTTCGTTCCGACGGCGTTTTTGATCGCCCGAAAGATTTAAACGCCTATAACTCAAAAACGGACAAATATTTTTAATTTTTCTTAGTTTTTGACCTTCTTCAGCAACCTTTTTCCGTTGATTATTAGCAGTGGAATCGGAACATTTATAGCTTCCTTGTAAAAGTACCGACACGTACTTTCTAGCACCGGAAACCGCTATCTTCTATTTTTAACCATTTCGACGTTAGAGAGCTTCAAAGCCTGGCGATTAAGGATTTTGGAATTTTAAACGCTCATAACTTAATATAACCGAACGGTTAGAGCAATCGAAGCAAATAATGTTTTCGTTTTGATCTCCATGTTTGTATAAGTTTAGCACATAATTTTAAATATTCATCACTAGAATAAGGTTCTTGGGTCAGCTCCGTTTGAACACGTTTGATCAATAAAACAGCTCTTCCTATATGTAAAGTTATTTTTATAGTAATTTCATATTGCGAATCTCTCTTTAACACGACCTTAAGCAATTTACGCTGGATATATGTAGTGCTCCTTTGGAAGTAATGACCTGTTACCTGTTATGCGAGAAGGAAGTGTTCAGTCAAGCGATAGCTTTAGTTGATTCTATGTAAGTAAGCGTTTTTGACTATTGGAAAAACATTAAACTGAATTGGTTGGAAAAACCGTCTAACATTTGTTAAATTTTTGTTGGTTCAATACTGAGGTAACCATGAACCAATCCTCTCATCTCCTGCAATTAGTGAGTTATGATTTTATTATCGTTATTTAACCCATAAAAGGTTCACTGTGCATCTTCTCTATATTGGAAACGCTTTAGGCCGTCAACCAACCCATTGCCCTGATATTGTTTAGAGCGTTACCTAGAGATCATAATGGTAGTAAGGAATAACCAGTCTTCATCCAACATGATTCTATTAATTGACGCCAGTACAAAACGCTTGCAAATTAAGTTCTTAATTAAATTCTTCAGCTCAGCAGTTTCTGCTGATATTATTTATTTAATTTATTAATATATTCGTTTGCCAAAAAACGCGGTTTGTTATTTTGGAAAATCTCAAAACGAAAGTTTTGAAAAAATTATATAGTTCTTCGTGTGTAAGTACAAGAGTCTGGGGACAAGACATTTGAGAAATGCCCACGTACATACGTAATTTTTTCTGTTGAAAGAAAATGTTTTCTTTCAACAAAATCTAGTAATCTCTTTCCAACTTTCATTCATTATAGTCTTAAATTGAGAATAACATAATCTTTGATTCTTTCTTAGAAAGGAACGAGAAAAACAAAGCATAATTACCGTGGAACTGCTTCAATGTAGAGATTACTAGAAGGATTCCTTTTAACATTCTTTTATAGCGTAGCAGATCAGTACGTCTTTTAAAAAATTGTTTTTGTTCCAAGTATTCTCGATCTTCCTTTGTTTGTGCATAGACTCAATTTACACCTACATAATGAACCATTCCCAAGAAAAACAAGTCTAAATCTTCATTACGAGGGTGTTTTCAACAATTTCGCTCCCTTGGACGTTTGCGTTATATAAAGGAAAACCTGTCTGTTTTTGTTTTATCCTCCAAGTTTTTTAAATGCGAAAATAAAAACCTTTAGAAAAGCAATTTACATTTATTTGCTTAAAGGCGTAGTTTTTTCCTCACAATATTGATATCCTTGCGAAAACATCCTATTCCAATAAAATCAAATTTAACGCCGCCGAAAGCCGTTAAGATATTTATTATTCATTAACGATATTACGTCGGTTTTTCGCCGGGCAGAGAAACAGAAGGAAAACCGAATTAAGCAAGCGAAATTGCCGATTCAACATCCTATGTTTCCGGTTTAAATTTTCTGGCGTAGATCGTGGTATTTATTACGCCGTATTTTTGTGGCGAACATGAAAGTCGGGCGGTTTCGGGCTTATCCCAAATGCCAGGAAAATCGCGTTTCGTAGCGAAGATTTTTCATTGAATTTAAAACAATAATGGAGGTACAATTTTTGACGTTGGCATATTAACAAAGGTTTTGTTCCTTTATTTGTTGTTAAAATTCATTAATCTTATTTGGTAATTCCATGCAATACATAAAAGGAATAAGAAGTGAAAATACAAGAGATTGAAGAAAATGAACAGCAGATAAGTTGGCCAAAGAAGCAGCGAACATACACAAACGCGCATTCTTACTTCTGATTATTTCGAATCACCTCACACAGTGCTCGCAGACACGCTGAAATGCATACGGCGAAAAAATTCTATTATGATAACGGTGCAAATACGATTTGATTTAACCGTAAAATGCGTCCTATGCGCAAATAACGATAAACATTCCGCGGCTATATTCGAAATAGTCCGCCTGCTGTTCAATGTGATGCTCGATTTATGAATACCTCTGATTGGCACGCGAAATGTTAGCATCTGTGAGGCCTGCTGTTCAATATTAGACGGACGATGCAAATAATCGCCGTTTCGCCGATTTTGTTGTTTTGGATTGCGGTATTCGTCAATTTATTGCCGCATCCGAATACCTGTCCTTACCTCCAACCTATACGTGTTTGTAAACGCGTTGCTAATAATAAAACTTACAGGTGCGATGAAACTGATGTATACCTGCCGTTGAATAATTGTTTATACTTGCCAGTTTCGTAGTATTTGTTTATGTAATAATCTTATCTTATGGAATAATTTTTTTGGCTGCAAAATATTATTAGTAATTATTTGGTAAAATGTTGATCGATAAGCATTATATCACCAAACACATAGGCTTCCATGTAAGAAACTCCAAACTGCAACTCTGCTCAACAACTGCAACTATTCTCTTATGTCTTCATTTCTTATCCCTGCTTCTCCGGTAACTCCTAAAACTCTTCTTAAGAATCTTATCTTAATGGCCTGTATTCTGTTTCTTAACAGGTCCCTTAGGATCCACGATTCCGAACCCCATATCAGTACTAATCGATAGATGAAATTTTCGTTTCACGTGATACCTCTTTCTTACTTGTGGAGACATAATATAACTTTTATGTTTATGTTTCTTCTTGCTTTCGCTACTGGCATTATATTTGTTCTCTCTATATTTATTTTCAACCTGTTTTCTTCTAGATGCTTCTTCTTTCCTTTAGGTGGTATAATAAGGTCCTGTTCTGCGCAAGTTTTTGTGATCTATGATTCCTTTGCTCCAATATTTCCCATAGTTTACATCGGAATATTTGATAGAAGGATTTTTTAGGATCGAGATATCCTGAGTCTGCGTCTCGGCTTTGTTCTAGAACTTTTATGTGACTAGCTTTAAAGAAAATTTATGAACCAGAGCATTATTTTATCTAAAACCAATTTTAGAGCCATCCACTTCGACTTTTTCTATTGTTTTGTTTTATTTTTCTAGTATTTTTATAATTTCTGGTTTAATACTGTCGCATCCATCTGCTTTACTGATCTTCAACGATTTCATGCTTCGTTAATGTTTTCCTGTTTTGGTTGTTGTTCTGGCTTCTATTTATTATCATGGTTTCATTCTTCTTTGCTGTCCCATAACACATAATAACCCTCAAGGTACTCTTTCCATCTTTGAATTATTTCCCTTTCCTTCATTAGTAAATTTCCATCCCTGTCATTTATTGTGCTTGTATTGTGCTTCATATCTTCTTTAACTGTTAGGTACTCTGTACGAAAGTTTCCAGTTTATTTGGCTGTTTAGTTCCATTTATTTTCAAGTTTTTCCAAGATTTCTGCTTTTCATTTCTTACTATTTTTTTTTGACCCTTATCCTCTGTTCTTTATATCGCTTATGTGCTTCTTTTGTTTTTGAACTTAAATATCCTCTCCGTCTTTTTTTTGCCGTTACTTTTTCTTTGATTTCTTGTGTTCCGTCTTCCACGTTTTCTACACGTCTTCTACATTCCACGTTTAAAATTGGTATTTAAATCTGATTATTTTCTTTTCTACTGTTGTTTCAACAGCTGTTCAAACAGCAATTAGGTTTCCATTGAATATAATTCAAACAGAAACTTCTTGTATTGCAGCAATGTAACATGTAAATGAATTCATCATCTTTACCATCTGCTCCAAGTACACGTATCATGAGACTATGCACTACACTGATTTACAAAATTTGCTAGAGCACTGGATGCAAATAATATTATTCTCAGCTCCATCTTCTTCACCGTCTAAGAGGATCAACAGCGAACCTGTATCTCCTTAAAGTGTGTACATTAAGCTGTTAGCAAATGTCTACAAGAAACTTCCTAGTTTGGGCGACATCTATTAATTAGTAAGATCTGGTAACGTACAAAACGTTCGGGTTCTATGGAATTATTTCGCCATAGTAGCTATATGAAAGTTTATAATATACATGGTGGCACGATTAACGGATACTTACCACATTAACAGCCTTTCTAATGAATTGTCTAAAGTTTGTCATAATTTTCGCAACAAAGATCTTGCGGTTTGAATATTTTAAAAACTTTTACTTTTGTAATTTCTATCGTGAGATGACTTATGACATGATTCCTTGGGGTTCCGCCTCTGACGCAAGCGAAGAAAAAATATTACAATATCTCTCATTTTTCAATAGATAAGGCATGACAAGGCGAAAAAAATAAATAAGAATAACAGAAAAAATATTCCCCATTTTAATATACTCGAAAGGCCATAGAAACCGCGACCCTTTTCACCATTTGCGAGACACGGAAAGCGTAGAGGAAAGTACGATGGAGTGCTTCCGGTTACGTTAACTATAAAGAAGCCTATTCGAAGATATTTGTGCGGGTTTTAGGGAATATAAAAAAGAAAAAGATTAATGGAGGAAGGCCGTTTCGTATTAATTTAAAAAAAAGGTTTTTGTGCATGAAGGGAATGGTTCCAGAAATGTTAGAGTTTAAGAGATAATAAAAACAATTTATTTACGATTGAGTTACTAAACTGATGCGTTTTTGTTTCAGATTGAAGATGGCGATAACCTAAACGAACTACATATTCGAAAATCACAAAGTCCCTAAAACTACCGTAAAACGACATGTCAGACTTCGACGAATTTCAAAATCTCACAAACAATGCCACTTATTACACGAACTCTTCAGATTTTTGCGATTCCGACCAATCTACAAGTTTCTATTTCCGCAGCGCCATCTACCTCATGTACACCGTTATTTTCGTGGTGGCCACCTTGGGTAACGGCATGGTGTGCTACGTGGTGATTTCTTCATCGCGCATGAGGACGGTTACCAATTATTTCATCACGAATCTAGCAGTCGGCGACTTACTAATTACTGTATTTTGCGTACCGTTCACTTCCATATCTTACCTGAAGCAGTATTGGAGTTTCGGGTCGTTTCTATGCCCCGTAGTGAACTATTTCCAGGCTGTGGCAGTTTTTGTCAGTTCTTACACGTTAGTTGCGATCAGTATAGATCGGTACATGGCGATAATGTGGCCTCTAAGACCTAGAATGACTAAACGTTTGGCGTCGTTGATTATCTTGATGGTTTGGATAATTTCCATGATTACAGTTGTGCCAATTTTGGTGTTTTCGAGATTGACGCAGCCGAATATCGACTACGAATTTTGCGACAAGTGAGTACTTTGTTTCCTGAATGTACTAAGTCGCGTGGCAGTGAAACACTAAAACCCTTAGCTTTACCGCAACACTGAACGCACGTTTCCGTAGGTAAGCTATCATCTTTCGTCTTCAGCAACAAAACTGAAGCCGGAGTTCAGTGCATTGGTCTAAGGGAGGTTTCTTTTTCGCTATTAAATATCTGCATTTAAAACAATTGGTAAAATCCACTTTTACAAATAGAAAAACGGGAAAATAGCGATTACGTTACATTACCCGCCATCTTTTAAAGTCTAAATAGTTTTTTTTTAAATTAATGTTCAATAATCGAGCCATATACATTGGCCATCCGTAAAGCTCTTTTATCGGTGAAAACACATCCACGAAATGCGTTTGAAACGTAATCCTGTCAGTCATTCTAGGGACACGAATGGCGTTTGAAGCCTCCGTCGACACGTGCTACTCGTGAACGTAGGCAGCAGGGCTATCATCAACCACACAGCTTTATTTATAAATTTCTGGATTACTGCACGATAAAGTGAACAAGACGCCGATTTCAAAAAAATAAAAATGACAGGAATTACACTAATGTGTAAACTGTATCGTTTCTAATGAGCATTTGCCAACAATTTCGCCTCCACCAATTCGAAGAATCTGCTAAAGAAACATTTACTAACACATGCGCATTTTTTGCAGACGAACGGGTGCTCTGCTAATCGTTGTGGAATTGATAACAAAGACATGAATTTGAGAGATTTCGGCAAAAATAGCGAATTAGTCCCTATGAATATAAACTTTTGAAATTTGAAAAATAAATTTTATTAATGAAATTTGTTTATTTTCTATCATTCCACCATTTATAATTTTTTTCCAAATGGTTTTTTGTGGTCACAAAAAATATTTCTTTAAATGATAACATTTTTAGCAGATGTGGAATCCTCATAAATTTCTTAATACGGATATGTATTGTAAATGTTCAAGTTGAAGTCCCTGTCGCTGACGAAGACGTACCCAAAAAGTGAAATATTATTTTGAAACACATTTGTATCACACGATAACGGTTTGGCACATCCGGTTAATTATCGTTAAGAATTTCCAATATATGAATCGATCAATATTTTTTTTCTAAAGATTATATCTACAGAGATATTCCGCTAATACTATTGCCGAATCCTGCGTGAAACATTCAATAACATGGTCCAGTTCATATTAAATTTTCCCGCTGCGTAGCTACCGAAACCTAGATCTATTGTTGTTTATGAATTAAACCGCTTTTCGATAATTATAACGTATTAAAGCCGATCATTTCACCATTATCTATGCATTTTAATTAAAAAATATTCCCGGAATATTCTAGCAGACTAATTGGTAATGTGATGCGAGTAGGTTTCCAATATATTCGGTATCTGGATTAATTGGCGAGATCGTAACGTGACTGACAGCATGAGCAATTGAAACTGCGCTTGCAGACATATTTTATCGTAAGAACAGAGATATTTGGTAAACGTAATGGAGTATATTCAAGAACTTCAATTCATTTTAGTAGCGCATACGTTCAAAATAATATATAATAAGCGTCATCGAAAGAAATAAAAAACTATAATTTAGTCTTACGTCAAACAATTAATTACCGCATTTACCTAGTGCCTAAGCTTTACGATAACAATCTCTATATACGTACACTGCCGTTCGGAAAAGTTCGGTCGGTTGGTAAAAAACATAAAAAGGTTACAGAAACAAACGAAACTAAAAACAAAATGCAATTTTATTGTATGTACAGGTAAGAAAGACAGAAATAAATAAATAAAAAGTTATTCTGGCCTAATATAACATACTGAACATTATTTTTTTTTTTCATCGAAAAAACCTCCTTTGCTGTTAATCACCGCTCGAACTATTCTAGACATTCTTTCGATAAGTTTTGTTAAAACGGATTGTGGAATATTAATCCGTTCATGTTGCAGAATATTCCGTAAATGTTCTTGTGAAGTTGGGCATATTTTTCGGATCCTTCTGTCCAGTTCATCCCACAACAACTCTATCGAGTTCAAATCTGGGCTTTGTGGGGGCCATGTCATTACTTTCAGGGTGTGCTGTTCTTCTTGCCCCTTTAGATAGTTCTTACACACTAACCCAGTGTGTTTTGGGTCGTTGTCATGCATGAATGTAAAGTTACGGCCTATTATACGCAATCCTGATGGCACTGCATGATTCTGGAGTATTGCACAATAATTTTCCTTCCTCGTTACACCCTGCACTCCGCATAAATCTCCCGTCCCAGCAAAGGAGAAACATCCCCACACTAACACAGAATTACGCCCTTGCTTCACTGTAGGCACAATGCAGTTCGGGATCACTTTTCGGTTTTAGATCTTCGGACATAAACTCGTCGATTTTACCCAAAAACCTCAAACTTTGACTCGTCACTCCAAAGCACGTGTTTCCAATCATCTAACGACCAATCTAGATGAGAACGGGCCTACTGTAGCTGTTGCTCTGTTGCCCCGACGTAATAAGGGTTTTCGAATGGCAATGCGTCCATAAAGGTCCGCTTGTTGAAGTCGACGTTTTACCGTACTGGCCGAAACTTGTTCTTCACGGCCGCGATTGACTTCGGCTGCTATTTGTGACGCTGTTAATTTTCTATTGCGTTTGCTTAATAATACAATTCTCAAATCTTCAGCTTTTGTTGTTTTTCTAGATGCTCCAGGACGAACACGATTTTCTATAGTTCTAGTTGTCCGATGTCGCTTTATGATGTCATTTACTGTGGAACTTCTCATATTTATTTTTTCAACAATTTGTCGCCCCGAATATCCTCCTTCAAACAGCGTAATAATGCGTGAACGTTTTTCTACACTGGTAGGCTTGCCACGTGCCATTCTGAAGTAAATTTTCTTAAAACTTTCGCGCAGAAACGACAGATGCACACCAACACACGTTTAACAGTAAAATGAAGCAAATTTATACCTTTACGCCCGTGATAAATAAACAAGAATGATGTTGCGGTATATTTCCTAAATGGGTTGTTCGTTAATAATCCCCGAACTACCCGTTTCAAAAGATCGGTACTTCCGAGAAATTCTTGGAATGATAATAAAAGGGACCTTATTGTGGTTGTCGCAATATTTCTACTTTACATAATAATTTATGGCTTTAGTCCCTTAGAAAAGAGTGTATGCTTAATATTTTCCTAATTTTATGTATTAATAATTGTATACAATGTGATATAATAGATTTTTATTGTATGACCGAACTTCACTGAACGGTAGTGTACATACCTCCCAAAACTTATACGCCACTTTTAGCGCGAGTTCAACGTCTGAATAATTCGGTTTAATTTATCCGGTTACCGTCGGACCGCAGACGAAACTTTACCAAGACCACACGCTCTATCAAATATTCTATCCCGCCGCTAGCAAGTTCTACCGGGCCGAATTAGCTACGCCGGTACAATTTCGAATTCTATACGCGCGTATAGCGTATGTACCTACGTATCACTGAGTTTACTCGTGTTTTCCGTTATAACATTTTTAGCTTTTTTTTTATTTCGTTGCAATAGCTCCGGAAGAACTTGGACAAGTTTATTAGGACCCAACTATATTGACGCAATGAAACTTTATTGGAGCAAAATAAGTACATACATCGAGGAGCACCACGATATGAATTATATACTGAATTTATCTGAGCTGAGGTAATGAAGTTTAGAGATTCTATAGAGGAGGATGTATGTACGTAGATTTATATCGCGTTTTTGCGGAATATGCCGAATTTAATTTGATTTATAGGTCAACGACTAGCCAGCAATAACACCTAAACGCCGACCGTCAATCCTAGTAATTAAACTAATTAATGTTTTATTATTAAATAAGTAGCGTTCGAACCTAAATTTATTAGATCGTCGTCTGAAATAATGCACTAGGTATCGTCTGCTCAAGAGGCTCCTCCTCTGCTCCACTATTATATAAAAGAAACAAAGTAGGACCCAAAATTGATCCTTGAGGAACACCGCTTAGCTTCAAGTCCCCGTCTTATGAGTTGGTTAATCTGATTCTCATCTAGTCTAACAAGCAGTACCCATCTTCGTCAACAAACCAATAACAGATCAATTTTAAAAGTTGACAAAATGAAATTAGCTGAACTGATTATCAGATTGGAGAAATATATTGGCTTACTTACATTATTCTCCATCCAAACACAAACCTGAATAATTCTTTGAGTTTCACAGATTAAATACGAATCTCCCATCACCTGTTTAAACTCAAATACACTATTTCGCTGACATAACAACATGCTGGTGGGCGGCTAATAATTTAATTTTGCAATTAATCAGCGCAACCTAAGTCCGAATTCCATACCTGCGTGTCAAGATAACTTCCATCACGCTGCGATTTGATCCGAGTCGACGTAAACGCCGGACAGCAGATAATTCCAAATATAAATACTTGCCAACCCTCTTCCTACATCTACCTTCACCCCAAAACAGCAAACAAACAAACAAGAGAGCTACTAACTTCTGTTTATTCGCGAATCCCAATTGACAGGAGGTGTGTATCTAGCGCATAGAGTCGCTTTGCAGAACTAGATTTTCGATGTAATGAAATTTTAGGATAACTGTAACGACGTCATTGCAGATAGGATCACGTAGGCCCTTCCAGCGGTATCATCGCTGTGTGAACTCCAACTTCTCGATCACGAAGTTATTATACGGGTTAGTGCTGCGTAGTATTTTTGGGAAAATTGAATCAAGCGACGAGGAAAAAGTTGGGATTTAGGATTTTTATGAGGGGACAGCGTAAGTTCGACATTTTCATACAGAATAAAAACTAAATAACGAGAGATTGATGTTGCTGTAGAGGAAATAGTATACAGAATAGGAGAATTCCGTAGAGCGGGTCATAAATTAGATTTCTTATGTTCTCCCGTAACTTGTCCCCTTGGGTAATACCAAGTTTATTTTACCTAATTTAAAGTATTTTTATTTAAAAAGAATGACATTCCTAGCTGTAGATTGTTCGCTTTAAGAATATAGCTTAAGCAAATGTTAGAGAAATAGAGATTTTCGATTTTGGCGTGTTTGTTGCACTGATGTAATGACAACTCAGTTGTTTTGCATTTAGTTAATTTGTTTCTCGGCGTAGCTACGTAAGCTTAGTCCAGCGATGATTCAACTTTTTTTAAGCCGTCCAAATAACCAAAATGCATACAATATACTATCGCAGAACAGGATAAAATGCCTGAGGAATACCCCTTGCAAAGAAAATGAAAGAATTTTCTTTTGGTACAAAACGCGTTATTGTTCTTAAAAATATTCCTTATTAAGACTAACATATACACTCTTACAGGGGTTCGAACCAATTCTCGAAACAGTTTTTCCACTCTGAAGGTTGTCCAAGCATTTTTTATTTGGAAAAGATCATTTTCACGTAAATGTTTAAATGTTTCATGCAAAGTCAAATGTAGTGCTCTTCACCCCACTTCATGGTAAGTTACATGCCGATCTTCTGCGTACATCATTGATGAATTTTGCAACAACAACCGATTTTGGCCGGCGCTCATAAAATTCGATGAAATTTCGAAAGCCGGTTGTAAGTAGTCTTTTCTGATACTATTTCATTACCAACAATTAACAAATCGAAGCATTATTGTTGTGTCAGGCCTTTGCTAAAGTCACGTGAAATGTCCACGTTTTTACAAAATTCTTTTTTTTAAACGTACACTGTAAACAAACTACTCGGCCGATTTCCGTGCTGTTACTGCTTCAACAATTGCAAATCTTACGAAAATAATAATGTCGTCGTTTAACTAAAGGCGCTACCCTCGTAATATGCTCCTCGTATTTAAGATCTTCGCTACCAGATTCTGTTTTACCATAATTAGATCGATTAACGTTTCTATAATTGTGGTTGTGTGGGTAGCTTATAAAAAACGATTAAAAAGTGAAGGCACTTAGTAGAATACTTCTTCATCGAATTATTATGAAATACATTTTTTTTTGTAAATTACAAACAATGCAATTAAAATGCATTACGTAAACCTCAAATTCCGCCCGCCCCAATCCAGGTCACAATGGGATTTTTTCTGACATCCTCGGCAAAATGAATTAATTTAGGAAATTCCTAACAGATTATCTTCATCAAATTCGAAATGTAATAACAATAAGTCGGCCGGCGAGTTATATTATATCTCCACTCACGTCCAACCCCGTTTAATTCGTAATCTGGACCGACCTCTCCACATTGTCTACTGCAAAATCTCTTTCGGAGATTTCTTTTATCTGATGAACCGTGGAGCTGAAAGTTATGGTATTCCGCACTTCCTCCACCCACGATCTTCTTGAGTCTTGTCGTTCATCTTCTCTACGAAGAGCTCCCCTGCGACTCATTTACTTCGAAATAAAGCAGGTTCTCTATTATTTTTCCTAATATATTAATTGCTGTACATCTCCGCTTTTAAAGCGATGAACTTTCTATTATCTACGACCTACCTTCTTATTCTTATTTGATAAGAAGGCATTTTTAGTGGGGTTTGTTTCAATTACTGGCACGGAGAAGGTTTTTTTGTGGAGTGAAGGAATGTTTGTAATGAGATCCATGCTATGTAATTGCTGCTGTGTCTTCTCGCTTCTGTACGTAATTGTTTGCATTTGCTTAGAGTGTCAAGCCGAAAATTCTTCGCGATAATTTTTTTCTTATGGTTTTATCAATAAGTGAGAGTTTTAAAACTTTTAAGCATGTTTGTGTCATTTATACAATTAATCTTCATTTGTACTATGGTAATATATACAAAGTATGCCAGAAACTAGAAAAAATGGCAATTTCCGGTCCTTGTGTCCTAGCTCTGTACATTTAGTCCAACTTCTTTAAGAAAATAGGCCTCTGTCTCACACTCTATATTGTAATTTGCTTAACTAGACAGTGACGTGTCATAAAATCATATGCGGTACTATGGCTTTCACGATATTAACACACGTTTTACACGAAACAAGGTGCAATTTTTTAATAATTTTGTTTAATTTATTTTCCTGTTTTAAATCCGACCACCCGCAAATAAGAAAAGAAAAAGAATGTTGGACTAGATTAAATCTGTGCCATACAAAATCGGACAGCTGCGTACCCTGAGCTGCGGCCGGGAGCCGGGTAAAACGAAATAAGAAGATGTCGCGTCGGTCGTCGCCGTAGACGGTGATTCTGATTTATCGCACGGAATCTCATCATCAAGACGAAGAATTGAATTAAAGAATGGCCGAACAATTTAGTTCGGGCTGCTGTTCCTTTTCTTCGAGGATGATGTCGGGAATGTCTCATCGGTGACAACATTATATACCGTTCGCAAGATCGAATTTTAAACTAGTTGGGTAATAGGCGTTAATATGTCAGTCTGGGGAATTTTCGTGTTGGACGGAGACCCGTGGAATTGATATTTGGGGAATTTTAGAGACAATGTTCCTGTAATAAAAACATAAGCTTCCACGGTCAAAGTTAGTTAAAACTAACCCGGGTTTAGAGCGTGTCATGTCGTTTTTTTTTAAATGAAAACTCGACGTTTCGCCCACAATCATGTGGGGCATCTTCAGGGGAGGGAAACAGTTAGCAGGGTAACTCAACGTATAAACTACGCCAGAGGTGAAACTAACTGAGCGGAAAGTCAGCATGTGAACAACGCTAGAGGCGAAAATCAACTGATTTTCTTTCTTTAAATAGTGCAACAATTTAAGAAATCCATTTGCTAAGCGTGTTAATTCTTATCTTTGGACAACTAACTTCAATAGCAAGTTTAAAATCATCAAGAAAATTGTCCAAGGTATCATTAGCCTTAAGTGAAGGCAATATTTCGTCATCTCTGAAATTGTTAGGAAAAGAATATTTAATTGTTTAGCATCAGTTACGATTGTAGATATACAACTCCTCACAATATTGCAATAATTGCGCTGCATGCTCAGGTAAAGCTGCGGCAAGAATAAATATTAAATTGTCCCAAATTAGTAATAATACATTCATTCCCTTTAAAATGGTTTAAAATTCAAATTTAAGGAAACATTTGAGCTTGGCGCAATCGATACCAAATTTTGAAAGAAACATACAAACAGTTAAATAAGTATTGCAATAACACCCTTAATAATATTAAACAAAAAACATAGATGTGAACGTTTATATAAAACAAATATCCAAGATTGCATTTCTTTTTAGATTTCCGAGACCTTGTTACAGACATTAAATGTGTGTAATTGGGATTTCAATAAAGTACATTTCAAAATCTAAATCCCCTAATTCCCAAAGGACATGGAAGACATATGCGATAACACCTATCAAACACACAGAACTAACCCAACTCTAGTCGTACCACATTCATAAACGAGAGCAAATCCTGTAAAATAATTCATTCGTTCGCTAAACTTCCTTGCCTAACTTTGAATTCATTTCGCTCCCGCTTCATATCGTCGTCTCATCTTGATCTGCAACCACTCACTCCTGCATGGTTAAAATTACAAGTACATTGAAAATGTCGAGCCTATCTCTGCGGAGATATCTTCTTACGCTTCGCCGTATACCTAAGGGTGATATATGTATGTATGTAACGAGTTTAATATGCTTAAAGATCTTTACCTACGAGCTTTTGTTTAATCTTGCTGGTATCTGTAATAAGAATTCCGGAATGTTCGCCAATGGGGTATGTTCGTTGAGATGGCTGTTCTTTTTTACTCCGATATTACAAAGTTCTGATGAAATTAAGATCGTAATAGTCTGTGAGATTATTCTTTGTGTAATAAAATCGCTTGTCAGTTTAAGAAACAAAGTTATAAAGGAAGATGGGGGAGGTTCTCAAAAGTGTATGTTTAATAAATTTAAACAAAAAATCTAGTGCTTTGGTGTACATCTGTCGTTTTTGCGCGAAAGTTTTAAGAAAATTTACTTCAAAATGGCACGTGGCAAGCCTACCAGTGTAGAAAAACGTTCACGCATTATTACGCTGTTTGAAGAAGGATATTCGGGGCGATAAATTGCTGAAAAAATAAATATGAAAAGTTCAACAGTAAATGACATCATAAAGCGATATCGGACAACTGGAACTATAGAAAATCGTGTTCGTCCTGGAGCATCTAGGAAAACAACAAAAGCTGAAGATTTGAGAATTGTATTATTAAGCAAACGCAATAGAAAATTAACAGCGCCACAAATAACAGCCGAAGTCAATCGCGGGGGTGAAGAACAAGTTTCGGCGAGTGCGGTAAAACGTCGACTTCAACAAGCGGACCTTCATGGACGCATTGCCATTCGAAAACCCTTATTACGTCGGGGCCACAGAGCAAAACGGCTACAGTGGACCCGTTATCATCTAGATTGGTCGTTAGATGATTGGAAACACGTGCTTTGGAGTGACGAGTCAAAGTTTGAGGTTTTTGGGCAAAATCGACGAGTTTATGTCCCAAGATCTAAAACCGAAAAGTGATCCCGAACTGCATTGTGCCTACAGTGAAGCAAGGGCGTAGTTCTGTGTTAGTGTGGGGATGTTTCTCCTTTGCTGGGACGGGAGATTTATGCAGAGTGCAGGGTGTAATGAGGAAGGAAAATTATTTTGCAATACTCCAGAATCATGCAGTGCCATCAGGATTGCGTATAATAGGCCGTAACTTTACATTCACGCATGACAACGACGTAAAACACACTGCGTTAGTGTGTAAAAACTATCTAAAGGACCAAGAAGAACAGCACACCCTAAAAGTAATGACGTGGCCCCCACAAAGCCCAGATTTGAACCCTATAGAGTTGTTGTGGGATGAACTGGACAGGAGGATCCGAAAAATATGCCCAACTTCACAAGAACATTTACGGAATATTCTGCAACATGAATGGATTAATATTCCACAATCCGGTTTAACAAAACTTATCGAAAGAATGCCTAGAATAGTTCGAGCGGTGATTAACCGCAAAGGAGATTCTTCGATGAAAAAAAAATATAATGTTCAATATGTTATATTAGGCCAGAATAACTTTTTATTTATTTATTTTTGTCTTTCTTACCTGTACATACAATAAAATTGCATTTTGTTTTTAGTTTCGTTTGTTTCTGTAACCTTTTCATGTTTTTTACCAATCGACCGAACTTCTCTGAACGGCAGTATACGTTAGCACTATGGTACTATAGTGCGTAATTTTTCTTTCGTGGCTCTACGACAAAACGCCAATATATATTTTCTTCCACAGGTAAAAGGGCAATCCCTTTTACCTGTATTCCCACTAATTATTTCTCTGAGTAGTTGGAGTTTGTTCCGCCCAACGGCCGATGCTTCCACGCCGATCGCACGTCCGGTCGCCTTGGTTGCTAGGAGAAGATCCTTTTTATAAATTACAACGCTCTGGATATCATTTTCATCTCGCACCAATCACAATTCACGCAGAATAACATATGGGAGAATCATGCACTTGCCTAATTCTAGTATATGTAACATTTAAAAAATATGCACTCAACCTAGAAGGGTGAACGAAAAGTTTAAAATAAATACATTCAATGAATTAAATGAAATCAGTTCTGTTGATATGAAGATAAGCAAATATAAGTTAAAATTGACATGGGCGTTCTGTTATATAATCAATCAAAAGAGAAATGCCAACTACCTCAATGCTATCTCCAATAGAAAATAGTCGACGATAAAGTTAAAACAATTTTTTTATCTTAGTTTTTAAGGCTCTATTAGTTCTTAGTCTTATCCCAAAAGAATATCGAATATGTTATGTCATGGTTCAACATTAATCAGTTGTCGTGTGAATATATCTTACAAGGTATTAATTATTACATACGTAAAAATATAGTTTTAGCATGTCTCTCCAAAGATCACGTGCAAAACCGCTCTAAATCATAAATATATAAATCATTAACGTCATTGGAAAGAAGAACTAAATCTTCCTATGTTGTCTAGTTTGCTTGCTAAATTCTTTTTTCCTTTCGTTTTGATATATTTCTTACGGCAGCGCCCTATTCATCTTCGTCTACGTAGCCTTGTTACCCTGTGCCCGGTCTTCGCTCTTACGATAGATTCGTGAGAGGATTAAGCGATGTAGCACGAGAAATTGATTTGAAGTTCTTCGTTTTCTTTACTCTACCATGTTTTGCTTCCTTTTGAATATGATTGCAACAACATTATTAACCAAACGGTCTTTAATAACTTCTGTATAAGTTCTTAATTGAACTTGACACCTTGAGTTAGTTTTTTCTTAATTCCTCCTTCTCGCTGTATTTTTCTGTTGTTGTTCAGTTGTTATTTTTCTTGCAAAAAGAAACTCTTAATACGCTATACGCCGCACAGACTTTGTTTTTCAGCCAGGATGTAATGGTAAACGTTTCATCTTTAATAAAAGAAACTGTTTAAATATTTCAGCGCCGAGGGAGAGGCCAATAGCTTTAGACGTTAAAGCTATTACTGAAAATATTGTTTGGAGTTATATGAATAAATTTGCAATATTTTCTTGAATATTCAATCAATAACGGCAGAGGATTATTCCATAATCTTCAGTTTAACTGCCTTTTCAATTTGCAGAAATGATTGCTTACCAGAGATCAGTGAAAATCGTCGGATCAACTAGATCTTGTTCGAGTGAACAACTTCGCTGTTCTCCAAGACTTACCCTCCAGCTATTGCTGATTTCGTATCCATTCTCACGGTTTCTCAACAATATTTCCGATGATTAAACCCGATACGCCTCTGACAAGATTTTTCAGCTAACAACTTATTCATGCATATTTTCATACTTCATCTCACTAACATAGGACACGGTAATATTTCAGTTGATATACGTATCTACGCTAGAAAATTGTTGGAGAACCATCTTAGCAACTTTATGTTCTCCACTATATAAACATGTGCTCAGCAGCTTAATATAAAACACGAGCACCGCAGTCTATGCAAATCATCTTGTCTAACGGAGACTTGAGCGGGTTGCAATTTTAATTTTCTCGGCGTTACGCTAGACGCCAAGGAATTCTCTACGGGCGGTAGTTAATCTGGTCGACTGATTATTATATAGTAGGTACCGCCGATAGCGAAGTATTAGCTGATTTATAACATCGTGCGGTGCAGAAAATGCAACATAATCTAGATATTAGATACAGACTCTATCGGATAGATTCAATTTAGTTGTGGGTATGGAGAAAAGAGAACAAGTAATAGAGTATAATGTATATACATACATGTACTTAATTAATTTTAAATTAGGATGGAATAGGCAAAAATTATATATTTCCACTATTGTGTAGTAAGATTTTTTTTGTTGCTGAGCGCAGGTATTATGTTGCAACATTAACACAATTACTAATCTAAATGAAACGTGCTTTTTGTCACTCATAACTAAGTTCAAAATGGGCTGTAATAGGACGATATTTCTTTGTCATCAACCATCTTGCTCTGGGGCTCAGCATTGCCTGCCTTTGTCTGCAATTAATAGCTAATTTCAAGAATCAAAATAGCCCAAAGGTCCATTAATTAAGCGTACGTTAATATAAAATTCGGCTTATAGAAAAATGATAAATTGTGACCGACCGACTTGGCAAACTACACTCAAAAAAATCGCATTAACATAATACGAGCTTAACATTCTAGCGGGCTTAAAATATGGTGTAAAGGATTGAAACTACATATTCAGAACAAAGCAAGGATTGAATTGCAACTTGTAAAAAAGTATGCTGATGTTATAATTTACAGCATTATGTAATGAACAATGCAATTAATAGAATGATGAACAAGGTTAAAAGAAACATAAAACTACGGAATACATTTTATTAACATTTCTGTTTTCAATACAATTCTCTTGCTTTTTTACGGGACTGAACTACAAGGTAATACCCGTTGATCTTAGATTAAAAATTGTTAACAAAATTTTTTAACTATAATGGTTGCCTATTAAATTATTCACAAGTATCCGTCCAGAAAATTTTGTAATGGATCCTAGCGAAGATATCGTACCAGCTCAACATTTGTATAGATAGACACCGAACAAAAGCAAAGCACTCGTCAAAGAAACATATGTAATGTAACAAGCCACTTTCCCATGCGAAACGTTATTTCCCAAGCGGACTATAGAATCAACCCTTGGCAGAAATGAACGCAAGAAATTTCTAGCAAATAGCTGAAATACGTGCACAACTCAAATTTTCAATTTTTCATATTTCATATGCGTTACACCTGATATTCGAATCGATTACAAATGTATGCACTTTAACATTATTGCAATTTATTTTGTTTTCAACGTAAATTTATTGTTGTAAAATAAAATATATATTATTAGCACGAAAAATAAAGCAATTCTGTTTTAACAATTAATCAAGGTATGCATTCACCTGTAAATATATATAATATACACTGCCGTTCAGAGGAGTTCGGCCGGATATTAAAAAACATGAAAAGGTTACAGAAACAAACGAAACTAAAAACAAACTGCAATTTTATTGTATGTACAGGTAAACAAGACAAAAATAAATAAATAAAAAGTTATTCTGGCCTAATATAACATACTGAACATTATTTTTTTTTTCATCGAAAAAACCTCCTTTGCTGTTAATCACCGCTCGAACTATTCTAGGCATTCTTTCGATAAGTTTAGTTAAAACGGATTGTGGAATATTAATCCGTTCATGTTGCAGAATATTTCATAAATGTTCTTGTGAAATTGGGCATATTTTTCGGATCCTCCTGTCCAGTTCATCCCACAACAACTCTATCGGGTTCAAAGCTGGGCTTTGTGGGGACCATGTCGTTACTTTCGGGGTGTGCTGTTCTTCTTGCTCCTTTAGATAGTTCTTACACACTAACGCAGTGTGTTTTGGGTCGTTGTCATGCATGAATGTAAAGTTACAGCCTATTATACGCAATCCTGGTGGCACTGCATGATTCTGGAGTATTGCAAAATAATTTTCCTTCCTCATTACACCCTACACTTTGCGTAAATCTCCCGTCCCGGCAAAGGAGAAACATCCCCAGACTAACACAGAACTACGCCCTTGCTTCACTGTAGGCACAATGCAGTTCGGGATCACTTTTCGGTTTTAGATCTTCGGACATAAACTCGTCGATTTTGCCCAAAAACCTCAAACTTTGACTCGTCACTCCAAAGCACGTGTTTCCAATCATCTAACGACCAATCTAGATGAGAACGGGCCTACTGTAGCTGTTGCTCTGTTGCCCCGACGTAATAAGGGTTTTCGAATGGCAATGCGCTCATGAAGGTCCGCTTGTTGAAGTCGACGTTTTACCGTACTCGCCGAAACTTGTTCTTCACGGCCGCGATTGACTTCGGCTGCTATTTGTGGCGCTGTTAATTTTCTATCGCGTTTGCTTAATAATACAATTCTCAAATCTTCAGCTTTTGTTGTTCTCCTAGGTGCTCCAGGACGAACACGATTTTCTATAGTTCCAGTTGTCCGATATCGCTTTATGATGTCATTTACTGTTGAACTTCTCATATTTATTTTTTCAACAATTTGTCGCCCCGAATATCCTTCTTCAAGCAGCGTAATAATGCGTGAACGTTTTTCTACACTGGTAGGCTTGCCACGTGCCATTCTGAAGTAAATTTTCTTAAAACTTTCGCGCAAAAACGACAGATGCACACCAACACACGTTTAACAGTAAAATGAAGCAAATTTATATCCTTACGCCTACGATAAATAAACAAGAGTGATACTGCGGTATATTTCCTAAATGTATTGTTCGTTAATAATCCCCAAACGACCCGTTTCAAAAGATCGGTACTTCCGAGAAATTCTTGGAATGATAATAAAAGGGACTTTATTGTGGTTGTCGCAATATTTCTACTTTACATAATAATTTATGGCTTTAATCCCTTAGAAAAGGGTGTATGCTTAATATTTTTCTAATTTTATGTATTAATAACTGTATACAGTGTGATATAATAGATTTTTATTGCATGACCGAACTTCACTGAACGGCAGTGTACATAATGCTACGCTACTACTATTGCAGTGCGTATGGGATCTATTTTCGATAGCATTAAGCGCTATTTATTTTACAAGCATGTAGGTGAATAAAAGCTGGACATGCAGTGTAAACGTTTTAAAGTATCAGTTTCACTGCGTACTTTCATTACCTTCTGTGTATACTGTACGGCGGAGTAAAATTACAAAAAACAAAGAGACGATGGCCATATTCTATGTCCTCTCTGTGTCTGTCGATTTTTCGATGACCTACATTTATAATTGTATTTGGATAAAGTTATTGGGAAGTCGAGCAAAATAAAACGAATTAATTAATTAAGTTCTCCAATTTATTGCCTATATTTCGCATCGAAGACTCTACGATAAAAAATTTTTCAGGATTTTATAACGCAATACAATATGTCTAGGCTTACCAAAATTATAACTAAGGTTGAGAAAGTTGTTGGGTCATTTTCAACTGAAATGATCCTTATGTTTATTATCAATTTAAATTATAATAATTCTAACAAATATTTTAAGGTGAGAAAAAATACACTTATCCACGAACATGTTAAAAATATTTTCGGAACCTCGCTGATGACGCCGGATAGGCAGAAACATGTCCGTGGATTAGTGTATTTTTTCTCTCCTTTTGTTGCGTTTACCGTGAATTATTCCATCAATACCATGAGGAAGCTATCTCCTTGCATTATTTTTTGGTTATTACATGCACACGCTTGCATGAGTGCTAAAAAATATCCAAGTTTATTGTACCAAACGTTGCAAGTTTTCCCTCACTCTTATTTTCTACAACACTATTTCACTAATTGCTACAAATTGTTGGCGAACTTGTTACTATTTGTACTAACATTTGCTACAATTATCAAAGTTATTCTAACATCTCTTTTTCTGTGTGGAGTTCGGAAACGAATTTGTAAACAAAAACATTTTAAATGAGATCAATCGGCTAATCGGCATTAGTCTACAATTAATTGGGCCCCAAAAAAACTACACCCCTCATAAAACCTGAATTAACCATTTTAAGTGCCGGAATAAATCTCTCTAATACTTTAATCATATCAAAATAAAAGCGAAATCCCACGGAAAAAGAAGACATATCCCGAAATGAAAAGTGCGCCACCTGCTGGAACAGAAAAAATCCGCTCATCCGGCCACCGTAATCCTGTCAATTAAATTTGGAACACGTCCGTCGGTAATATTCTCTGCCCTCACAACGCATATCTGTTGCCTGCTGTTCTTTCCTTGTTACCTTATACATAAAAAGATACTCTTTTTACGAAATCTCTCGTTTTGTTCTTTTTATTCGTTCCTTATTCTTTTCATATCCTTCGCAGATACATATGCCGGGAGGACTGGAGCAGCCTCGGACCGACCTACGAGGACATGTACACCAAAGCGCTGGCTCTGTTCCAATTTATCGTACCTCTCTCGGTGTTCATGTTCACCTATACGAGCATAGCCGTGGTGATCTGGTGTCATAGGATACCCGGCGAGGCGGAAAATTGCAGGGATCAAAGGATAGCAAAATCGAAGAGAAAGGTAAGTGAATTAAGTAAATCTCGAACAAAATAACGAAGGGAAACAACGTTGTGTGGGTTGTCTGAAAGCCTAAGCTGAAGAGTATCGCATCTCGTATAGAAGAGCGATTTTCGACGTAATAATCAATTTGTTTATGTAAAACAAGAAAGTAACGTTTATGTAATCTAGTAAGCGACGAAATTGGTTACTAAGTGACTATAATCTAGTCTTATGTTGTTGTAGACTTCCGCGGTCGTTGTTTTCTTTTAAAGAAATTGAGTTTCTGGGTTGAAACCGCTTCGTAGTTGCAAGAGCTCCATACAACGGTTTGAAAGGATTTGACTTAACGATTCTTCACAGTTGCCGCATTGTGAGTCGGTGTACAATCTTGTTACTACCATAAATGCTGAAGTTGATTTAATGCAACATTATTATCTAACGCTTCTTCATACATGATTGATCTTAGAAGACGATTTCCCAAAATGCTCAATTCAAAACGATGTTATGGTCTCCTTGTCCTATGCTATATTACCTATGCTCCGTTTTTTCGTTAAAAGCTCCAGAATTGGTTAATTTCAATTAAAACCTTATGAAGCGCCAAATTCACGATCATCAGTATGATGAAGCTTCAACTCTATTTTAGACACTTTAAATTTCTTCTTTCTTCTTTAAGTTTCTTTACGCCATTTAAGGTAAATCTTTACGATCGTCTACCTTTTAGCATATTAAAGTACGACACTCCTTCCTCATACTCTTTTATTGAGCGATAATTGGCCGAAAGACAGATATTTTATCCCACCACTTGGCAGAAAGATCTTTTTGTATAATGTCTCTGTTTGAGATTTCATATAACATTGAATTGTAACCATATCATCGGATGAGATTTTCTCCATATACGAAGAGTCGTTATATTCCCGGACTAGGGATCCATTAAAAAATTCCTTTGGTTTACCTGCAAAATTCGGCATCCTCGTAGCTCATCTGCTTTCCGAGATATAGACAAGCCATAAAAATTTGAACCCAAAGTGACGGAATTTTTGTAAGAACAAAAAAAAAATGTTCCGCGCTAATCGATGGCCCTATGGCCGTATATGTTCCCCATAAAATTTCAGCCCTCTACTTCTAACGGCTTAGGAGATATGGGCTTTTGAAGTTTTCTGAAATCTCCCGGAAACGGCCGGAAACGGACGGAAAATCGACATCGCTCCGGTTTTCGTCGATTATCTCCTCAGATATGCATCTGCGGTATGCGAAGTGGGCACGCATTCGAAAGAGAAATGAACGGCGGATCGATTGCGCCTAAGAGGAATCCCCTGGCTCTTCGTTTTGGCGGGTTTCCCGGGCTCCAAAGTTGAAAAAAATAATTTTCATTTTTCAACTTTGATGTGCCGTTACGTCCGAACGGTTGGAGGTAGGAAGTTGAAATCTCGCGCACTTCAAACGCTCGTCGAGACCTTTCGAACGAGCCCTAACTTATCGTCGTAGCTCGTCCGGCCGCCGAGATCTCGACAGGCCGTCAAAATTTGCACCCAAAATGATGGAATTTTTTCGAGACCAAAAAAACAAAGTTCGGAATTTCGCCGATCTAACGTCGCTAATCGATGACCATATGGCCGTATATGTTCCGCATAAAATTTCAGCCCGCTACCTCTAACGGCTTAGAAGATATGAGCGTCTAAAGTTTTCGAAAACTCCGCCGGAAACGGTCTAAAACGGACGGAAAATCGACATCGCTTCGGTTTTCGTCGATTATCTCCTTAGCTGTTCGTCCGCGGTACGCGAAGTGGGTACGCGTTCGGTAGAGAATTGAACGGCGGATCGACTGCTCCTAAGCGGAAGCCAGGGAACGAGCCTATTTTGAGTACAAGATACCAACTACTACTTGGAGATATTAAAGGGATAGGAGAATTGTTCAGAGAAATGCATAAACTTTCTACTACCCTCGTATGTATTATGTAATATATTGCGTTCGAAACTTTTGTGAGACCTGCTACACGTTCCTATTGTTCGGAGTTAATGCTTCGTAAAGTTAGATATATGCTCTAGATTACAGCATACAACATTACAGAATACCGTAACATGTAAGCTATAGATACGGTACACCAAGCACACGCGCGGATGGCTGGCAAAATGGGGATTCCAATTATAGGACGGGCGGGGATGAGGAAACTGAATTGACAGGTTTCGAGATTGTTAAATCGTGCCGCTACACTCGACTTCTGTTTTGTTTATTGGAGGAATACGTCGCTGTAGAATCCATTTAACATGTGATCGAGCGCTTCTGCTGTGGAATTTGGGAATCGACAGCGCATATCTGTCAGCGATATTTTTCCAAACCATCAAGTAGTTTTCATTTCGAGAGATGCTATTTGAACTTCCTTTTGCTTTAAGGCTGTTTTACGAGGATGCCGTAAAGTATATTTTTAGAGATTTTAGAAAAAGCAGGTCGACTCTAGTTTTTTTTTTTGCGAATCGACTTATCCGGAGTTTACTGAATTTGTAAAAGAGAAACCGGCATTATATCAACTGATCAACTGATTAAGCGAGTAAACACATAAGAATTACATATAAGCAATTGGTCCTTTCGCCTCACAAGAAAGATACACCGAAGCACACGGCTAGCGGCATTGTTCTTCAAACAAAGGAGAACGTAACAAACATTAAAATATATTTACTAGAACAACTAGTACTATTATAAATTACAATGGTATTTTCCATATATTCGCGCAATTAAATAGAATTGTACTGCCAAGCAACCTTCCCATATGGTGAATTAAAATAGGTCATGAACGAATCTCTTCAGTTAAAGGTTTCTAGTTTTCCTACGTATCTTCTGGCTTGTAAGCTTGTCGTATTGTATTCCATAGTTTCATTGTACGTAGAAGCTCGCAAGCGGATTATTAAATAGTTATGGAGAACGCTTGTTGCTTTCACCACTTTATCAACACTATTAACGGTAATCTCAAATGGATCACGAAAAACTTTCCATCTACCAACTAATAGATCGAAGGAATTCTCTACTATCCTACGAGCACGTGAAAGTCGATAACTGAAATAGCTTCATTTCGGGGTAAGGTTTTTTCCCGGATATGGGCGATAATGTGATTTAGGGGTAGAGGCGAGTAAACCCGTAAAATCGATGTAGCAATCGCTAGCTGTTATTTTTAAATAACAGTTAAAATTAGCAGCTAAAAGTGGTATGCTTATTATTTTCGAAAGGCTTTTATTTATTTTTATGTTTTATTCCTATGTAATAACTGCTAGTTTTAGCTGCAATTTTCCACTGCTAATCCTGTTTAGCAATTAAAAATTTGCAGTTGCAACAGGGAAAAAGCCCCATCGCCAACAATTACATACAGCAATGGCTAAAATCCCTCATACAAAGTCTCATCACTGAATCGCTCTTCAGCTCCCTCGTCGATTAAGAGAAACTTAATTTGGTTAACACCAACTGCAGCGAGTATACAATAGAAAAAGTCCTCTTGTAATTAAAGAAAATTAAAGCAGACTTAGGCGATGCTCCAATTAAAACATCTTTGGCATGGCAGTGATCGAAATTCCATTTTGATTTAAATTGTTCAGCAACAAATTTCAAGTCCTGGTTTTGGCATTTCAGCAAATTGCAAACGTGTCCATAACGCATCGCACACTTCATTAACGATACCGTTCGATCATCAACTCTAAAACTTTATTCTAACGATCTGTACAAATCTCCAGAGGCTGAATATGAAATAAAAAACACGCATTGTACATTAACAGCGAAGAATAGATACAGTAAAAAAATATGTTGATGGCCTTATTCGCAAGCAGCAGTTCTTTATAAACCAAGATCCTCTTGTACATTATCTACAAATAGTTATTATCCTATGGAGCATTGACGTGGTAGATAACCGTTGTGACACATTTGCGCAAATTTTACAGAGCAAAATGCTGAAAATATTAGTCTCAGCAAGTCAACAGCCATGGAAAGACCTCGAAATAATATGTCTGAACATTTACGTGAGTTGTCGCGAAGAATCATAGAAAAAGCTGGAAGCTCCGTTAACCCTCTGCTGACCGACAAGATCGAAAGCCTCGATCCAAGATGATCAAATCTTCGTCTTCTTGCACCGTAAACATGTTATGACCATCTAAACCCTCTAACCTTGCAGTAGAATGAGAGGGGTCCCACCGTTGCTTTACTTTCCCGATGTACACATATGGTATTGATATATTTGCATCAAATTATAAATTAAGACATATATCTTAATTACCGCAATCACGTTTAACCTCAAAATTAATTTAATCTTTCATCGTTTCCTTCGTAATTAATTAATCGTCGGGGAATTATTCGATTCAGCGGCTTCTGTTCAGATTCCTAACCGCAGAATCCATCCTCCTGTTCCATCAACACATCTCGCGCTCATACCACACCTTTCTACGTACATGCCGGACCCGCCTCCGCTATTAAATTACCCAGACAGCTGTCTATGTTCGATATGCAAATGTTGATAGCGGTTATAAATGCGTCGGAATAGTTTAACTAAGGTTATCTCAGACAAAGCTAGAGACGCGATATCGTCATCAGAATATAGGGGGCTGTGGTAAATATTCATGTATTTAACATTAAGGTAGGGAATCTGCTCAGCTCGGTGTATCTAGGAAAATGTTAAAGGAGTCTGCCCGGTTATTACATAATACCGCAAATTGAGATCAACAGGAAGTTGTAAACAACCTCTTTACCGATTATGAGTGAAGTTATTGATTGATATTGCACCTAGAATCGCTCTTATCTCAACTTGAAAGAAGAACTTTAAAAAAATGTTTCAAATTGCAATAGATAATGATGGCATAATAATGCAATGCTTATAGCAGCAATAAAAATATTATTTCTTTAAAACCCGACTTGTTTCATGAATTAAATTGCAACATTCTATGTTATCCATATCGAAGTGTTGAAGTTCTACTGTAATTGCAGATTTATGCCACTAAACAACGTCTCCGTGTATGCTGGTGTAGCATTCGTGCGAAATGTGACAGGCTTTAGTAATTACTGCGTCAGCTTGCTGATATATTGCCACGGCTGACGAAACCGGAAAATATCATTGTGAATCGTTTGATTTTTATCATTTTTATTTATTCGATTATGCATCAGTAAGTTAATATGTGATACAATCGATTGTTTTACGTTCTAGGCTAAAAAAACCGAAATTAAAAAATTCAGAAATAAAAATAGAAGGAAGAGCATTTATCACCTTCTCTTTTAGACCTCATTCATGATCTTTCCCAAAAAGTTTTTAAGCCTGAAAGAAAAACTGCCCAAATGTGCCAAAATTTTGTAGTAATTCCTCTAATAGTAGTGTCTCTTCTGGGCTCAGTGCCATCGAGAGCGTGACATATTGACACACACAAGACGCGATTTCAACCTGGATACCTTTCAGAAAACAAAACCAACGGCCATGGAGGTCTACGCCAACTGTGATGTAAAAATACCGGATGCATAGCCACAAAGAATATTTTTTTTACCTTCTTCTGAAAGCTTTCAGTTTTTATTTTCGAGTTAAAATGCGGAGCACTTCGCCAAACTCATTAGTTAAAAGTTTTAATGATGTTATTATGAATGCAAAAGTTTGGAATAGAAAGTTATAACATCCGTCTGGTTCAACCGGAAGTGTTTCGTAGGCGAAAATATTTTGAATGAATAGTTCCGATGCTGTAACTAACTATTCGAAAATTCCGCTCATAATAACATTATCCAAACTAACTAATATTTTAAACTTTTACTATAAGTAGCTATCACTATCACTTACGATGTATTATCTGGTGGTTTATGTATTGTAATTTGCGCTCCTAATGAAGTAATAACCCATTACGAAAGCTGCAGTTAACAAAGAAAGAGTAAATTATTTCTTATCTTTCGGCTGCTATCCCTGAAAGATATTTCGAACCCGGCAACTGTGCACGTCAAGCCTCCCTCACTTATCCGCGTACTTTAGTGTGTTGTATATTTCCACTAAGCTTCATTTAAATCCAAATTCTCCAACCAAGAATTTTCCCTTGTCCTTTGTCGGCATTACTTGGGGCTTGTAGCTTCTTAATTTCCACGCGAAAGCCCTTACCTGTCTTTTTTATATCGTAATATAGCTATTAAGGGAGTTTATCTTGTCCTTCGTCCCTTCCAGCTTCTTCGTAATTCTCCGCACCGAAAAATTTTCCAGAGTACCTCTATCACGCCACTTTCTCGCAAACTTGCCTCTTCCAACCTACCTCTACCACGTTTCCAAATAATGTGATCAATTAATCAAGAAAGGCGACGCATTTTATCCCGCACGTAAAGCTGTTTCTATCTCGAACAGCGCACGAGAACACCACGATAAGCTTGACTCGTGCACGGGACTATACGATGGTAGTCAGCAAAGTTTCAAGCTCCAAGGTGAATTCGTCTAAAATATTCTGCATGATGCAATAATCGCTCGTACGTTGAAAGGTACCTTTGAAAATTTTAGCCATGTTAGTTGTTGTTTAGCAATCGTTTGGTACAAACGACTCCTACGGTCGATGTTAGCGTTTCCGTAAAAATGGAAAAGCGAATTTTATTCATAGCCGTACCAGCTTGGTCGATGCTTAGATTATGTGGTTTTAACCAATTTTCGATTTAAAATATTCAACATCGTACCTTACTGATAGGAAACAGGTAGTCCGAATAAATGACAGCTTCTGGGGAGTTTCCGGTGAAACTGGGCGTTCCTCAAGGCTTTACATTAGGCTCAACTTTATTTTTGAGATATATCAATGATTTTTCTAAACACCAACTGTATTCTAAGTAAGGCCAGATTGTTGCGAGGCTCTTTTTGAACAGTTGAACAGGTGAAAGTAAAGAATTGAACTAAAACGATATGAGCCTCTAAAATTTTGCTGCAATATCAAATATGAGTCCGTGAAAAAATCTAAAAAAAAAGGCACCGTAAACAATATAATCCTGTCTGCCTTGTTATTGTAATCATCCTCGCGTAAGTTGCGTTAAAATTTTTTAAATTAATATAAAAGGCAAGAAACTTTACTTCTGCATAATAATAATAAATAATAAATAAACTGCAATATTGTAAATTTGTTAAAAAGAAGTAATCATTTCACAATATTTACCTTTAAGCCTAACACTTTTAATAATGAAAAGCATAGAAATAAAAAAAGTAGATAATTTCAATGTTAATTTTTGGAAGGCAGACGCTTTGTAATTCACTGTCAAAGAATTTCACGATACGGCAAATGTACGTATTAAAAGGTGTCCTCTTCATAAAAAATTCGTAAAGGGTTTAGGATGGACCTCTAATTGAAGTTCCTGACATAAACTTAAAAAAAAAACGTGCATTACTCTCAGAGCAAAAATACGTTGTACATTTTAAAAGCTACGAAAGAGTAAATTAAAAAAATTACTCGGCGCCCAAACGAGCTTCCTATAATTTCCACGCACGCTATTCATCAGATGGAAAGTTTCGCTCGGAGGACAAAGATTTTCAAGGGGGCCATCACATTCGTAAACGCTTATTTTACAGAACATGATGAGTATTGTTACTTGGATGGATCAGAAAGATGAAAGCATTGCTGCGAAAAGTGTATAGAAATAAAACTAAATTTGACAAAAAAAACTTTTCAGATTACCCTCGTACTTACTTCACGTACCGCTGTATCGGTTACGGTACCCCTCGTTTCATTGAACCCTTTGCACTTCCAACGATGGAAGTCAAGGCCCCCTTTATGCATGAGAGATTCAATTAACAGCGCTGACACCATTAGCACGCGTTCATTAAAAATCACTTTATCATTTCGTGCGTACCTCTCGATTGATTCGTGACAACACGCACATGCGTCATGAGGAAGACAGATTAGATATGTTTGGGGTGGAAAATTTTACAACGTGAGACGTCTCTATTAGGGTGTTGGGAATAGCAGATGGATTGTAAAGGTGAATGAAATCTGATGTTACAAAATTTTACAGTTTTCTTAAGAAAGTTAACCCAAATAACTCATCAGTGACCACCGGCAACCGACAAATTCAGATTTCGATGAAACTGTAAAGACTGAAAAAATATCGCGGTATAAAAGCAATCCATTTTTTTTTTAAGAATTAAATTCCCGAGGTATAGCACCCCCGCAAATTTGCACTATTTTTAGTTTTTTTTAAGAAGATAATTTGAAGTACATAACATATTCAAAGATGACGCGAATAATTTTCGGAAAAAAATAAATAACGGGGAATGGGGTACCCCGTACCTCCCATATTTTTTTGTTTTTATTTATTTATTTTTACTTTATTTAGTTTTTACGTAGAAAACGATGTTGTACGTAAAGACCTCTATATTTTTGGTAAATAAAAAAATTAAATAAATTAAGGAGTGTGGAGTAGCACGGTCCCTCGTCATTCTTGGAACTAAGTAATATACTTGAAATTATATTAATGTAAAAAGGAATTAAAAATATGGGGGTATAAGGTATGACGGCCCCCCGTTTTTAATTTTTTTCGAAAATCATTTGCGTCCTAATTGATTATTATTTTCTTTAAATTTAAATTAAATTTAAATTATTTTCTAAACAAAAAAATATCTATTATAGTGTTTGAGCTATTTACAAGATCCAAATATCGTATAAATTTTAGGGCACTCGGTCGCTAAAAAAATGGTGTCGATGTTCCTTCAGTCTCTACAATTTTATCGAAATTTAAATTTGCGGTTGCCAGTGTTTCGTTGTCAGCACCGTGATCACACTAGGATGAATTAATTAAATTACTTAAATTATTACATCGTCACTGTTACATTTTCGTTCATAAATTTTCACTTTAGTTGTAAAACGTACCAAAAGATACAAACTAACAAGAAAACAAAGCAAAATTGGATTATCTTGCAATATGTTGCAAGGTTGTTGCACAGCTTCATCCGCTATTTCTTGGCCGTCTCCTTACATTTCAAAACATGTTCGCAGACAATGCGCACAGCAGATGGACGAATTTAATTTCGCTCGCCTGATCTCGACGTTTCGGAATTTAGCTTCGAGTATAACCAGCGGTGGTATGTTTCGTCCTCCGTCGGACGATTCTCAAGGTGGCCGGTGCGAAGGAAGCGTTTGTCAGTTTGATGAAGTACGAGGAAGTATTTTAGGCTTTTGTTGAACGCCGTCCGGAATTAAATTTATATTTGCCGGTGGTAAATGTAATGCTCCTATTCGGGTTTTTGCATACGAGTACTATTACATTAAAGTTTTTAATCGTTTCGTTTTCCACGTACGCACAGAAAGAGGATTACTCGAAGCAAGTAATATTTACTTGGAGAAAGTAAGCGGCGGTTCTGTATGTATATAAGGGAATATGTTCTACAACCAAGAAAGTCGCCGTATTGAAAAACTTACTAAAAAAAGAAAATAGCATTGCTTGTTCAAAATAAGTGAATAGTTTTTTTGTATTTTTCCTTCTCTCATTTGTCACCAATTTGTTTTGCTCGGGTGACGACAGCTTCGTTGGATCGTCACTACGGGCAAAGATCGGTCAAATCGGTAGAATAGAATCAGCTAATTATAGCAGTTATTTCTTACCCGGATTTATAATCTGCGTCAGTTCTAATTTATTCATTATAACATTCATGTTAAAGTGGCCAGGCAAACTTTGATCTCTTTCAAGTTTAATTATTCACGAATCCTTCATTTAATTGATATAGTTACTACGAGCTGTGCATATTCACAATTGCAAAATCGAGCTTTCGTAGGAAATTTTCGCCCATTTTCTACCGTTAAACTTAAATAAAAGTTCGAGCAAGAACACCCTTGTTAGGATATCGCAGGACAAAAATTTGTATTATTATCGCAACTTTCTGTAGTGGAAATAGATGCAATAAACTTCGAGATTACACATATCTACTTATCCACACAGCTCAGAGTTTCATTGTGCAACTTTGCTAATCTTCACGGCGCCCTTCTGAAGTTTTATTGAATGTGTAATTTATCACGACTAAAAGTAGCTTGAAGTAATTTTTAAGTTAAAATCACTTTTGACGGCTATACTGGAGGTTGTATGATAAATGAACGTCACATGAAATATGGTGAGCATTCTATGCAACTTCCAATTTCCAACTTCCTTAATAAAAATTTTCCATTTAAGAACAGAAGTTAAAGTTAATTTCCTGAAAGAATACGAAAGATTAACTTTTACTTTGCGTGGGTCAAAAGTGATTTTAAATGAGTAGCAAGTATTATGAAAAAGTAGAAAGTACTTGTGGTGTGTATATTTTTGCGTTTTTTTACTGAGGAAATCACCATTCCAGCATCTCGCAAGCAATTTCCTGAAAACTAACACCGCCTTCGTGTAGCTCAATAATTATTGACGCATTACGGTATAAGATCGATACGAATTATGGCACTATATTGATGTGAGCAGTTGTCGAGATCCTTCTTTTAATGCATTCAACGTTATCAAAATGTTAATATTGTCAATTTTCCAAGTGTTGGGCAATGAGATTTAAGGTGACTCACATTCCTCGAAATTTGTTTAAGTAACGGTCCAATTCGGTAGGTTTTAATTTCCATTATTTAATACGCAACAGTGCACTATTACTTCTTAGCGCAAGCTCTTTTTCAACATATGAAATATGTACTGAGCGCCTAAAGAAATATTCAATGCGATAGCGTTTCAATGCAGTAACAATGGTCAACCCCGAAACACCCGAAAGCATCTTACACTGACCCGCATCGCGCTACAATAAAGGACGAAACAATCGACGGTTTGCCGAAATATATGTACACATCCTACGCAGCAACGGTGCCCGCATCGCCAAGTTGGGGAACGCCCAGAAGTGCCATTAAAATCACCGACGCAATTACACGAATGCCGTAAAACAATTCGATGTACGAAGTTATATGACGGTCAAGGGTTTCAGAGGTTTAACTATGCATGTGACATGAATGTAGGTCTACATAAAAGATCCGAGTATGTAATAGTCACTTGCATCTGACCCTTTCACGAAAGGGATACCCGAATCGAAATTAAGGGGACAAGAATATACTGCCGTGAATAGAGGATGTTGCTTGAAAAAGATATAATTTGAGATGAACAAAAAAAATAATTGCTAAATAAAGTCTTTTTTATTCTCAACGAACTAATTACAATCAATTTTGAAAAACTAGTTATAAACCTAAAATTCGTAATTAAAATCATTTTTCTTTTCTTTCTAGATGATGTTTTAGGTCCTACTTGGGTGAAATCCACTTTAACTGATTTTTATGTTTCCTTTGTCCAATTTTTCTTCTTTTTTTTCCTTTTAAGTAGTTTTAGATTTCGTCTGACTGTCTTGTGATTTATCCAAAACTTCATCTTGTGTCTAAAATTTATATTTTTGTCTCCTTATTTACTTCGTTGGTTACACTCTGAAAAAATTAATTTAATAAATCGTGTTCGTTAAGTTTGTTTTGGTAAAGCAACAAAAAGGTGAAAAACTAACTAACGAATTTGTTACGCCAGCGAACTACGTTTATTTATAAATTAAAAACTTGTTTATCAGTGCAATAAATATCGGTTTATTAACTTATGTTATGTTATGTGAGAAACGAAACAAAATTTAGAAATTTTTCGAATTACATTTAATAAACATATTCTTTATATCAATAAATCCGTTTATTGTACATAGTGTACATGTAAAAGTAGAATTTGTCATTATTTTTGTCTTTTTCTTGATTTTCTTAAGAAGCCTGTAGAACGATAAAAGCGTCACATCCCCCATTATCAGCGTTATTCAACAAGAAGTAATTCCTAGCATTCGGCTAACCTACGATTTAAACACTACACCCTATTGGTGTAGGATATTCCTAGCTTTTTCTTTTGGAATAAAAAAGAGCGATAAATTAAAGCCGTAAATTTCTATTAGAACGGATAGAAGATCCTCCTTGACCTTCTTATTTGATTTTAAAAGGACGAGAATTAAAAATGCTCTTGATGTTCCTCGAAGGAAGCAACTAAATCCCTGACACGGAAATTGGCGAAAGTGGAAGGTCCCCGAAAATCATTAAAATCCAGAAAACGGATGTGTTTATAAAAAATTGTTTATGTTCCCACTTCGATAGAATGGTTGAATAAATAAATTCTTCTAAAATAAAGAGCAATATTTTCTTTAACATCGATGTGAAGAAAGTGTTGGAAAAAAGGAATAAAACTACAATTCTCAAAACGTGAATCATTTAACAAATCAAACAAAGCAACAAATTTAGTAGACAGCCAACAAGAGAAGAAATCAGATAATGTGAAAAACCGACATCTGGTTTTCCCAGATAGCATTCGAGAACTCAATCCCGAAAACAACTGCAGCTAACGCAATCTCACTTTGACAAACGACACTATAACTTGACGTTTTCAAAATTCAAGTACCCACTTAAATTACAATCTAACCGAATCCATAATGAATCTCTTCAGCCTCTCTCCTAATTTAAAATCGTTGATCCGGCGCCGATTCGCACCTCTTCCGTTAATTACGGCAACCAGAGCGGTTCGAATACTCCGCTACCAGCACCGAGTCAACGAGTTGGAAAAGAAATTTCTGGTCTGGACAGGCAAATATAAGCGGGTCGAGGATATACCGGCGTTACTGCCCGCGTCCACCGTGGAGAGGGCTCGAAATCTGATGAAGATCCGAGTAGCAAACCTGATGATATTGTGCACGGTCCTGGCTTCGGTGTTAATGTGCAAGTTGGGGAAAAGAGCTCACGATCGCGGCGAATCCTTGCAACGGCAGAACCTTGAATGGCATCGCAAGTTTAACGAGCAGAGCCGCGTTCACGCGGAGAAATAGGAAATAGGAAATTTAATGTACGCGTTTTGAACTTGGAATATGTTAATCAGCAAATCTTTTTTTAGAAGCACCGCCATTGTTAAACTGCCTCCGCATAGGGTGGCGCATAATTATGTAAGAATTAAATGCTTTCTACGTTAATTTGTTTTTTACTGCTGAAATTTTCAATTAAATTACCTGAAATTTCATGAAATCTTTACCTACTTGATCCTTTCGATAAGACGTGATTAATAAATTATAATAATTGGATATGTACTTAAATTTCTTGTTCATAATTCTGGTTATTTAAGTTGCAGATGTGTTTAATGACAACATTAGTATTATGATGATTGAACGCATTAATGCTTATTAAATTAAGGTAACGTAAAACTTTCACCCTTGGCCAAGCTTCCGAGGACTGTATGTGACATGTTTCACTACCTTTTTTTTTTAATCTTTTATCTCGTGTGACAAGTAAACACGTTATACCACACGTGCATGTTCGTTTCAGAGACAATGCCTTTCAGCGCAATCGTGAAATGCAACACTGCATATTTGTGTATTCATGGCCAACGCGACCTATTGTAAACCTGTCAATTCCCAGAATCAAAGCGGTTTCCAGCGGGTACCCTTCTGAGGTCCTGAAAGCAATCTATTATTAACCTAGTGTACACGCGGGCAATTTAACCTACCCCACTGATTTCGTACGGTTACATCGCGATTGAGATCTTCGAGGAAATTCCGACGGGATTCTCTCTCTTATAAATTTGTAGAAAATTTGTTGAAAGCAAAGATTTATTATGATGGATTATTGACAATCGCAGATTTTGCAGAGTCGACATATTTAGCGTTACTCTTGTGAACGTTCCCAAAGTGTTATATTTTAGCAAAAAAATACGTTTTCTTCAGCGATGTTCCTTGGCATTGACTTTCCTTAGTACACAACGAACCAACACCAAAGCAAATGGCAAGATAACGACCCTCTATAAATCTTTAAAAAAAATCCATTACAGACGAAATTAGACCATAATTTGATAGTAAAATATGCGAGAACTTAGTAGTGTCAGAGTATATTTATACAACCGCGCTACCCGACGCAATTTCTTTTACTTTTAGCGATTATCCTACGAAATCTTTTGTAAGCATACGATTAATTATTCTTTAATTACATTTTTCGTTGAAGCATATTTTTTAATTACATAAAAAGTTAATAGTCATGACTAGGCCAAAGTTTTTTGCGTACGTTTTGAGTTATCGTGAATATAAAGGAATTAAATATAGAAAAATGCGCTGGTTTTCTCTGTGCGTAGACAGCGTCAAGCTAACATTGGGTTTTAGGTACCTAGCAAGTTCTCCAGGAAGAGATATGCAAATGAGGCTAAATTTATAAGTAATTTGTTTTGTTTGTCGAGTCACATGTTTATTCATGAGGAGGATTTCAGTGTCTGAATATTATCACCACCTACACAGGGAATTATTCGAAATAGCAATGTATGTGTAAAATGACGGCGATATATCTCTAGAAATTGAGAAGTTTTTAAACAAACTTTCGCAATAGTAAAGCAAGTAACTAAAGGATTTTCTACAACCAAACTTCTTAAATTTTTTCCTTCGTTTCGACTTCATGCGGAGCAGCGAATTCGATGAACTCAATTTTCGATAACTTTGTGCAATAACTCTGGCATAATGTCAAGAATACAGCGTTCAATATTCATCAAGGCTCCGTGGTTAGTTTGAATAGACGATAGGTTTCAAATAACCGTTTCGAAGGAAATTCGAAGGAATTAAATTATATCTTCCTGGAGGCCAACTAACAGTTGCATTTCTTGGAATTATCCTTTCACCAAACTATTCTTACAGTATGTCGATAGTGGCATTAACAGTGTGGCATGTGACACCGTCTTATTGAAATGGCATGTCCTGCAAATTGGCCACAATATGTCGCTTAACATCAATCGGTACCGCTCACGAGAACATCATCTGAGAAGACAATTTGTTGTCCAAAATTTCGTTTCAAATTGTTCTAAATGCGAAACAGCAAATTCGCAGTGTTTACGACAGACCAACGGCTTCAATTCTTGTTCTTTACTCTGCAAGAAGTGAAAAATTTGTCTGATTCATAATATGAGTGACAATTGGACTTGCTAGAGCAATAAATTCCTGCTAAACCTGGTTAATAATAAGATCATCACGTTCTACCTCCCAGGCTTAAATTTCAGGAGCGAGACCACCTTGACTCCACCGCAAGCCAAGGAAATCTTAATGAACTGTTCACCCATTGAAAAATAATGATGATCAAGTTGGTAAACACTAATTGCGTCAATTGCCATTCTTAACCAATATCTTTCTGTTTTATTGTATACGATCCTTTCTGTATCCCGTGTCCTTCTGTAAGCTTGTACCTGTTGGACGTAAATAAATATTATTAAAGTTTAAAGTAAAGAAACTAGCCTCCAATTTTCAATCGAACAAATAGAAAATCGTATTTTCTCGATAGTGCAGTTTTTCTAAGAGGGAAAGTTTATTTTCCACAGATCTCATACAACCATACACCTGTCTATACGTCTTTTCTTAACCAACCTCTCGCAAAGTTAGAGATCATCGTTCTTTCTTGCGACCAGCTTGGCTCAGGCTATCATAACACGGTTACGAAATTTCCTGTCGAGTAAATATGTTCACGCGTCGTCAGGTTTGCCTTTTTGCAATATTCTTCTTTGAGAGATAAAATTTCGCAATAAAGCATTCCCAATCCCGATAGAAAGTCGGTTCCCCGAATCAAATCCTGCGATAGTTTGTTGCCGTAAAATTTTCGTGGTCATCTCTTTCGATATATTTCTTGTTTTCGACGACGAGGAAGTTTTTATGTTTCTTATTGCCATCTATGCGACATATGGTTATAAAACGGGAGAAAATAAATTATGATAGCTACGACCAATGTTGCGGGTCGGGAATCAAGTAGTTTGAGTAATAAAGATCCTTTATCAATGTAATAGGATAAATTTAAGAAGGATATTTTCGTTACTCGAAAACTTTTCAACTTTTAGTTGTTGACAATACTTTGCTTTGTGCAAATTGACATTTTCTTCATTTAAAAATTTAGCTGTAATTGTTTTCGAAAAATCCTCCCCTAGACGGCCAACAGTTTTTGCAAAATCTAAATTTTCCAAGTTCCAAAACATTCACATGCACTCGTTCGTCCGTCCCATTTCAGTGAGAATATTTCGTCGCAACGCATCTTCAAAACCGCTCACAACGATTCAATCATGAAACTTTTTCAATTAAGACTCGATCAAATTTACTAAAACTATCCATTGCGGATCGTAATACGTCGAAGAAGGTGTTCATTGACAATTCGCCGTAGATGTGATGATCAATTCATAACGGAGCTAAGGGAAATCCATTAATCCTATTCACGAGAAGCCGTCGAGATTGTTGTTGGAAACTTCGCGCGAACTCGAACCAACAGCAGTAGATGACAAGTTGCGCGCTAAAACTAACTAAAACCTCGTTTCGGAGCAATGATGGGAACGACTGGAAGTACTTTTTTCCCGCTGTCTTCGAAAAATTAACGCCGAAACGAGGACGATGTGCCAATGTTGAGATTGCTAATCGCGCATTGCGAGATTTCGCCTGGTGCAGGCTGCGAATAAGTGCTTACGAATGATTTATTCCTTTTGTGTCTTACCATATACCGAAAGTTCAATTAAATCCTATTGTCTACAGTGGTTTCTACGTGTAACAGCCACCTATCGATAATACGTTGAATATTGGGGTAGTTGTACCAAGTGAATTATGACGCAGCATTATGTTTGGGGTTCCATTAGATTTTAATTTCTATAGAACGCGAATGAAAATTATTCATCCGTCATTGCCAACATTATTTATCACTGTAGTTGGTAAATTGATTAAATTTAATGGTTTCCGGTTTCAACGGATCTCCAATTATCCTGTACAATATACAAAGTAAAACAAGCAAGCTCCTGAGAGGTTTTTAAAAAATTTCACATTTACTATATATTCCCCTTTATTTTTAAGAAGTCCTTAGATAAGGGCATTTTTTACAGTAGATCCTAGGTAGGTTAGGTTAAGGTTGCAGCGACCAAAGATAGCTGTGCTATTGTCCAACTATAATAATAATAATAATCCTAAAAATATCGCACTACTTATTTGATCTGTAGATCTTGTCAATCTCGTAAAAAACGAGGTAAAGAACGACCTAAAAGATTTATTATTGAGGCACGTACCCTCAAGCACTACTAACCTAAGTAAAAAGATTAACCAAAAATATATTTATATCTTCTTTCAAACGCCTAACCTTTAAAATTGATTTTTTTACGAGAACACTTAAACTTCATAAATAAAAATTTTATGTATTTTCGCGTAACATAAAAACTCATCTAAGCCCACTCCATCGAAGATGAAACCCCCCTTCCTTTAATTTACCATAAAAAACTGCTCTAAAACGCGATTTTTCTCGATAAAAATAACGAGTAGTCGCGCCCTTGATAAAATTTCGCATTGACCACATTAAAAGCCACTCGTTTTCTCCTACTCCACTTCAAACTTGGCAACTCGAGTGAGCGATAACACTAGCGTCGCCTCTTGCGCCGGCTTGCTATTTTAAATACGCCCTCTGGCCGGCCTACGTTAGCGAAAAATAACGGAAATCAAATTGAGGAAATTCAATTGCTACTTGCGCATCTGCTCTATCTCTTGGGGCGATTCTCCGTTGTTCGCTTTCTTTTGGATTCGACAATTCCGGATGTATGTAGTCCTAGATCTTGGAATGTGGGTCGATTATTATTCTAAATACGCTGCGGTTTGAGGAATCCATTCCGAAAGCCCGGATTGGTGTGGTAAATGTGGGAGATTTCTTTAAAGGTACGAGGGCGACCCGGATTCATTTCAGGGAATAACTTGTCTGTTGATTTTTCTTCAATAGAAGCGTATAGTTGATATTATTTCATTTTTTTCCTAATTTTTTATGATTTACGAAATTTGGCAACCAAAAACTGCCAGCCACTACAGATAACCCTCCCTCAGGACCAAAAACGCATTCGATTAAATGTTCTCAAAGCGCTATTAAAGCGAAATAAGTCGGAGTTTTGGCGTTCCCAACAATGGCCTGGGAAAGGTAAGTCGGCTCCAAAAAAGGGGAAAGCTGCTCCATTGGCCGGGAAAGTGATGGCGATTGTTTTTTGGGATAGTCATGGAGTTGTATTAATCGACTATGTTGGAAAGGAAAGAACAATAACTGGGGCATTATTACTTGACAAACTGAAGGCTAAAATTGTGAAGCATTTGAAGACAAAGGAAGCAACCGTCTTGATCACCATGGCAAAAATTCAATTTCAATGGTCGCCATGGCAAAAATTCACAAACTGCGTTCGAATTGATCGACCGCCCGCTATATTCACAAAATGGCTACCAACGACGCTTTTCTGCTTCATAAACTCTATTTTGCAGAACAAGATCCAGCTACTGTTGGAACGGATTAAGGAAATGCTGGTAAATGTGTTGAGAAACAAAAAACTTTTTATACTACCCTGTTAGCAACCGTTAACGTCCCTCCTCATTTCCCATATTTCGTCATGAGAGATCTCATCTGTTTGCATTGAAGAGCATCTCGACTCCCCTCGTCTTCACGGAATACGTATCCAAATATGGCGTTAATATATTAAAATTACTCGGAACGGAACGTGCAAACAGTATTAAAGTTGGTGCGAACGTAATGCGTCATCCCAACTCGGTATGCTATCTCGTAGGCGGCTCCAGAAACTTTAGGTACCTGCTTCCGTCCGTGGAACAAAACTAAGTTTCGCGCTTTTCGAAAACAATGTCGGAACGATGAAATTTCTCCTTCTTCAGCGGGCCTTTTCTCTATACTTTCTAATCAAATATTTAAACGGAATTCAATTAGAAGAAGCGTGTCGATTGTTTTACGTCGTCGTTCTTTATTCACGGTGCCTTTATGAGTTGTTACAAGGGAGGAAACAAAGCACGTATTGTACTTGCTTGTAGGGATTGTTCGCGCAAGGAATGTAATTAATATATCGCGAAGATTATTAATGTGTATCAAATTTTCAGGGTGCAACTGCATTAATGAACATTTTGTACGATTTATTTGGGAAAATATCAAGTCCCACCATTTAAGAAATATTATTATTACTATTATTACTAACTTTTGCATACAGTGAGTCCATCTGCTGCGTATGCCGAAGATATTTCTTTTCCTGAGCAATTAAATAAAAAATAAATAAAAAAATTATTCAAGGGGGCTACACATTAGCGGTCAATTCGGGAAATAAAAACTATTTTAATGGACGCTTTTATTGCTGAAATCCTTATATCGCTAAGACTTAACATTGTATCATTGTATCAATCGCTCGGAATCTATTATTAATTCCCTCACATTGCATGTTCTTAACGATGTCGAAAATTAAGGGCAGACCTCAAATACAAGCGATCTAAAAATAAAAGGAGCTTAATCGATATTAGGCTATAAAGCGAAAGTACACAGATGAGGACCTTCCCTTTTTTGTCCTCTCCTTTATATAAAGAATCAATAACAAAGTAGTTAGTTATCCGACATGAGCCGGTCTATAACTATCGGAAAACCCTCGCTCTACCCGTGCAAACAGGGACCGGCGCGCTTTTGCGAGTCCGAAAGCAATACATCTGCCGCCATTCAAAAGCCATTAACGGAAACCGGCTAATTACCAAAGTTAAAGCAAGGTGTACCGTTGGGTCAGTAATGTACGTAACCCAGCGCCATAGGGATGAATGTGTTTTCAGGTTATTCCATCTATCAAATATGGTTCTTATAAGCGTAAAAGTGAGGCTTTCAAGAACCTTTAGAAAAGTAAAAATTTGCTTTCGGACAAATTTGGAAAGTTTCGAAGTTTATGCAACAAGATCCAAAACAAATAGTGCGTTTAATCAAACAAATCATTCAATTAAACTTCATTTCATCATCTCCCCACCTACTTACAAGGTCGTATAACGCTTTGCCTCTGTCGTGTACTCTTAAGTTTTGGGATCCGTCGTATCTGAGTGATGTATGCGACGCCCCGCTTGTATAACCGTTAGTGTAATGGTGCGCCTATTACACAGCCCTGTAACGGAGCGTGAAAAAAAGCTTTTTAGACGGGACGTAAAGGGGCGCGTGAGTGGAAGTCAAAGCGCATACCAAAACAGGAGGAAGAGGCATAGTGCTTCCATATACTACTGGAAAATGTAAATAAACTCATGAGGGATTCGAGATAGGGAAGCGAAAGGGAATAGAGAAGGTAAGTAGAGGTTGGCGGAAAATTTCTCGACCATTTTCGTCGCGCTTAATATCTTCCTGAACGTAAGTCGTCTGTTTAATACGACGTGAATGAAGTAGGTGCTCCTTGTACGGAATTTTGTTTACAATCGCCCTCCTCGACATCGCAGAGACGTTCGTTCCACTTGCCATCGTTTCTTTTTCAGTTATCGATTCAATGTACTTCTTTCTTTTACATGTCGTACTTTTTGCAGCACGTATACTGCGTTAGACTAAAGGATGCCTTCGGATATGTAGCGTCTCATCTTTCAATTATCATACTTGAAACTCTAGCGTGATAAAGCGCTCTCGTAACAGCGACAGACGCAAAGAATAGATGTTGTTCGAGAATATGTGAAATTCTATAAGGGAATACAACGATAAGAGAGCTGCATTTCTACTAAATGTAAATCTATTAAACGAGGTGTTTATTCCTATGCACAGCACATATAAAATTGTAAGGAAAAATATTAATACGTGAATTGTTCCATAAGAAAACACGTTTTAAGGGTGTATCAGCTTCATTAAAATCCAATTCAAGGCCTAGTTGAAAAAACTTAGTATTCGTAAAGAGCATCAGACCAATTAAAAGTAAGAAAACCGATACACAATATTTTTTTACACGTTCATTTTAACGAAGGAGATTTTCAAATAAAATGGAAAACATATACGCGGAGAATTGCGGTTAAGTTATTTGATTTTGATAGAGGCCTATCACAGATATATTTTGCAAATATTTTAACAGTGTACAGGTGTCCCAAAAATACAAAACATATCAAAGTTGCACACATTCCTTGATCATCTGCGTTGTTTATTAATTATTCTTAATTGATTTGGATTGATGTGAAACCTGCATTCATCGCTAAACAAAATAATATAAACAAGGTTTTCATTTACCGCCATTGTGTCTAACACCCATGTATAAAATTTGTTCCTGCAAGTTCTTGGCAGAGCTGGATTTTATGAGGATGGTAACTGTGCTTCCGAGGAATCCTTAAGAGGCTTGCTTGGCTAATGCCGGTATTCTGCGCAATTTAGTTTTTTCTCGCAGTTTGTCTGAATTGAGTCAATAATCTTCCGAAGACGGCCTTGTTTAAATGATCTATGTTATGAAATCTTTGAGCATAAATACGTGGTGCCAATAAGCAGTTTTGCAGATATTTTGCGAAAATAAAAACCATATCCATCCGTTCTTCATTTGAATAAATAGAACGGAACTCGCTAATATCGTTTGAAAAATGTAAAAATTGAAACCTCGAAACGCATTATAAAATACATATGTTTCAATAGGAAATAAATCTTCTTACTTCTATATCCAGTACGAAATATTTAATTTTCACATTACCATAAAAAGTTACATAGATGGACACCGACGGATAGGGCGAGAGAGTCAATCCCATGTGTACGGATTTACAACTAGTAAGTTACGAAAACATTGAAAATAATATATGGTTAGCGGGGGCGTTTCATGAACTTTTTAATCCAATTCATAATAATTTAAATAACATGATTTATGTACAAATAACGAGTGAATAAAGGTATGCCCAGTTTAATAATTTTTTGGGTACAGCTAAGGTTTTAACTGTTTTCAGCGTTTATCCCTGGGGATTCTTCTTACGCAAGCAGTAGACGATGATGTATGTTCGTACTGTTGCTTTTTTGCGTTTAAATTAAAGAAAATAGTTGATTGATGTGTATAATGTATCCAAATGCAGCTAATGTTGAAGTGAGCGGTAAGCATTACCGCTACAAGACTATTGATCTGTTGATGTAACAACTGTAATTAAGTGTATTCTGTATGCTTTGGTAAGTATGCAAGGCAAACATTTATTGAGAAAATCTCAGCAAGCTTACAGTAATTAACTGGTAAGCAACAATAGCATGCATATTAGATGTAAAGATGGGTTTATTAACAATGGGACAATTTCACGTCGTGCTTCCATAAACCTAAGATTAATTAGAAAGGGCAATTCCAAGAGTCCATATTACCAATTCTTAGACAAAGTTTAACGTGCAGTTCTCAAACTTTCATCGTTTTCTCGGTATAGTTTGCATAAATGAAGTATACAATCAAACATACAATGCGGTAAAAGAGATACAAAAGCCAAATTACACTATCTAAATGCAATTCAGTTACTTCGATAGAACCCTAAAATTGTTTTAAAAAACCGTTTTTCCTTTAAAAAAAAAGAGGAATATCTCCACCTTCTTCAATTTTCACTTATTTATCATTTAATCTCGTTTTACGCTTTTTTCAATTATATTTTTCGTTTGTCATCCTGTCGAAATGAAAATCCTATCTAACTCGATGAACAAGACGTCAATGGAACGATGAACTTGTCGTGACGTTAATTTTTTTCTCTTTACTCGTCGATAGGAGCCGGCAGTTTTCATGAATTATTTATTAAAAGCTTAAGGAAGGTCTTTAATATTCAATTCCGTTGATTAAGTACACACCATGCTCTCCGGCGAGGGCTGAAAGAATTACTGCCATACTTCATTATTTCGTATTTATCGTTCACAATTATGCCAACGCCGATTTTTACGTTTTTTTTTTCTATCTTCAGCTTCTTTATGAAGGTGTTTCTTTTACGATATATTTATTTAATTTCAATTCAAATTTGAGCAGCTAATTGATGGCAAAAGGGTGATTCTTGTGACCAGAAACTCAGTGTGTAATGCTTCTTTCATTATCCTTACAATATTCTAAATGGTTTTACAGTTTAGCCAGTGTTAAATGGTATACAAGATACGGATGCGAGCTATGGATTCTCAATAAAAATAATGCTGAAAAACTAAAGATTTGAGAGTAATGATAATGTAAGAGAAGCACTGCTAAAGAATTTATAGACAGCTAAAAGCATCCCAAGTTGCGAAAGGGAGGGCCATCCTTCTCAAAGCGCTCTTTTCACGCCTCTTTGGTTGGAACATGTTTCCCAAATAGGAGCCATTCCGAAAGCATGTTCCAATCAAAAGGCGTGAAAGGAACGCTTTGAGAAGGATTCGGAGGAAAGAGAAATAGAGAAGAGAAAACTAAGAAATAAGTGGTTGCAAGCAATGAAGGAAAACCTCAATCATATCAAAGTTAAAAACTGGAAGGAGCAAACAATAGATGGGAAAAAATATACACTTCTATATCATCCATAACAATTTCCATTTAAACTAATTGCTCGCTTGTTTTAAGCTAATGTTTCGCCAGCAACCACTTTGCTTTGCTCGCCTGTATTTTAACGTGTAAAAATAGAACACAAAGCATATTTCTCAACGCGCCACTAGGCTAACTGCTCCAGTGTTTGTAGATAAAGTTTCAATTTTGCCTTGACGGTACTTCGCCTAAATTCGAGATCAACTATTCAATGACCGCATAGTGTGCGCGCTACAGGTGGATACTATGCAAAAAGTTTTCGGTTTTATGCAAATCTGGCTGGAAAATATTCGGGTAATATCTCATGAGATCAAAGTAGCCATGCCATAGATATAATTAAATTCATCGGAAATACCAACGAAATTAGAATTCACGGAATAATTTTCCCGCGGATGAATTTCTGATTAATTAATACCGTACGTCAGATTTAATTCCTTTGAAAAAGCCAATTTTTGATCTTCATATTTTAATAGGTTATTGGTGAATCTCAAACGGATTAAAGCTTTGAATTTCATTTTTCGCGATCGATGTCTGGTATCGCCCCTTTCAACTCTTCGAGTATTCTCGCACGCCTTTATATACGTCCGCAAAGCTCCTGAAGTGTGTGCTCTTGCCCTGTCTTCTTGAAACCACAAACTCTCTCCTATGGTTTACCTTCGCCACAGTTTCGACCAAAGAAACGAGCAGAATCCACTGTTTACTGCTAATTCTCCTCGAATAAATTAGCTGCAATAATAATCAGTTGCTGACGCACACCACACCGTTACTTTCGGGCTATGCAATAGCTTTTCGTGTAAATTATGGAGATTTTCATCAACAATTTTATTTATTTATCAACCACAGGAAAAACGTGACCCATTTGCACATCTTAATTATTGTTATAAGAGAAATAAGAGAGAAAGGTTACCTTTCAAAGGGATTCAGATTTCTTTTTTCTTTCAGTTTTCTTTCTCGAAACAAACACATAAAAAAAAAGAAACCTTGACATTATAAAACCATTTTCCAAAACATGCATGAAACATGTGTGAATATGAAAGTTTAAAGCTGTTTCGCATTTAAAAATCTATGCCATTAATAGCGAAGCGTTAAATTATACAATTTAAGTGAACTTTTCTACGAAAAACCATTCGCGTGATTCGGAAAAGACTGGCATATATCCAGCTAGAAATTTAAACACGAAGCTCTTTTTTCTTAAAACCCTCGCCAAAGAAATAGCACACCTCACATGAGCGGGAATATTAATCCCCGCGTCACTCCCAATCCTCACATCGCTCTCCCATCTAGCCGCCTAAGAAAACAAACGCTAGGAGAAGTGAATGATGCACAGAAATGCGACGGCGGAATATTTCCATTTTATCCACATTTAAATTGCTTTCTTTTTGGGTTAAAGGAGGGTGAAAGTATGAAAATATCATCTTATTTCTTCGACAATAATACAGGAAATCGGGGAATGAAATTCTTTGTCGAACTATGTACGTATATTTTGGTTAAAGAATCAGTTTTTTTTGATCTGCTTTTCAAGGAAAGGAACAGACGAAAATGTATTTTCGGGATTTCTTTTCGTAATAGTGAGAGAGCAGATGCAAATATTAGATTGAAATATTAAATGGAGGTCTCATAAATTGGGAAATGTTTTATTTTTTTACATTCTCGGTAGGAGTAAATCGATTCGAAATGACTATGTGCCGCATTCTGGTTCAAATGATTGCTTTTATTTGTATCTTTTATTGACTTCTTTTCCCAAATTATAGCTGTTGAAGTTGTATACATTTTTGATTGCCAACAGATGGTGATGAAGGCAAGCGATGGACTATTAAATTTGCACGCAGATGTTTTATTATTACTGTTATGGTTCTTAAAACGAATAATTTGTGTACATTTGTGTCTTGGCTTCCTAAAAAAAATGTAATAAATGATGTACAGTATAATAAAAATATATTTTGTAAAAATTATGATTACTTGACATTGTATCAAAATAATGCGCAGCGTGTCCACTAAAAGATAATTCCTTCTCTAAGCAATTTGATACAAAAGTTTTCCAATAAATAATATTCGGAGGCAAGACCTGCATAACACAAAATTATATTCGAGTATACAGGGTAATCAGTATCTGCAACGCACATTACAAGTTTAGTTTTTTAAATGCAACACCCTACAGGGTGATTGAATGAAACCATTGGTTAAAAGGTAAAAAGCTTATTAAATCATAGCCAAATCGAGGAAAATATTTTCTTATTCCATTGTTAGTGATGTAAGTCAATTTTTATTACATCACTACACACACAATCATTACAATATAATATAATAAACGTAGAACCAAGAGAATTAGTGTTTCAGAGAACAGTTATCCAATTATAACTCTGCTACTATCCATCGTTAGCTGCAATTAAAGATTAGCTTCTCACACGCAAATATAAATTAACAACCCTCACGAGTAATCTTCTAAAGCAGTTTGCTCTCTATATCCGACGATTAATCCTTATTACTGAACATTCAAGGATAAGCGCAACGAAACTTAACTTCCTCGCCACGTTCGTTGCCCGCCTGTTTAGCCGTATATGAAATACACGTTTGAAGCGCTCTATCAACACAGATACGCGGTCTTGGACGGTGCACCAAAGCGCAGAGGTGTTACGTTAACGGCTGCTTTCATCTTAGATTAACCGGAAGCTCGTTAAATTTCATGTTGAGTAATACCTACGAGGTGAATACAGTGAAATGCACTTCGGTTCAGGTAATAGATATTGGGTGGAAATAACGGATGTCGATAAATTGCTTTCGATGGAGATTGGATGGAGTTAAGTTCGGGAAAATGTAATATTATAACTAAGGCCGACGGCGTAGAATTATGCGCAAAGTGGTTGATTGATTAGATATTTTTACAGCGAGAGAAGGAGCTCAGTCAACCATTATCCAGTTGAATCTGTATTCCAAACTTTATTCTACGTCATTCGTATTTATGTATACGACAATTAGTCGATTGACTGCCGCATTCTACAAATGTGCACTGACGAGTTGTTACACGTAACTTCGTTATTTCTTTCATTATTCGTCTTCTTTTTAGAATAAAAAAAAATACAAAAGCTACTAAAGCAAAACCGGCATGCTCGAAATCCAATACACTAACTATACTCTATTCTTAAAATTGCTGACGTAAAAACATTGCAACGCTGTAAATTATTTCAATGTGATATCCTCACCCGATAGACTTTCAATTGGAACGTGGTGTCCACTTAAGCCGTCCGATGTGTTTTTGTTGCAAGACCAATAATATGGCAGAGTCTCCACTGCTGGAGTTTATCGTATTTGCTTCGGACATTGGTCGTTTGACTATTTAGTCATTAATACGTTATTACTGTCAAAAGAAGAAGACAACCTCTCACAATTTGTATAATTAAACAATTTTTTGATTTTTTCTAATCGCACCTTGAAACGTATTTCAATTTTACAAGCAACGAACCGTGTTATATGTATTAATCCTTCATATTATGATATGATTTGATAAATCTACCAGACTCACTACTTAATCTGCAAACCAGACACGCTATTTTCCCATATTTCTTTTTCTTTTAACGGCAACAAACCACCTACAAGCGCAAACACAATACCGTATCTCCAGGAGAAAATCTCTGTTATTTATTTACATACCTACCCTATTTAAATAATAACGTCCCTATTTGGATTTTTAAAATCGTTCATAGCACTTCGCCGTAGTAGAGTATTAGAATATATGCTTCCATGTAAATATTTCTCGAGAAGTCGCTCGAATTTATTGCATATAACGCGGCATATTAGGACCGATTTATATTCAACGGGAAGAGAGGGCTTGTGCCGTTTGAAAGGGCTGCAGACTTCGAGATTACATCTGTATAAAGTAGATGTGAAAATGTTGCTTTTAGTCCGAAGGAAATTGGTAATCTAGGAAAATCAGTGTATATCATGTAAATAATTGGGAAAAAATAAATAAAATGCTGGAAAACTACAAAAAGATTAAGGTGATGTGTATTATATTAATGGAAAATGTACATTATTAGATTGTTTAAACAATAAGCGCAATTTTACAATAATACTGGACAATAAATTTCGAAAAGTGTACGCTTCCTAAGCTAAACTCAACATGCTGAATTTGTATAAGTAACATTTCAATACGGATATCTACGTGCTCAGATATAATAAATTATTTTATGTACGAATTGCGAACGTTTAATATGTCTAAAGCGTTTTCATACTTTGTTTGCAGATGGTCAAGATGATGGTGACCGTCGTGTTTATTTATATCCTATGTTGGCTGCCGTTCAACGTCTTTTGGGTAAGTTTTGTGAATTTCTTATTGCCTATTTCATTCATCTAGGATTCTTCCACAATATCAATAAAGACATAAAATTAACGTACAGATTTCACAATGAAACTAGCGACAGTCGCGTAGATTAAAAAAAACATTCAGCTGTTGTGAAGAATTTCTGAAAAACGGATAATGCACTCAATTGCTTTTTCTTTTGATTGATGGTTTTCTCGCTGATGGTATAACATTAGCCCTGCATGACTGTTTGGGCTTTATGGTATTGAAAATATTGTTTTTGACCACGCCTATATTGTGTTATTTTTATATTTCTTAATAATGACCGCAAATATGTTATTATCGCAGTCAATGAAGGTGTATTATTTTTTAATTTGTATAAAATAATTTGTATAATGTTAGCTTTGTCACCCTGTCTTATTAATGGACCACCGGGATGTTTCGTATCGTTACTATTATTATTATTATTATTATTATCAATTTCAACATGTACTCAGATTTAACACCTTCCATTTGCACAAGTAGTTATTATCGACGGAATTAACATTTGACGGCATTGCCTCAACGCCGACGGGTATTCCATTTCGGTGGAAAATGTGTCCATTTCGTGGTTAAGAATTTCCCCCCACGGTGAAGAAAATTAGTGTTAATCTTTTCTTCGACGGTGAAAAAATTCCACGCCGGTATTGACATTGTTCCGTTTCGGGAATACGATTTTCTCTTCACAGTGAAAAAATTACCCCAACGCTGAAGAATTTCTCCGCTTCGATTGTGTGTCCCGTGCGGTGAAAATTGTTTCTCTTTCCAAAGACCAGAGGCGAAAATTAACTACAGTTGATCTGGCTCTTCCACATGCTAGAAAACAAATTAGACTAATGTAATATGATAAACAATCCTTTAAGTTGATATTTAGAAATAAATTTTCATTAAATATTCCGATAATTTAGGGCTCGTGCATTTTTAATTGCAGCCAGTGTACTTGCTAATACCTCCTTTAAATACAATTAACCAAATTAACACCGAATTATACTCGCTAATTCGATATTTACTGTGGTAGATCTTCCATTGAAGCTCAGCTGCATCGTATTTTAATCAATCAAAGTTCCCCAGCATGTCTAGATCAATTCAACTAAGCCCGATCATTGACCACATCGTATTTTTGGACGAAACTGGGCCAGTTCGCCCAATTATTCGTACCTACGTACTTTGTTTCCACGTTAAATATAGTTCTGCTTTTTACTATATGTTTCACGTAAGATTTGATCCAATCTCGTCCCGACGAGCAATTATTCCTTCGCTAGAGAGCAGTCACCCAGACAAATTATAGTGCCTCATCGGTATATAGCGAGGAAGGGGCATTTACCGGGTTCGTTTCTAAATATGGGACTCAATAATAGCTCTACTACGCGATCACAACTGGAGTGGAAATTCTCACAACTGAAACAAATATCGGATTCCGTTTTAGCTCCGAATTGTTTTCTAAGATGAAGCAAATTGTTTCCTCTGAAGCATTTTTAGCGATTGTACAACTCCGATGTTCTACATGTTCTAAAGGAGCAACGTTGATGCACAACAAAATATAAGAGACTTGGAAATTAGAATTAGGTTTGAAATGACCATTTCAATTTATTGTTGTAGACTTCCGCGGTCAATGTTTCCTTTTAAAGAAGACAGAAAAGCAGGTTGGAACCGCGTCGTAATTGCGTGAAAATTCGCTCCCAATTGCATCGAACTTCTTCTCGCTGCTGTACGCTGTAATCTTCGTACAACAGCTCAGAGAAAGCTCCATGCAATTCGACATTTTCATGACTCAACACACACTGTGATGTCTGCGGCCAAGTCGGCACCATATACATCGATATTTCTAAGGCCTTTGACCACATTAACGCTAAAAGAACTGGAGACATTTGGCTTCAACAAACAAATCTTATTTAAAACTTATTATTTCAAATATGCCCATTACACAATTGTTGCGTTTAAGTGTAACACCCTGTATGTTTCGCAGTACCGTGTTATGAAAGAATTTTCGATATCAAAGATCTCCTACATTCAAACATTCGCCTCTAGGTCTTACCGTTCGTGAATTATATGGAAAAAAAAAATTTTTTAGGCGGATGTTTCTCCTCTTCAAAGTGAATTTCCGCTGGTAAAATAAATTCTCGCTTTAGTAATTACAATCATTTCAAATCCCTAGTTACTTAACCTTAAAATAAAGCGCTGGAGTGTTCACCATTACATTTCGTGCGTTTCCATCGATTGTCTGAAAATCAGAAATAAACCGATACCCTGCGATAAATCTCTTATTCCCATGCGAGGACAATTATCCCCTCGGAGATTAAATCTTCGGCGATAGAATTTGTAATCCAATCTCCACGGACTTCTCTTATCACCCACTTCTCATCCCTCAGGAGGCACCCTCAAAAAAGCAACCTTTCTTTACGTTCCGCCGTTCACCGAATTGTCTTATTTGCTAAAGTTTTTATTATTCGTCCGTCAGGGTAGTAATCCCTACAATTTGTATTTCGTTGGGTGCGAATTCTGGCGCGCTTTTTATTGCCACGTAATACCATAAAACTCGTCCTTAGGTTCCATGGCCGACTCTCATTAATCATACATTGTTGACAGGTCGCACATACATATTTTTCGTACATGTATAAAATATATAATGCAACATATGTGGGTGGAGGCAATCCAAGGCTGCTGTGGACGCCTGCTGGTGAAGTTAAGCTTCTGCTTTTTTTGTTTTTTTGCTTCGAGAAGGGGAATGGATTAAGGAAATGAGAAAACGTTTTTAAAATTGTGTCATCTAGGAAGAATTCCACATGTGTAATTTCACAGCATAGCTACAAAATTTTAATTTTCCCCGCTTCTCCTTTCAACCTCTCAAAAATCAACTTAACTTGCTAGCACACAATATTCTGATCGACTGAAAGATTCTTTACTTTTATTTATTATTATCACACCATAAGTTCAGCGTTGTTTCCATTTCAGCAATAATACAGTGACATTTACTTACTATAAAGATTCAATATTTTTTACTGCATCGATAATTATTTCTTCATCTTTTACGATTATTCTTACTGTAGATACCGACAACTCAAACTTCTTTGTCAATTCAGAAATTTTAATTCTTCTATCGAAACCCTTGACAATGTTAAGTTTACATTGCGTACAACGGAATCAGATTTATTTCATTTGGACAACGATCCCGTTATTACATCATTTCAAAATTCAATTTGCAATTAAGCAAATGCAGCTAACGAGAGGTTATCTACAATTGACTTTATTGGAACCAATACCAATAACCTCATTTGCCGCTAGCGTGCTATCTTAAATTGCTAAACGCAAAGTCAAAATTCGCTCATTGCATACAAGTTGATTTCCTATATGTAAAGTGACTTTACTGAAAGATAAGGAGAACACACGTAGAAGGTTAGCGTTTCTCCCCGCGTTTATCTCCCGATTTAACTTTAATAAAACCAAAACCAAACAGTCGTAATTTCGGGATTACAATCGTAAAATTGCTGCAACCCTGTTTGCTAATGCAGATCTCCCGGTAAACTGAACAATCCGTGTATACAGAATCCTTTAAGTTTTAAATGAGATTGCATGGAAACTTTACGATCTCTAACATTTAACAATACGCGAAAGTAACTATTTGGTGCAATATGGAAGACGTTTTATTTTATTTTTTAAATGAATATGTCAAATGCAAATCTCGAAAGAAATCCGAAAGAAAACCACAACATGACATGTATTTAATTCCTTCTACGTTCCTTCGTTTCATATCCAGCCTAGCTACATTCACAAAAATAAAGGAGTAAAAATAAAATAAATTACTTCGTATCTCGGATGTGCTGAAACGAAGCATAGTAGACTGCACACCCATGTGCATATCTGTTTTTTTTTAAGAGATATGTGGATGTTTGTTACTCAGCGATGTCATGACCAACTGCGACTTCCACTTCAGCAAAAAAAAAAAAATCAAGTTTTAGTTAATATACTGAAAGCGCTAATTAAAAGCAGAGTAAACTGCAGCTTCTCTTTTTTTCTTCAATAAAATGTTATGGAATTAGCTAAAAATGCCTTGTATTCCTCTTTCTATTTATTTTTCGAAATGTTCACAAGAAAAGATTTATTTAATTATTTGATTTTGGTAAAATTTTATTTTTAGAGTAGATTTTGAAATTATTTTCATAGTGTATAGGTATCCAAATAATACAAAACATATCAAAGTTATATTTAATAAATGGAACACGCTGTATATTATTTCATTTTCGATTTCTAGGATCGAAGTAAAAGCGTTTATTAGCGTTTGCGATTTTGAAATATTTTGTATTTTTTGTAAACGGAGATGTGTACAAAAAGGTGACAATAAATATTAACATTTGCTGTAAAAGCAGCATTTTCCACGAAAACGTGGAGAATTAGCCGTAGAAAAGCATAGTATTGATAGATAATTAAGTTGCCGCTGACATAAAATAAAAATGAAATAATATACAAGGTGTTCCATTCCAAAAAGTCCAACTTTGATAGTTTTGTATTTTTCTGAACATTATGAAAATTATTTCAAGATATATTTTGGGCCCAATCAAGACGTACTTAAAATTTACAATATTGTGAAAATATTGCTATATTAAATAAACCATTTCAAAGCTAAAACACGCTAAATAGTTAATTAGCAATAATGCACACTTAATATTAGAGCATCCTGTACACATAATCGCAGATATGTTGCCATAAATCAATTCTTTCCCTTTGCTTTCCTGCAATTTTGACGATTCTTGGCGATATCTGATGTAAGAAGCGACTACTGACTAATAATGTCTGATAAACACGATCAAATCCAAAGATACTACTTAAGAAAGATTTTTTTGTTCATTTAAATTTAAACCTACGATTCTCAACTTTCAGATAGTCGAGAACAAAATCAACCCCGATATTTTGGTCTACTTGTGGTTCGCCTTCCACGGTTTGGCGATGTCCCACGCCTGCTACAACCCCATCATCTATTGCTACATGAACAGCAGGTTTCGGACCGGAATCCTACAAACGCTGATCTCGATACCCTGCTGTAGGAGATGCATGCAGACGTTGCTGGCCAAGAGGCAGAAGTCTTCGACCTCCTTACCCCTGACAAGTAAGTTGAAGTATGTATGCTTTTAATAGTATTAACACCTGTGCTTATTTCTTCTCTCTTTCAACTTTTTTCGGCAGTATATAGATCGAATTGCTTTTTTTAATTTACTAATAGCTTAATTGTTTAATTTCCTTTTTGATAATCAGCAAACTATTGAACCAAAACAAAAAAGAAGATGAAAAGAGAACAGACTCGCTTGTTGTACAAAATACAACAATACTTTTATTTTTTTTTTTTAATATTCGCCATTAAGATTTATATAAAACATGGTTTTTGAGAGCTTCAACAGGGATGAATCGATATCACCGCTCGCGAGCGACTACGATTATTGTTCTCATAACATGCGGTTGCTCAGAAGAAACTCGATGCAAATGAGAGCGAAACATCGGCAGACTCGTGCGATTACGACGCGGTCTCAATTCGGAAACCCAATCCTTTAAAAGAAATCCTTTAACGTTCACGAAATTTTGATTTTTATTCTACTTGCTTCTTGAAATACTTTTGCCCTAAATGCAGAACCAATCTTTTTCTGATACGGACACAAACTAATCAACAAGAATCACTTTGTGCGCCATTTACGATGATGACACTATATTTTTTTATTTAGAAAATAATATTTGTTGACCATGTTGACTATTCCCGATATCAAATATTGCCTGTATTAAAAAATTTCTATTTTTCATTTCATTCCTGTGTAACGCACGTATCTTCTACTCCATTCATAAAAGAAGGAAAATTTTCCAACTCAAACCGTATATTTCTCTTTCCCAAATTGGACGCAGGTTTAGAAGGCACCGACACAACTTTACTTCAACGGGACAGCACCTATACAACGTACGTAAGCATGAAGCGGCTAAACGGGACGACTAGATCGACCGCCACGTCGCTGCACCAGGTGCCAGTGCGATCCGCTTCGATAATGCGCTCGGCCAACCATGCCAATCACGCGTCGAACCGCCATCCGCACCATCAGCATCACGCCAGAAGCTACGGCTATTCCCAGCACGTTGTGGAGAAGCAAATGTAAGCAGATTGATGCGAATGGCTTCGCGATGTGGAGGTAAGAACAAGAAAAAATGAGAACCGATCCGAGCGGCTGTGATTATAGAAAATAATGGAGTTGTAGGGTAATACGAATTAAGTTGGTTGTTTTTGCAACGCGAGAGGTTAGGGAAACAATTTGTCTTGTGGATCTGCCCTCCAGGTAGATTGGAATTTCGAATATTATTATTTTAAGTTATAATAAATTTGCATTTAGATATTTTACATGACTTGATAAGTTTAATAATCGCAACAATATTATTTTGCCATAAAATTATCTTAGAGGACATTAAAATGAAACTGTTGTGAATGTGATAAATTAAGTATTGCTAGTTCGTTAATAACTGTGAATTAATTTATAACAAAGATTTTGTATTTATTAAAGCTCTATTTAGAATGTTTTTTTTTTAATTTTTTAAGCTATGTTTGAAGATTTGGAATTAATTCTTTAACTAATTTTCCTTTTGTAGTCTTTTGTACGTATTATAAATTGACATGTTGATATTAATATCAAGTTCAATAGTACTAGCAGTGTATAAATTGCAAAATACAGCGGACATAAATTTGATTGCTAATCCTATTTAACAAAAATGAGAAATGTTTTTATTTTTGTTATAGAGGGTGGGCCCATGAAACGCCATAATCATAATAATTTCGAAATACGCGGAAAAGTTGACAATTTTAAATAATTTGATTGACAATCCTGTATAAAAAAGGAAAGACTTATTTTGCATAAAACGATAAAGCTTTTATTGGCATCTTCAGAGGAACCACAAATTGTTTCGTTAGAATTGATCTAAAATATCTAAATATTTTTGTTGATTACAAAGTTCCTAATCTAAACGTTGGGTTGGATAAATTATATTAGGTCAATTCCTTGGAAAAATCGAACAAATTTAAATTCGATCTTTGTAGAATAATTCGAAATTCGATTATTTAATATTAAATGTTACCGTTCTATAGAATATTGCATTTAATTAACGTAAAAATTCAGCATCTTGTAACAAATACAAAAAAATATATTATTATACTGATGAACATCGTATATTATTTATTGACTTAATTTATTATACCTGTATTAGCAGAAAAAGCCGGTTTTTTATTAGATTCATAAATCAAATTTATGTCCTACGTTACAACTTTTCCCTACTTGCCTCGTAGGGCAAAAAAGAAAGAAACAAAAACGAAAATATAACGCTTTAAAACAACAACATCGTTCGAAAGTTCAGACACAATCTCTCAAGACGTCGGCCAATAGGTACTTAGTTCCTGGAATGCAAGGCAGTAATTGCAACATAGCAACTCTTGCTCACAAATGTCTATTCTCGAACCAAATTAAACGTTAAAACAATTGGAACGCAACGAAAACTTTCGCGCGATGACCGTCGTCGTCGGCTTCTTCTTCGCAACACCAATAAAGCTTTAGGTATCGAGACGGTCGTGGAATTCGTAGCATGGGGACGTAAGATGAGCTATTGGGATGAGTAAGAAAGGCTTTCGTTCTAAGGAATTGCTCTTAATATCTTTGGAAGTCGTTTGATTGTCGAAAAAATATAAAACATAATAATTAATGGAATACGAAATGTTCTTAATGGAGTATTTATTAATCTTTATCTGAATAATTTATACAGTATGTTTCATTTTTTTTTTTAGACAAACGTACCTTCGTTTCAAAAACTGTTTTGAAATGTTTTAACTAATTTTTTTTTTAAGACTTTTTGATCAACTATGCATTAAATGATGTTCATTTAATTTTGATGCGAAATGTAGGTTTTACAGGGGTGCTTGCATTTCAAACGGGTCACATTGCATAATTAGAAAATTTAGTTAGATCAATGAACAACCGAGTTCACGCAATATCAAGTCAAAAGGTATCACTTGAAATAATTTTTAAATTTTCCCTTTTTACATATTCCTCTTTTTCATTTCCTTTTCTTCTTTTAATAATGCAGATACTATAAAATATTAATCTGGAAATTAGTTTATTCGGAAAGTAAATCTCTAATCCGAGCGCGTACCGACACAGCACAAAAGTTAAGTTCCTTTCTTTATCTTGATGTAAATTAGAAAGTTTTTAATTCTGTAAGACCTCTTTTTTCTCCGGGAAACTTCTTCAAAGAGTTATAAAAATAAACTCTTCGGCGCGAATAATAAGTTGAAAAAGTAATCAAAAATTATCTTGCATTCAAGCGAATTAAAGAAAAATAATAATAGACGATTAACATTCTTGTATGTGTCAACAAATTTAATAACCGTTTATATAATGTTCTTTTTCCATTAACACACATCGTACCATCCAACAAAAGAACTTTTCTTACACCATTCATATATATGATAATGCTTAGAAAATTCACAAAAGGTACGCCAATACTGTTTTCAACGCTTTTCACCTTGGAAACCAACGATTCGATATCAGAATTGGCCCTGTGTAAGATATTCCGCGATAGAACCTATTTATAATGGCTTTTATCGGCGTCAAAAAAAGTAAAGCAAACTTTTCATAACGTGGCAAGCGTATTTGATAGACTTCATGAATTTAAACGCACAGCGTAAAATTTTGGCATCGAAAAACATTGTAAGAATTATAATTAGGTTTATGGACGAAAATCCGCCTTATAGGTCTTTTGTATCTTACACCAGGGAGTCTTTTATTTGCATAACTAACTTTTGCCGCTGTAAGGAAAAGGTTGAAACAGATTGGAATGGAATGGAAGATAAGAATCAACCACTAATTGGAATATAAGTTAAATATAATTAAATGGTGCGGGTGTTTAATTTTTCAAATATTCGAACAATTTATAAGGCAATAAATTCTATTTTAAATGATCTCTAGCACCATCTCCACCACCTCCACCAAAATAAATTCTATAATATTAATTGATACGAAAATAAAATAAAATAATGCATTGTCGATTCCAGTAGACCAAGACAATATTTCGTATTCCAAGTACTTATACATATATATGTACAGGGTGAGCCAGGAGCTTGCTACAATCCATTTATTCTACAAATATTAAGTTAAAATTTACCATACTTACCTTTAACTGAGTTAACTGTTTTATTTTTGTTTTGTCGCATATGTAAGTTTGTAAATATTGGTGGGATATTAGAAGAATGCTTTTTGCCGTTTAAAGAGAAGGAAAAAGAAAGCAGTCGGCGGGTGTTCATATTTCTTTTAAAGAATTGCTAGTATCTCCAAAACTTTGCAAAACTTTTGACTCACCCTGTATAGATAATATCGTATGTTGCTAATATTGCTAGCATTCTAGCTACGAAGACCGTTAAATTACAAAATTTATATAACTCTGTTTTTCATAATTTCATAAATTTTTTAACACGAAACACCTTGTAGAATGTAGTCGAAGAGAATACAAGGCAGAATTTAAATCCTAAGCAAATATGGGAAAAATACAAAATAGCATATTCGAAAATATGCATTTTATTCATTGTAAGAATAATTTTCTCTAATTAAATCCATTAAATCATACGGCATGTTGCGGGGGCAAAATATATCTAAACGTCTACAAACAATATTTATACATTTTATATTTAAAAATTAAAAAAATCGAATAAACGAATTTAATTTTCTTTTGATTTTATCAACGCTCTCTGATTAATTTTTAATAGAGTAACAAGATAACATGAGTAAACTTAAGGGTCACGTTACACGTCGGGTGAAGTTTGCGTAACCACAACTGTCACAGGTTGTAAATAAAAAAAAAAAACCGCGACGCAAGCAAGGACCTCAGACATTAAATTTTCCAGCAGGATTACCACGGCGGCTGGATTATACGCGTAAACGTCACGTCGTTTGCATTGTTCAACCATTCACGATAATATTCTGTCTGTCTACGAGAATATATATAAAGAAAAAATAATTGCGTAGCGGGCGAATTTAAATAATTAATCGTTATTATCAACGTCGAAAATATTGTGGGAAAACTCGCGCTTCATCCTATAAATAAATTAATTAATAAAAATCTAGAATAAGCGAAAAACCGTCGAAGCGAAGCGAATTTCCAGCAAATAGAAAAGCGGAAGAAACATGGGATGTATGGGGCGTTACAATTATGCACATGTAATATAAATAATCCGCCGGTCCTGGACTGTTAGAAGTAATGAGAGCGAGGAAAGATGTAGTGAGATCGGTGTACAGAATAATAAACGAGCTGGTTCTTCACGCGTGTTGAATACAATTTGGTGAGGCAAAGATGGCGCTAATGAACGTAGAGTGTACGTAAAAAGGACGATTACGTATTTTTACGAACTCAATTCATATGCATTACGTTTCTTCGGTCGCCGAGTTTTAATAGTATAATATAAGGAAGCTTCACGTGGGTTTCCAAAAAGAAACGCACGCTGTATGGAATATGTGTCTCTCACAAAGTTTTTCCTTGTTTTTGGTTCAAAAACATGTTCTTCATTATACAAAACCGCGGTTCCATGCTTTTGCAAGAGGTTGCTGTTTTGTTTGAATGCGTTTAATAAAAAACGAAAACAATACAAGAATTGAGGCAAGTCATTCCAAAATAAGTACTATCTAACAAGTAAAGAGTTGGGATTTCCAGGTATAGCCATCGTTGCGATTTAAATTGTTGAGATGATTTCTATAGATTTGCTGACTTTTCTACTTTAATAGTGAATTTAATAGTGAAGGTTGCGAGACAAGAGAGTTAAATTGGACTTGCTGGACAGTTTCCAGACTATGCTCAGCCACCGCAAGCCCGGTTACACACACAACCGCGTGTTCAGTAAACCGAGTGCTGACCGATCGCTTGGAATCTGGTAGACACAAGCTTCCAAGCGATTGCGATCTGAAGAGAAGTTAAGTAGAGTTTAATATAGACTAGATTTGCTCATTCCCATGATCATAACTACTTCCATAATGAAAAACCTCAAATTTTCTGCTCGTAACATGAACCTTGTGATATCTTGCTTGGTGAGTGCAATATACTTGGTGTTTCCTTTACTTGCAATCGACAAAACCTTTAGCAACATTGAGTAATATGATCATATAGCAAGTAACTTAATAAATTTAAGTATAAAAGAAATGATGACGATCTTACGTTCTTGTATGTGTTATTTGAAATTATTGCGTTGCTGAAACATAATATTCGTTTGTTTAGTAAGTATTATACAGTCTAATTAATGTTCGACCCAAAAATTTTTCAATTTGGCAAAGTTGCTAAATTTTGAGTTTGTTATGAACCCAAAGAGAAAATTAACTTAACCGAGAAATAACGTTCAAGATTAAAAAATAAATGAAGAAAATCACCTTTATTTGCCCTTGAAGAGAAAAACTCCAAAGGTTTTCAATCTTCTATCTAATGGTTTACTAAAGATTTGTATATAACGTCAATTGAAGGATAATATCAAAGACTGTTGTCAACATGCTACACACTTGAAATCAAAAAAAGAAGAAAATTTTTTCTAACGGTACCAAAATATGGCGCCAATAAGAAATAAGAAAGTTGATGGCGGCCAGCAGAAACCGAAAGATCATATAAAAATCTCGAATACACCATTAAATAGATCACTGAAGGTGACCACGAAAATGTGTTTTTAGTTTTTCTGCAAGGCCGAATAAAGATGCTCGAGATAAAGGAAGAAAATGAGCTTTTTTTGCGCTCTGATAAGCAGGCGTCGAAAATGGATCAGCCTGTACATATTACGCTGTTACCAAATTTTACGCGCTAACGAGTTTAACTCGAAACAAAATACTAAAATAAACCAAGAAGGTAAACCAACAACCTACCTGCGATCCTAAACTTAAGCTGCTCGAGATATTCCTGGGGCCGCCAGCACAGTTGGAGATGGGGTGGGTATACGTGAAGGTAAGAAACTCTATTAGCGCCACCACGTCGACTATTAATAAAATAACCCAGGCTTACTCGTATGCAATGCCATAAGCCAACGCGGAAGTCTTATGGCTGTGGAGCGAGGTCTTTTGCACTTAAGTACAGGTGTAAGAGGTTGAACTCACGATTGCAAGAAATAGTCAAAGTAGATTTCAGTAATAAAATTGTAAAAAAAGAATTAGTGTTTATTATAAGAGTAATAACAAACACAGTAAAGGGTTTAATTACTCAAAGTATTATAATTAAAAGAAAACAAATAAAAGAATTAAGGGTGATTACGAGTTCATAACCTTAAATTGTAAAGGTACATATCGTTTTGCTTAGAACGTAGAAAATGCGCATGTTCGGTGTCCTTTACAGTTTCGGAACTATTATCAAATTTCTCGGAAATAGCAACTCGAACTCTAAATATACTCAAAACTGTTAATATTAACATTTGTTACCCTATAGTTGTTATCCCCTTTACATTCTTTAGACAGCTGAAGGCTTATAACAAGGTTATACATCAAATTTAAAGTTACGGTAAACTCAAACACAGCTGAAGGCTAAATAATATTAACGAAAATATATAAAATTTAACAGCCCTTCGGACTGCTACCTGATGGAATTGCAGTAGCGAGTTCCTTCCTACTGGTACGGTAGCTCTAATGAAGTTGTAGGTTTGTTGCGGATACTCGGGGCAGGTACCAAGTGTAGTAATGGGTACTAGCGACAATTCCTATCCAAAACGTAGACGAGGATCTCTTGTACGGACCCCTCGTACAAATACACGTACCAAATTAAAAAAAAAAACCCTAAAAATACATTGCACAGCGTGGAATAAGTACTAACGTAGCGATAGAAATAAAATAAACCCACCTCTGGATGTAGTTGAGGGTACGCGAAAACTAGAAACACGTGCTCTTGCGGGTAGTCAAATCCCTACTAAAATCCCTTATCAAAAGGTAACGCTTACCACCAATCCAAATTGTCTCAACAAACAAGTGGTTAAGCTTAGGAGACACCAGTGACTATGAATCCTTAATTAAAGTTATACAACTTTGTACGGTAAAAGTATCACTGATCTTGACTACACGAGCGTCGCATTCAAAATGATCACATGGATGCCCAACGACTTCCGAGGAGGTACGTCGAAAAAAAAAAGCCGGAAACAGTGCAAATTCTAGAATTAACCTCTATCGCGAAACTTGTGTACAACTCAACAAATCGAAAGGAACTAACCACTTAAGAATATTAGCAGCCGAAAGGATAAAATTAAAGTGCGGGATTAAAAGAAAATACGTTTGATAAGAACCTATCTCTAAACAAAACCAAATATTACATTAATACGCGGATTTACACCTCGAAATAATAAATAAACAACCAACTGAATCCATAATATTGAACGCAGCCCTCTGTTCGATAAATACCGTTCAACTACCGCCTCTCACGTCGCTTCTATGAACTACGAATGTCTCTTAACCTAACAAAAGCAAAATAAACAATAGTCGAAAACCCAAAATAAATCGGAAAATACTCCAAAGTAAGGTAAGACATTACGTAAAATACAATAACTAAAATAGAAGAAACCATAGGAACAGCCCTATAACGAAATAAACCGATATTGAAGCGTAAATAAATGAGAGATTAGCGTTACAATGCACGAACGAGGCGTTCTGGAGAAAACATATGACTTACACCGCGATATACAGGTATGTTCATAAGTAAAGTACACCACAAATAGTTGCATTAAAATTAAAACAACTTCAGGTGACAAAAGGCACGTAACAACGCATTCCAGAAATTACGGCTATACCATTATGTACTTAAAAAACGTAAATGCTACCGCCACTGGGAAATATTAATAATGTAATAATAATTCCAGGAATTCCCTCCGAATTAAATTTACAGGCCACATTGTTAAATCTGTATAAGTCTGTAATAAAAGCTAATATTAGCGAACAGCACGCGCCTGCAAATAAAAAAAAAACGACGCACTTCGTACTTACATCGATTTAATTTATTTGGACCCAACAATAGACTATAAAGAGAAAATATGAATTGAGAAGATAAAATTAATTTTACAACGATCTTATTTCTTATTGTCCACCTAACAGAAAGCGTAAAACAAAGGACGGTGCCGAAATTACTTCCAATCTCCGTTTCCTATGTGCCTACGCTCACTTATATTTTATTTTTTTCATGAGTAGAATGAAATCATTAAGAAAAGCGCTACAAAAATTGAATTAGTATTGTTTTATTTGCAAATAAAGGAGAATCAAGATTGCCGACCTTAAATTAAATTCATTAAATTACCTTTAGGGAGCTATTTAATTTCATATCACCCTCAATTTAACATTTCACCCCGTTCCCAAGTAAAGTAAACACGGCGGAAAGCCAAAAACAAACGCGAGAACGGAAATAACTTTCCTTAATTTTGTTTGTTTTTTGTTTTAATGGGGGTTGCTCCTTGATTAGCACTTGGTGTTCTTCTTCCATTGGTGTAACCGTAAATACAAGAGCTGTAACCAGGAGATAGTAGGCTCATTTCCATAGCTGAGATTTTTGTGAGGCATTGTAAAACGAAGTGCCCGTATTGTTTTACGGCTAGTGTACGCTGTGTCGGCAATTGTGGCATTACGTTTAAGTTATCTTATCAGGGCATCGTTTTATTTTGAAATTAATACGGAGCATTTGGTTGGATTAAACAGCGAATATTCAATATGAAGAAAACTCTTGACTATTGGATCACCTTTTAAAATCGTTAGTTTCTTTGTTAAAAATTTTCTTGCCTCACACTAACTATGGCTCAATCGAAGTTAGAATTTGAATAAATTCCATGGTATATCTTTTACACGTACTTTTATTTTTCTCTATTAAGCTTGCCTCAATTCTCAAAGCTCCATAGCAAAAGTACATTTAACTTTTATCATCAAACAAATGCTTTTTACTTACTCCAAAAGAAAAAGAAACAAAGACGGGACGGAACGCAGAAATAAAGCGTCACCATCAATATTCAAATAGAATTTGCCACCGAGAAAAAAATAACAGCCATTGTAAGAAACGCGGATAAGAATTAGCTGCATTCCCTAGACGAATTCCGAAAAACTCCGGCTCATAATTACGAAACTTTCGTCCGAAGTTCCGGACTGCGTGCAACAATAACGACTTCTCTCCCCGCCTCTTTAATCAAACTTCGCTAATTGTCAAAATAAAAGAGTACGCGCGGACGGTCGGGCGTTCAATTGTACCAATTTTTCTCGAGCGCTACCACCCGAAAACAACGGAGCCGAAATAAGCGCTGGCTTATCTTAGCTCCCTCTGGTGGAAATTCGCTTCGTAACGATGTAATTATGTACAAAAAATGAATAATATGTACTAAGTGTTTATTCTTCAATGTCATAAGATAAAACTGAAACAAATTGTACTTCATATGTAACGAGTTTATACATTATTATCGCTATCCTTATGGGAATATTCTAAATAAATTGTTTTAAGTCGACGTGTGAGTAATGTAGGGTGTGCAACGATTATCATTGATTATGCGGGGAACCACTTATTATTATATTATTAGTAAAGGCCACCAGGCAGACTCGTGCTTATTCGTCTCATGAGAATGGGTTCGTGTTGCCTACTGGTTTTCCCCGAGAGTCGACGAAACGACACGAGTCTGTCTAGTCTCTGCTAATTTCGGAAGCGCACGGAAAGTGGCGATCTTATTAGTAAGATATTATTTAAAAACTTGTAAGTGAATGTTTTCCAATTGACTCTTTTATTTAATAATTACAAGCTGGTGTCACCTCCAGTTTTTGTTGAAATTAACCTAAATTTTCTTGTTTTAAATAGAACATCCCATTTTACAATTTCGCTTTTTAATTCCTCGCTTGATTTTAAAGCAAACTTATGTCACATATCATATTATTGAAGTAAATGATTTTATTTAAAATTTGACACTTAGGAGGGTTGAAAGAAATCATAATTTACTAAAATAACATTGGTTTGAGCTTTATTACACTCTAAATGACGAACAGGGTGACAAAAATGTTTTTGCACTTTAAAATTTTCCCACCCAATCCAGCTTTATTTCCGTCAGTTCTTGAACGTATTTCTAGGACTCGTCTCTGTCCTCTACACCTTCCTACTCTCCTATAATTTAAAAGAAGTACATCGAAGTTATGCGGTTAGCTGGGTCAGACGAAAATCGCGAAAATTAAAATCATTTATGGTAGATATAAATATTAATTTTGTTTAATTGGGACCAAGAAGTAAAGAAACACTACTTTAGAAGAATAATATTGAAGTCGCAGTTCCTCATACATATTAATATAAAATTCAAAAAGTAAAAACGTAAAAGTTATTTTCATGTCGATGGCTTCGTAAAATCTAACAAATTCATTTCATTTCCTTTTTCTCGCAGAATTTCTTCGTAGCGAGCTAATATATTAATCTAATATAAATTTCTTATTCCTTGCTTTGTAGCTACAGCTCGTTCTTTCTTGGAGTGTACGTTTTCTAGCATTTTTAAGTCCTTTTCTGTCCTTTCTGTCAAGCTTCTAATTGTCATGTGCTTTTCCGTTGGATCTGGATCTGGAAATCTCAGATATTTCAACGTTGCCTCTGACTATGCTATACGTCGTTGGCGTCATCACCACTGACTTCTAAATTTAATTCCTTGGCTTCTTGATTAACTTCTATCACATGAGCAACGTGATCAGTTTCTGTCTCGTTTTCGAAGGACAATGAACAAAGCTTCTTCCAGTCACTGTTCGATGTTTTTTGGGAAATTTCATTCCAGGATTTTCTAATGATTCTTACAGCATCCAAAATATCGAATTTTTTCCAAAAATCTTTAACAGTTATCTCGCGTGGTGGCTTCGTTTAGATCTGCGAACGAATGCCTTTAATGTTTTAATCACTACCTGGTCCCTCGATTGGAGCAATCTGGTTGCGTTTGGAGGTAAAAGTACAACTTTTACACGTGGTATCGAAATCAAGTACCGCACTGCCAATTAAAGCATCACCTGCTTAGACAAGCAATAACGTTTTCTATTATATGTTCAGTGTCTCGGGAAAAGACGATACAACTTATTTATCAGGAATCACAGCGAGATTAAATTGGTTGAACCAACCATTTTTCCTCGCTTTCTCAGGTACTTCTTTCAACCTCTCGAAAATCAGCTTAGCTTCTACGAAGGTGCACTGATGAGCCGTAATACGGCGAAACGCGCGTCCGCACCTGGCGAATGCTGGTAGCTTATATAATTATATTAATTAATTTAAAAAAACAATATTAATGTATACTTTACTGAATAAAATTAAGCGAGGAAATAAAAAATTAATTAACGCACAGGATGTTACATTTAAAATAAATACACCTACTTTAGAAGTGACTTTATTGTGGTATTATGTACATAGATATAAATATATTTTAAAACATTAAGATATAAATTATAAGAAAAAATATATCATCTATTGTAAATCTATGTATTGATGTATTGTAAAATTATTGTCTCACTATCAACTATTATTAATTAAAATTAATAATTAAAAATTAAAAATTAATAATAATAATAAGTAAGGTAAATTAAAACAACGCACTGTATATAACACATTTTTCCACGATGTACAAAGAATTTATTTAATAATCTATCATAATTTATTTTCCATATCTCTACATCTTACAAAAAAACACACAACATTAGTAAGTGTAATACATGTTATATTTCTTAATAAAAATATTTAAAAGCATTTCTTATTCTTTATCCCCCCAAATAATATCCAAGGATAATTTTGAACATCAAACTCCTTTCCCGTTCGCACAATTGCCTGCAAATTGAAGAAAAGAAAATTTCCTGATAGATGTGAAAAGGACTTATAGAAAATAACGAATGGGAAAAGGATCAATCTTCATCAAATCATTTTTCCGCGGATTATATTAGGATAGGCGTGTCTTTTCACTCTGGTTTCCCAGGGTGAAATCTTTCTATTTATTGCGACGAAAAAAAAAACACGATATTTGAAAAGAAAGATTTATGCGAAAAAAAAAATGATAAAATGGAAAAGAATTTTTCACGTAGGCAGCAGTAAGTGAATCTAAAAAAAGATTATGTAAATATGGCGTGATACGGATATACATGCAATGTTACAAATGGATTTTTATTGTAATCTGGTATAAGGGATTAGAATAAATTTTACATATCCGAACACCTATTTTATTAAATATTTTGGTGTAATTTGCAAACTTCAGCGTTTTGCAGATCAAATAATTAAACAGACAAAGATAAAAGTTTGCGGCAATTTTTCTCACTGAAATAATGTAACATACATAACAAAATGGCCCCCCCAAAATTGTATGACCCGAGTTTTTAGAAACTCATCAATTTATTAGCAACAATACAAAGTAGCACAAAAGTAAAATTATGTGTGAAGCACAATATCTGGTTCTTTCAAAACTTTCGATTCCTTTGTTGCGCGTATTCAGGCTAATTTCGCCAATAACTACACAAATATTATTTCCTAAATCATCAGTTGCCTGTAGAATATTTCTGTGGGCTTGGCAGTGTGGCAAGTAGCTCCATCTTGTTGGAAGAAAAGACTATCAGCTTCAGTACATTCCAAAGGAAGTTGTAAAAAGTTTTCCCAATTCTCATTTTCAAAAATCACACCTTGGGAAGAAAATCCACAGCAGATGAGGATAGAGTGGTTTCTCCACAATCTCTCGTCCCCAAAAGCGACAGTTTTTTTTATTAACGTAACTACCAGTGTGAATATGGGCTTCATCGCTGAATATAATTCGTTATCATCTACAGTCTGCTCCAAGATCCAATCAGCAAACACACGGCGGTCTTGGCCGGTCCATTGGCTTCAATTTCCGCTAATTATCAAATTAATATGAGTTTATTCACTACATAAAGTGTCGTATCACAAATCGAAGATGAATAACTGTCTAAAGCTCCGTGAAGTCAATTATGTAAATTATTTTTAAAACAAAATAATTTTTATAATAAACGCGTGACATATAAACACGAAATAAAAAGAAACCTAGAACGGCAAGTGCTCGCCTTATCTTTCTTCTTCATCCTGTGTCTTCCCTCGACAATCAAATGTTGCATCTTTAATGGATATTACTCGCCCTGGGAGACTGGCGAATTACCATTATAAATCAACGAAATAATGCCGCCTTGATACATTTCTAGACACCGAGCGGACCTAAGTATAAACACGTGAGTTTAAACCTCCATTTCCAACTGTTCAAAAATTAAAATTGATAGCCTTCTAGGGCATAACGTTAACTTGCGATGATTCGCAGCTTATTATTGTGTAACATAAGATGGGGCCGTCTTCGGTAAGAATAATAGTGCAATAAGAGGAAACGAAATGAGATGTAGCTTGACGGGAAATTTATCGGAGGGACCGAAGAGAATGGATTGTCGAATGCTTCTTTTTTGTTTTCAAAAAATATTCGCAGAATATTCAAAGAAACTTACATATGTACAAATTTAAAATAACACAGTGGAAAGTGATCTACGGTAAAACCGGAAGTGTCGTATTATGCGTGAAAATATTTCGGTTCAATGGCACATATAGTCCTTAGTGTACTGCCAAGTTTTCAGAATTTTCAGATATTAATCGATACAGTTCTCGATGGGACTCCTTGTATAATTCTTACACTTCAACTCTGTAGCGTCGTATAGTCGCCGTTTTATCAGTGTCATATCAACTGAATCGAGTCGGTGCAAAGGCGATTTATAAGATTAATGGTAAGCAGGTGTACAAATTCTCTTAACGTTTGCAGATATTTCCACAGACTAGCTTCATTCAATATGAAAGCCTTAGAAATACGCAGAAAGATATCTGATATAGTAACACTGTAATAATGTTTATGATTGTCTGATACTTATGCCTGAACTTAACTTTAAAGTAAATTATGCGGTTGTAGCATAAGTACCTTCAATGTGCATTACTTTTCCCTATGTTATTGCTTTTATCTTATTTTGTTGACTAGTTATATAGGATATGTTTTCAGCTTGTACTGATCATATTTCTTATTTAGGGCATACGCTTGCTTACAAATCCGATTGAAATAAATAAATGCAGATAATGTATATTGTCTTGTGTAATGTTACTCAGAGCCCATTGCACAGTATATACACTCCCCGACAAAAACTTAGACGCGGTAAGATGTTTTACGGGTTTTAAGGGTTACAACATTTCTTTGCGAAACTAGCAAGATATCTAATTAAGTTTTTATTCATAAAAGTAAAATAAACTTAAAAATATCTCCTCCGATAATATATGAACTAAATAATAAATTATTACTCCAATGTTTAAACAATTTCTGCCACAAAAATTTAGACGCTCTGTTGCAAATGTGAAACAAAAATAAACAAATGAGTGATCAGTAATCCGTAGATCCTCCATTGTTCTTAATCACTTCCAATAGTCTTTTATTAATAGATTTATATAAATTTAACACATAATTTTGAGAGATATTCTGCCATTCGGTCACTATTGAAGTTTTCAGTTCCTGTACCGTGAAATATTGACGGCCTGCGCCATAAACGCGACGTGCCAATTCACCCCGCATGTTTTCAATAATGTTTAAGTCTGGCGACCGTGCCGGCCACTGTAAAGTTTTAATCTTTTTCTCTTTAAACCATTCAGTAATGGTTTTTGCTTTGTGAATTGGCGCGTTATCTTGCTGAAAAACAAAATTGCGCCCGGCCCATTGGTTTCCAAAACGTAGAAGATTGTCACGCAATAAGTCTTTATACGTCACAGATGTCATTTTGTTTGTGTAAAACACTATCTCACTTTTATCGCGGAATCCAATCGCTGCCCATATCATCACAGATCCACCCCCTAATTGTCTGGTCATTTTCACTTTTGGTTCCTTTCTCAGATCATGATAATAATGCGAGTACCCATCCGGTCCGTCCAAATTAAAACGTTTCTCATCGGAAAATATAACTTTTTCCCATTGTTTTTTCCAGGATACGTGTTCTTCAGCAAATCTCAACCTCGCTTCTTTGTGTTTCGCCGAAAGTGGCGGTTTTCTGTACATTTTCTTCCGTGATATTACCGGTGACGCCTTTAAAATCCTTCGAACATTACGCACGTGCGTTTGTACCCCCGCTTGTTCTGCAATAACTCTCGCCGACGCAGAAAAATTGGATGCACACCGCAATATCATGCGTTTATCCCGCTCACTTACAGCTTTCGGTCGCCCCTGGCCTTTTGGTTTGCCGTAATTTTCCAGATCTTTTAGGAAGTTTCTAACGGAATGATCGACGAGCAATTCCTTCTTACTAACACCATCCTGGTGCCAGGCTAGAACTTTACCCCTTTCTTATCAAGGATAATTGCTTTTTTCTACCCATATTGCGAACACTTTATAAAATATAATTTCTCGCGGTGAAATGTGTACACTCTACCAGCACAACCGCTGCATATAAGGAAAAGTATCAAATTAAAACATTTTCGCTTATATTAATGTAATAAATGCGCAGGGTCTAAATTTTTGTCGCATTTAAAATTCCCATTTTGATCTGGGAAAATCTCAATCACCCCTCATAAAGCAATAAATACCCAGAAATATCTATAAATGGACTATTTACATAACAAGTATTAATAACCCTCATTTACATTTTATATAATAACTTTCATAACATATTTCGCACATGTGAATGTCACATATATAACATTCCTAAGCTTCACAAAAATAACTTGTATACACTCAACATCTTACAAACATAATTATCCATATTATAACAACAAACGATAAGACGGAGACAATTTCGAGAGAAGCAGCGCGCACATCTTATCTCAAAAGCAGAAGATACACACACACGAGTTAACAACGTCGCCGTAGTACATAAAGTGAACAAATACGCTCCACGCCGATCTAAAATTATCTCCTTGGTGTTTTGTTTGTGTTCCTCGTCGATAAATTCGCGAATTTCAGCCGCCAAAAACTTGTTTTAGTGGTTTTACCGGCAGAAGTGGCACCACGGATCCCGCACTTAAGATAGAAAGATAATAATATAATACAAACACAAATAGAGTGCAGAATTGACGTCTGAATGTAGATTAGAACAGTAGTAGGTCAAGATCAACTCCGGAAAGCTGATACATACCTTACGGATCGTATTCTTCTCCGGCATATCGATAGAACACGTAAGCCGTATTCGTCATCGGTGTGGTTTTGTTCCCATTCAAAGAGTGAAGTATTTGTTTGTTGACTCGATAGGTAATACATGTAAAATGAAATGCGCTTCCTCGCGCGATCGTTTTTCGTATCGTTAGAGAAGAATAAAGATGCAGCACGAACGGGAAGATACCGTTCAATATCAAGAGGATAATGCATCGACCTTCGAGGATTATTCTATGTTGCCGAGCTCCGTAACGTTCTTCGAAGACAGGGTAAGTATGGCCGTATCAGGTTGTTTCGTATAAAATATCGTGTTTGTATATTTTCTTAATAATTTTAAGATCCGTGAAGTTGACTCCTGGACCTTCCATTTGTCTAAAATATGAAAACGGTCACGTTTTGTGCTGATTTGTGCCGTGTTATTTTCTGCTTATCCCGTTCTCGAGATATCCGAGATTAAAAAACAGGAGCCAACTTTACGCAGAGCTTTTTCAAAATTCGTCCAGGCTATCCTTTTGTGCTCGTTTTCTTCTGTACTTATCTCCTTCCCGAAATAATTAAGAAATAAGATGTACGGGAATAAGGGCTGCTCAGGTACGTTTTGTGGTCGTCATGCGCTTATTTGTGCCGTAAAAAATCGTTTTGTGCTCGCACCGTTTTCGATATACTTGACTCAAAAGTGGTATGAGCACCAAACGAAGTTTTCACGACGCAAATTAGCATACAACAAGTACAAAACAATGTCATTATTATTTGTGCGAATGTTGAAGGATCCACAGCAACCCTTATTCTTCAAAACGGTGCACAAAACGAAATTTTTACGATGCAAATAAGCGCATAGCGAGTACAAAAGGTTATTAAATTATTAAATTTTTAAAAATTAAAAGATTGGTGCGGTGGCGGCCAAATAAGTGTCTAAGCAGCCCTCGTCCCCGCATATCTTGTTTCTCAAATATTTCGAGAACGGGATGAGCACAAAATAAAATTTTTACGGCGCAAATCAGCACAAAACATGGATATTTTCAAATTTAAGGAAATTGAAAAATCGGGAGCCAACTTTACGCACGCATTAGAAACGGGACTTTTATTAAAATAATATCAACTTAATTTCAACGTATTAACACGTCATTGATCCATTTCGTTAAATAATAACTAGAAACTATTACGTAGGCTTTCACGGTCATCAATAACGCTATATTCTTGGTTTCCGGATTGGAACTGTGTCATCGTCATAGCCTCAGCCGACGTTTCGACACCGATTGACTAACTAAGTCAGTTTATTACTGCGCACTGACTGACCCAGCCAGTGTACAGTAACAATCCTGCATATGTTCCATAAGAGTGAGGACGAAACGTCGAGCCGAGCTACAACAATCACATTACTTACATTCTGGGTGGGACTTTAATACTTGGGTTGGGTTGATTAATACTTGGGTTGGGTCTGCGTTCTCCGTACATTATTGCATATATCACAAATATCTCTAATTCATGTACTCCTTCGCCATTGGGAGCAGGCCGTTATTATACCTGTTCTGAAAAATCTGATATTTTTGAACTGAAAGACTTGAGACCAATTAATTTCTTGCGCCCTCCCTCAAAAATATTGCAACGTGTTTTAAAGAATCCAATTAATATTAATAACAATATCACATTATAAGTTGGCCTATGCCCTATGCCTACAAGGTTCAAGAAAAATGCTTGTAAAGCGTAAAAAGCAGATTTCCTTAGCTAATTATGATCTAGGTGATATGAAGCTTAGAGCTTTGAAAATCACGTCGCCAGCAATCGTGCCAATTCTTTTATAAAAATACAAAAATTGTAGGACTGGTACAATGGCTTTTAAAGCATGGTCAAGAAAAGCTATACTTTTGGGTAAATATATATTATGTATAAATATTTTTCTTATTACAACCTACAAAAAAAGGACAAAAGGCTCATTCAATTCAGCTCGTAAAACTGCCAACCTTTCTTCGTTTGATCGTCACACTCCATACTCCATACTTTATAGTGCACGATGTTTATACATCACAAAAAAACTCGCCTTGTATAGTAATTCCCTATCCGACAAGGCTTTACTTCCATTCACACCCTGTATATAACTATAACGTTAACCTTCGCCTTTCGATGGTAGCAGGAGTACTACTAATCAAATTAAACACGTACTTATGTGCCTCAGAAGGTAGCCTGTAGAGAGGCTTTCATTGAATGCAAATCGATAGCTGAAATACGACATAACTCAGTTACGTTGTGTCCTGCGTAATTAGCGCAATTATTTCGACGTTACGTAAAAGCAACACATGTCCGTCGCATGTAGAATTAGCTGGAGACGAATTATCGGTTACAGATTAATCTAAATGCGGTTCCAAAAAAGAAGAAAACAACCTAAATCCGTTTAATAAATTGATTACTAACGTTTTTAAATCACAATTAAACAATAAGAAATAAAAGAGGTCAATGCTTTTACGTGAGACATAAATACATCTCATAAACCATGCAAAAAATAAAATTTATCATCCTGACATTTCACCCCAATCACAATTATCTTGAAGGGATAACAAAAGCTAACAAACACCTATCAATTTTACATAATAAAATAAACTCCATCGCGTAAACAAGAACCTTAAAAAGAACAAATAAGAGTGTTAATTATGTGTATGTTTCTCGCGTACGAAGAGAAATATTCCATTCCTCGTTAGCTCTTTATCTCGTGCTTGCGTGTGGGGCGAAAACATAAAAAAAAATATAAGGATAAATGTCGAATGGTGCCGTGAAGAAACGTACAGTTTATCTTCAGCACAAGTACACCATTGATATTAAATCCCAGTCTTTTGAAGAGGATGACGTTTTGACCGACGGACAAACTCTTTTAAGTTTTAAGATGGAATATAATTTGATCGAAGGTAACAAAGAGAATAAGGTAATCCCGTTTCGAGTGAGTATTTCCAAAATAATTCTTTTGTTTGGTTTTAAATAATAAATATGTAAAAAATTATCTTGATCTATGCATCTATCTAATCCCTAAAGCTATTTTTATAGAAACCAATTTCTTTCTTCCATATCTGATCTCAACAAATTATCATTTTTGCTTCGAATATTTTATTCCTCACTGATAGTCAAATTTTCCTCTATAAGAGTGTGTAACTAAGATAATTTTATTATGGAATGAGCCAAAAGTGGACTAAAGTGGGCAATTTGTCTAGAGAATAAGGGATGTTAGGTTCGAGTTGGGGGATCTAATATTTCAATATTTTATTTACGTCGGAAAAAACCAAGAATATAATGTTGTTATTCTATTTTATTATTCTTTTAAACCTGCAGTGTTCGTCTTTTTTTTTTAATTTGTAAAGTTTTAGTAAATTGCTATAGTAATTAATATAGTAGCCTTCTTCAGTGAACAATGAAAATGTTTTGGCAATTTTTTACTGCATTATATTATTGTAAATTATTTTCCGCTCCCTACTTTTTGCAAAACCCACCATAATTGGAAGAAGCGACATAAATTTAATTCTATTAACCTAAAATTACAACTTTCTTGATTATTTACGATACTTACAATTATTTATTTCTACAATTTTCAAAACTTGTACAAAAAATCAATTATTAATTATATTAATTTTACCCGCCAACCCGTAAGTTCGATTTCGATGAAACTCTAGAGACTGAAACAGTATCAAGATTTAAGAACAGTGCATTTTTTTTAACAGTTGAATCCTCCTATTTCGGGATGCAGCGCCCCCATAAATTTATACGATTTTTAGATATGGTTGTTGTAATCCCAACAGCGCCTCAATAAACCGTCAGTAAACCGTCAGACCGGTAAAACCACTCAAACACTTGAGCTTTTTCCTATAGCATCATCCTTGAAAAAAGCCATTTTTAACATTTCAAGAGTTTCTGTTTCAATTTTTCAAGAAGCAAAATTCTACGAGAATCAGCCATTGCGAAAACGAAGAGCAGGCAAAACAACTATCGCTAAAAAATTCACACAAATCGAACGGAATTTTTTTTAGCGATGACGGTTGGCTTACTGGTACCTCTATACGCTCCTAGCGGCAGAAGCTCCACCCACCACAATATCAATTCGGTTTCTTTTGGGTGCTCCTCCTACGTTGTAATAGTTGTCGATGGTGATATCTATAATTTTTTTAGCGATCCTAGGCGTGCACCAAGCAAGCCAAAAAAAAAGTAAATACTTTCATTTCTGTTTTATTTATTGCGTTTGGGGCGGGGCGCTTTTCCAATTATTTAAAGACTTGAATAATAAAGGGAGTAAGAACCCAGAGGCATAATAAAGGAAGAATTTGGTAATTGATTATTTATTTTTCAGTTATGTTACAGCGGCCAAAGATGTCACAAAATACCAGACGCCCTAATCAAACTCTACGGAGCTAAGGTTTCAGCTTTGGACCTCAGCTACAATGACCTGGTCACTCTCAGAGGATTGGAAGGGTTTCCAAATCTGCAGGAGTTAATATTGGACAACAACCAATTAGGAGACAGCATAAGTTTCCCTTATCTTCCACAGTTACATACGCTATCTTTAAATAAGAACAAAGTAAGCCTTGATAAGAACACTTAATGGAATCAATAGCGGCCTCTATCCTACCAGAGATCAAGCAAAATAATCTGCTCTTTTATTTGTTGTAGATTGTAGATATTGAAATGTTACTGAGAAAAATCTCTAAATATCTACCTTCTGTAACGTATTTGAGTCTCCTGGGCAATAAAGCTTGTCCAAACCAGTTAAGCGACATAACAAATGATGAAGAAGATTATCAAAGATATAGGTGAAATGTATTTTACATTGTGGTCCATGTACGGTTTCAAAAATATCCTTTTTAATTTAGGTATTATGTCTTATATCATTTACCCAAGTTAAAGTTCCTGGATTCCAGTAAAGTTCTTGAATCTGAACGTTTTGAAGCTAAACACCGCGGGCAGCTAATGAGAGTGGTTAAGCCGAGACCCACTCGATATAATGAAGAGTATCTGATTACCCCCATACCGTCCCCATATAGTCCTTTACCGAGGGTAGTTAGGAATCCCCATGACCACAAAGGTAATAGTGTTAATATATGGACACAAGATTTCAATGAAATTGTTCAAGAAATTGTTTTTGTCTTTGCTTTTTTCTTTTTCATTTCAGGCGTTTACAGCAAATGCAAATATAAATATTCTGGAAAACATTCGGAAGGTAATAGGTTTATTTGTAACAATGACTTGTAATTGTCATCATTGGAAACGTGTATTTTCTAAAGATATGAATGAGTTTGCTAATTATTTATTGTAAAATATTGTATTATAAACAGTAGCAATAATGAAATAAACAATATAATATAAAATATTGCTGTTTCATTGTTATATGCATACAGGGTGTGGCGTTTAGCCGAATGCTGGGGATTATTACTAGCTGGATGGATTTCTAATACTGACTTACCAAATTAAAATATTGGCAACTCTGTATTACTTTATTTTAAATGGAGCATCGTGTATATTTTTTTCATTATCTGATAGCGCATAAGTTCCGTTAAGATTTTGCTATAAGTTTTATAGATTTCCATAAATTTTACAGTGGCGAAAACTGTAGCCGTAAGTACTACAGTTGAAATTTATTTTTAATAAAAAAAAACTATAAACAACGCCACTATTAGAGTATTGATCAAAGAAGATAGGGTACAATATGTTACAAGTAAAATTGAACTAACCACCCCGATTTTCCATGTACTTTTTCAGCAAGAATTGTACTCACCAGAGGGATAAATGTAATTGTTCTTTGGTCATGTTTTTCATGCGTTTGCATTTCAGGCTGTTCGAACTTGATTATATGAAATAAGTAATTATAAAAATGAAAAACAAATTTGTATTAAACGTAAACCAAAGTTTTTAAAAAAAGGAAAAAAAAGAAATTCCAAAGAAAGTAAAATTAAACTAAATCGTGCGTTTATATTTTCTTACATAACTCTTGCATATATTTAATTCTATACTTCAGTATGAGACCGGGGTTCTAAACATATGGATCTGTAACGAAATGCGCAGAATTGACCCATAAAACTAATCGCGTCATCAGGCTTAACAATTCTTTTTCAGAATAATGCCGAGAACATTTCAATTCAAACGGAGCCAAAATAAAACACCAAAAAGATGATCGAATTGACTATAGTTTATTTTTATTTTATAATATTCAACAATACTAAGTACATCTTTTCTCCATAACTTAAATAATAATAATATATACATTTACAAGCTGACGCAATTGGAATGTAAAATTTAATAATAGAATAACAAAAGAATGAATGAATTTATCGGATTCAACCGTTAAAAATTGAACTCCGGATGTATACAAAAAAAAAAATATACAGAAAATGTTAATTGAAAAAGTTCGAACTTCCCCGATAATAAACGAAAAATACTACATCGTACGATATTTAATTATATAACACAGAAATTGAACGTTGTATTTTATCAAAACGATGCACTAATTCGTTGAATTGACAAGATATTTATCGATAAGATAAAAAAAGAAAACATCGGATAAATTCGAATCATTTGCTTCTCTAATACATTTATATAGGTCAATTTACATGATATTTATAGTTCCTATATTCATATTCATCATTTTTGTTAGCTTAAAATTAAAAAGAAATAATAATAAACACGTAATTTGTATAATGTAAATAATATATGTATAAAAATCACTTAAAAAATTTATCACAACGGTGATATATTAATGCAAGTTTCCTCCCAATGAAAACGTCAATGAGCATCTTCAATAAGCCCAATTATTTTTTTAAATAATTTGTTTCGAACGAAACGAAAACGAGTAATGTTAATATGTTAATCTTAAAATATTTCAAGAATTACATAAAGCATGGAAAAAATTGCTGTTGTTTGCTTGTTTGGTCTGTAAAAATAATTTTTCTCGCCATAAAAGAATCATCTTCCAGCATTCTTCGCATCAAACAGCTAAAGTCGAGATTTGTATTTTTTCGATATTTTTGAAATTGTAGTTTTAGATACGTTATTTGGTAATGTTGCATAGCAATTTTTTACCATCTCCTATGACAGCAATACTTGCTCAACAGTTTCTACATTTGCAACATTTTTAAATAATTTGTGATCACCCTGCACGTTGTAGATGATTTGAGTAGCTTATCATGAATTCTGAGAAAGTAGAATTTCTTGCAAACGGTAACATTTCTCCATAAAATTGATAATAAAAAAAGTTTACCAAATTCAGTGATCTTAGGGGACACACTGTACATTAAGTACGAAAAAGGAAATACACGATGAAAATTTTATTTTTTTTTTTTACATTTATTTAGAACTTCTGTAAAAATTCCGTTATCGTTTGTGTGTGTGGATGGCGCAATAATTTCATTGAGTTGTCACCTTTTGTTAATTAAATTAAATTTAAAAATAAATTTTTAATTTTTGCTTATTGTACTGTTGGGATAAGTTTTAATTTGAAGCACATTTTCAATGGGATTAACTTGTATAAATAAGAAATCGATGTTAGAAATTAACAGAGCTTGATATACTGTGAACTGTGAATGTAGGGGGCGACTTTAAGATTTCACAATATATTTTTCCCACATCAAGGAAAATATATTCACCATTTTATGAGCTCACGTTATTTAGCATGGCATTGATATCAAGCTCTGTATGTATTTAGCTACCAATAGTATTATATATACATACTTATAAAAAACGAACTTTTCGTATTAAAATAAATTTTCGTTAGATGCTAGAAAAAAATTAGTACCTTATTACCTTAAAATTGTAAATGCTTGGCGTATTTTACAAAAATTATAATAGTAATCAATTAAGAGTTAATGGTTACAATTAATAATACTCACTACGCGAGTAAAAGATCTTCAAAATCTGTGATGGTTAAATTTAAATTAATTTTTCTTCATGCTTCGCTAAAGTTCTAATATGGCAAATTTAAATCAAACAAATAGTTTTATGTAATTATGTAAAAGCTAAGTTAATTTTATACAAAACGTGGTAGAAAAAATGCTATTGTTTTATTAGATTAAAATTTAAAATCAGTATAGCCTTTATGAATTTAAATTAAGTACGTTATTGTTAAGTACACAAATTAAAAATAAACAATAAGGAAGATATGTAAATTAATATGAAGTTTTACACTATAAATTTCGCATTGTAATCGTAAATCAACATTCCCATTAATTATAGCGAATATGAGCAAATAAGTTTGAATTGTTCTTATCTATGTGGCAACGAGTACACATATATTGGTTGAAACGGGTATACACAGTGTTTCAAAAAGGATTGTGCATACTTTCGTATGTTATGGTATCTTTCGTATTGAACAAAAAAGCTTATGTGAATATATGTTGAATTCTCGATAGTTACTAAGATTATTAAGACCAGAAACTGTTAAGTTTGATAATATCTAATATACTGTGTTAAATTGACACCCATTTGCATATTTCTAATAAATATCTTGCGAGAAAAGGGACCCTCCTTCATTTTTTTCTATTAAGATGACCTTATCAGAGTCAGTCTCGATGCTTCATTAATGGTATTGAAGAAATCCTACAGTTGGTCGAAAACGGTCCATTTACAACTTTACACATAAGAATTTCTGCTGCATCTCTGTGTCTCAAATAACAATAATTCGTCGGAAACAGATCACGCAAGGAAATTGAAATTTCGTTAACGCTTTTCAACCGACGAAGATATCTGCGCGACGAAGTACTTCAATTTACTATATCTCAATAACTAATTAAAATTTGGCATATATTTATATAAGCTTTTTTTTACTAAGAATCATGTATACTACAACATACTGAAATATCTACCAATATATTTCACACACTCTCTATAATTTAGCAAAGAAAAAGCGTTTATTTTTAAAGAATTTGGGTTTCCGGGTTGAAGCCGCGTCGACGAAGAATCTTCGTACAGCAGCGACGCAACATGCAGCAGCCCAGAAGAAGTTCCATGCAATTGAGAGCTAAACTTCGGCACATTTTCATGCAATTGCGACGCGGTTTCAACCGCGGAAGTCTACAACAACAAAAAGCGTTTATATTACATTTTTCTTACACATAATTTGTTCCTTTACTAACGCACACACTGTATATATATATAAATATATATTATAGTAAATAGAACCCTTGCTCTGTATAATATATAACTTAATTTAGCTGCATTTTCACAATATATCTTACATTAACAATATTGATCATTGTTTTGTTGTATAATACAAGCTACAAAAATATAAAACATTTATTTAACAGTAGAATAATAAACCGTTAAATTAAATAATCACTTCATTGCATACTTTAATTATAACCTTATGTAAAATATACGCGTTTCATATTACATAGGGTGGTGGAAAACCCTAATTCTTATTTTTATTGGTTAAATCCTCCAAATTTGGCCATCTAACGTCAGATAATATCGGTGCTAGATTATCCGTATTGATAATTTGATAGATGGACGACGAGAAGGTTGAGATATAAAAATAACCGAAAGATGGGAAAAATTCGGAGAAATATAAAAGGATCGCTAGTCAAATGACAGCTACGCAGCAAGGTAAAACAAGAGATATGAGTAGAATGATAAGAAATTGTCCTAATACTAACAAAAGAAAACACAATAAATTCATTTCACGAAAAAAAAAAGCGAAACAACATGAAATCTCGTTTTAGCTTAATTACATAACGATATAAAACATAAAATTATTACCGGATGCAATTTTATCTTTTGTATTAATTTAGATAAATTTTCGACAATTAAAACGTATCACAACGATTTGAAAAGTAAAATGAAATACTTTAGCTGCGTAAAAATTATTAAAAGTTAGATCGATTATATAAAGACAAATAAAAAAAAAAACAAAAAGAACGAAAATGGAGCAAAGTATATCACAGAGATATAAAATCGTTTAAATTACAGAACACATCGTTTCTAATGCACTAACACAGAGGCTCCAATTTTTTTCTTTTTAAGCGTGACCCCCTTTTTATAAGGATTTTGTTGGGAAGTCCCTCCTCTACTCTTTCTTTATCACACCTAATTTTATTGGCAAATTTGTGAAAAACACTAAGTGTTTTTTTTTGTTAATCACTTTTATACACCCTTTTACAAGCCCCATTTCTTCAACGCGACCCCACCGAGGGTCGCAACCCACACTTTGGAAACCAATGCAGTAGCACAATTGATTATTGTTACGTTTAATTTTTAACGATACAATAAACGATTTATTTATTTTTGACAAAATATACCCAAGTATTTTTAAAATTTCACGTTAGCAAATAATTCATTAATTCAAATTTCGAACGGCAATGTTTTCTACTTCAAATAATTCACAAAATTTACAAATTTATACATAATACGTTGATAATTAGCAATAATATATCTAATATTTATATATAAAAAAAAAATTAAATACCTCAGTTTGTTAATCGATAATTACATCTTACACTTAGATCGCTGTATTGATTCTTAAGATTTAAATAAGAAAATAGTTATTAAAATAATCAAATAAAAAAATAATAACGATAAAAATATATATGTATATGTAGTTACATAAATACAGGATGTTCGAAAAGATCATGTGCAAATTTAAGGTGGTGATAGAGGGCGTTATTTATAGTACATTTAACCTAATATGGTATTATATAAAATATCACCGCAGCGTTTCATATAATACTGCATTGGGTTAAGTGTATTGATTATCATATCTATCACCTTAAATTACGTCGGTGACCTTCCAAACACCTTATATGATTTTTTAACCATGTTTGTGAACAATTTCAAAGTTAACGATAAAACACAAACCCACACAAAAAAAAAGATCTTTGTTTTTTTATTGTTTAAAATAGAGCTATATGTTAAAAATTCATTAAAACATTAAAAAATGTTGATTCAGACAGTTATCAAAGGCTATTATTTTTAAAACAATATTACTTTTTTTTGTAATAATAAATGAAGAATTTCTGGCGGTTTATCATTATATTTCCTCAATTTATACATTTTTTTAACTAGTTACACCCCAAAACTTACTTAATAAAAATAAAATAATTCCTAAGAAAAGCTTATTAAATAGCTTATTGAAATGAAGCATCAGTAACCTTTGGATAATCAATATTTCATTTTTCTATCTAAGAAATAATAGAAAAGAAATAATAAATTTAGATTTTTCAGGTTTTATTATTTTATTTTAATTTTATAATAAAATTAAAAAGAAGTTTGACATATTCGCTTGCACTTTATCATTTTTTCTATATTTTTGAATGAATAGGGAAGAAGTAAGAGAAGCTCAAATGATGAAAAATTATACCCTCAATAAGGGTTGAACTCACAATTTTCCAACAAATTAATCACCAAATATTACACGAATCAAAGCTGTAAATTATAATCGCCAGACCGATATGAATAAAATTTCAATATCTATATAAGGTGATTCAAAACCGGAAGAGCAATTTAATGCACAGTCTACTTGATTTTTTTTTAATTCGTAGCTTTAAACAAATAGACTGCGTATACAATCATAAACTGTCCCGAAATTCCTCGTATAATAATTTACTCCATTTAAGACAGCTCTACAATTATTACGCGCCTAATGGTTACAATATATATATATATTTACGAGGTCGTAAAGATTTTGTATCGCATATAAAAAAACATACAAATACGTGGTAAATCACGAAATGCAAAACCTAGCTATTAATCTTAATATTTTAGCACTTACTCTTGTGTGTATGTAGTTATGTGTTTCTCGTTTGTTTTCTTTTACCTAATCCTATCCTAGATTCAATACGTTACAGCTTTTGCGTCTCGATCAGCTTCCTCTTGTCCCGTTCGATGTACAACTTGTTACGAAGTTCTTCGATAGCTGATGCTTGAAAGTCGACGAGCACCTCCAGCCTGTTTATCCTCTCAAGGATCTTAGAATATTGCTGTACGGTGATGGTTATCGGTTCTTGGCTTTCTGAATCGCCAGCGATTCTATTATTCTCAGGTTTATCGTTGGTGTTATTAGTTGTCGGTTGTTTCTCGGCTGGCTTCTCATTGCTATTAGTATTCTTGTATTTATTTATGTTCCAAGATGGTTTGGAATTGGCGGGATTCGGCGAAACGGAAGCCGGAAGCTCTACATTGGAATAATTGCTTTTGGTTAAATTTTGAAGGTTATTCGGCGCTTTGGATTTAGCCAAACCAGCTGGAACAGGAGTCTTATTACTATCAACCACTTCGATGGGTGATATCTTCGAGGTGACTGGACATGGCATCGATTTCGACATGACATTTTCAACGGGACTTTTATCCAATTCCGGATACAGCCCACCTTTCGTGTTCAAGCATTTTTCTGAGATAGGAGAAGTCGAGCTGCGTTTCGCCTGGTTCATCTTCATTTCCTCGAGCCAGGGCGCTTTGTGCTTCTCCCATTCTCGGACCGAGGGTTTAGCTTCTGGTGGTTCTTCTTCGGAAGAAGCCGGTTCTTCCGAATCGAAAGCAGGTGATTTATCTTTTGTAACGCCCGAAGTCGGTGGTCTCCGTACTACAAGTAAAGAAAATTATGGCGTTAGAATTTTTGAGTTTAAAAAAGATAAATTGTAAACGTTTGCACCTGTGTCTCCGCGAACATCTCCCAAAAATTTTAATAATTAATTTAATTTAATTTAATAATAAAGTTGACAGCGAGAGATTAGATAATTGAATATGTTTTGGTTCAATAATGCATGTCAAAATTTCCCAAGGTTCCTTGAGCAACCCTATATAAAGTAGCGGTAGGCGATTCGAATCTTTTTAGTTATTCGAATCCTAATGAAGATTTGTATACTGAATGATCGTAAAGGAATCGTACCGATTCGTGATGATTCATGACTCTTTATACTAATGAACTGTATGAATTCAAATTCATTCACTGAGATTCTTTTTAATGTTTCAATTAAAAATGCAGTTATTCAAAATGTTTGAATGTGATATCTAACAGATAACAAATCTTGATAAACCGCTATGTATAATATTTCTAACAACTCGTAAGTCTATCTATATACATCTCAAATATACTCAAACATATAAATACATACTTTAAACAATTTATATTTAAGTTTGCCATATTAATTTAATTTTTATAGAAAATAAAAGGCACTATTATTATATATAAAAATTGTATAAATAACTTACTAGGTGGTTTCGCTCTACCAGCTCGCACATCTTTTAACAATGGAGTCCTTTCGACATGATCAAACGCATTCTCACCATTCTTCTCTTTCTTCTCCTCGTGTTTTGGTTCACTCTTAACCTGTTGACTCTTACTAAAACCTATACCATCAACAATATCACTTTTACGACTACCAACGAAACCTCGGAAACCCTTCGAAACCGACGACGGAGATATTTTCTTCAGTAAATCAGGCTTTTTTAATAAAGGGGGATTCGGTTTGTTTTCAGATTGTTCGGTTTTGGGCTCTAGTGATGTGCGTTGTGATACGATCGCTACGGGTTTCATGGAAGGTGGATCGTACGTCGGTTTAACATGTTTCAAGTCATCTTTTGGAAGTTTGTCGTCTTCCTGCTTGATGACGACGACGAAGTTATCGGGAAATACGCCAACCTTACCATTTAATTCGCCTTCCCACCAACCAGGATCAGGAATTTCTTGATTTAATAAAGATATCACATCGCCTTCTTTTAAGGATAGTTCGTCTTCGTTTTGAGCTTTGTAAGCGTATTTTACGATGCACAATACTCTAGCTGCAATAAGATTCGATGATAATTTAAATAAATTAGGCGGAGATTGTAACTAACCTGGTTTCGGTGGTAAATTAGGTATTTTTGGTTCTGCATCGTTTACGATGTTCGATAAATCCTCTCGGCTCACTGCTTTCACCTTCGGTTTCGTTGGGAATATTTCCTCAACGAAATTCGACGGAAATACACCTTCTTTCCCATGCTGTACACCTTTCCACCATCCTTCTTCATCCTCTCCGATTATATCTATAACGTCTCCTACACATAAGGCTAATTCGTCGGGATGTATCGGTTGATAGCTGAAAACAACTTTGCACTGTCGCAGAGATGTAGAATCCTTTTTATTTCTATAAACCACATCCTTGTCAAGGATTTTGACATAGTTATCGGGGAACAAACCTCTCTTCTCGTTTAAAACACCTTCGCACCATCCTAGTTGCTTGTTGACAACTTCCTTTATAATATCGCCCTTCTTAATCGTTAATTCGTCTGATTTCTGGGCGATATAATCATATTCTACGAGTGCCTCACCTAGAGAGAAGGTGCAGAATTGGGTATGTATTGGATTTGTGTGTCATAAGTGAATATGGTTATTTGTAATGGATCTGTTTGCTTTACTTACACATTTTTGACGGGATGTTTTGCGATTACCTCTGTATAAATAAACATCACAGGCGGGCCCGTATGATATCATTAAGTAGGATACTTTTATGCACTAACGTTATGTTTTTGAGGTAACAAATTGCGTTTATAGGTCTTTTCCATTTTTACATTACGTTTACTGTTATGTTGCCAACTTAAATACTGAACGCGCTTAAAAAAAAATCAAAAAAATGGCATTCGTAACAGGACTTTGGTAATAATATGAAAATTAAAACGTTTTATCGCGATTTTAAATAATTAAGCGGGTTTTATTATTTAATAATTGAATACGGCACGAACACAATGTAATGCATCTTTTAATTACCCGTAATTAATCGTCTCGATAGGCTTAAATTCGCGAATTTCAATTTTTAATTTTTAATCGAAATAATTTGTGGGGCAACTGAATACTTTTCACGGACTGATCAAGAAACTGCAAGAAATCGTACATTCCGGTTATCGCGCGTTTAATCATGATTCATTTGAGATAATGCGAAATTTATTACTGATAACACACGATATCCATATAAGTATACTTACCTACGCTCTTCGGCAAACAAATTTTTTTTTAGTAGTATTTTATTTTAATGATTACAATAAATAAATATTATTATACAGGTGTTCTTAATGCAAAATATACATAATAAATGATACTTATTCTATAAGCATATTTTACAAGCAATAAGAAACGAAAGCGAAACTATTTCAGAGATTTAGGGGTGGGAGGGCATTGCCCACCCTGTCACCCTCTGACTACGCCCATGAATATTAATAAAACATATTGGGCTATGCACAAGGTATTCATGTTATTCGACAGGAAGTATTAGCCGGAAAATACTACAAACAAGTGTACCCCCCGATCCTAAGAATAAACGCATTCTCTTTTTAATTCCTTCGCAACATTTCTGGGAAAAGCTTCTTTGATGCGCTCCTTCATATTATCTGGTGTTATAGGAGATGTCTTATAAACGAACCCCTTTACGCGTTCCATAAAAAGAAATCCAGTGTCGGATAATCTTGGGAGCCAAATCTGAGGTCAATTTCTTCCAATCCACCGGGTGGGAATGGAGAATTAAATATTCTCGTGCCCCGTGCCGGAGCCCCATCCACTTGTAGCCACATCGTTTCTTTTGTGTCCAAAGGAAATTCTCGTAATAAGATAGGAAATTGATTTAGCAACAAATCTAAAAATAATATTCCATTCAGACAGTGGCGTATCTAGGGTATGGTAGGCAGGGCATGTGACATGTGCGCCAGTGGTAGAGGCGCCATTTACCTCACTCGTGCCAATGCCGAAATGCCAAACAAAGTTAAAAAAAATATTATTAACTGATTAGAATTAATAATTTTTTAGTTTAATATTGTTTTGAACAACAAAGTTTTACAATTAACATGAAGAATTGGGGACCTGTGCTAAATATTGATTTTTGGGGACATTCTGGACACTATAAAAAGAATTTAGTGAATCACTTATTATGACGTAGACATTTTATAAATAAAAAATAAAAAAAAAAGGAAATCCATATTTTAATCTCCAATTTCAAATGTTATTTTAAGCCGCCGAATTCAATTTAAATTTCGGCGGGATTTTTAAACTGGACATTAATGTTTTGGCATACAGTGTATAAAATATCGATTTTCATAGCAGAAGTAACATATATATTTCAACTCCATTTGTGGTAATTTTTCTTACGTCATTAGATCCCGAAATGTTGAAACTCTCACGTTTCCGATGCCGGTTCACAAACCGTCCCTTTTCATGTTCTGCGTAATACAGCAGAACAACCAAAGGAAATAAGGGGTGGTAATGGTGGCAGCAGCGGTGGCCGTGGTGGTGGTAGCCGTAGTGGAAAGGTGGCTGGCAAACGTCCTAGGGCGGTACACACCTGTTGAGAATTCCGTGACGTCAACGGCGTGATGCAGTAATGTATATCCATGGCCAAAAGAATAAGATAATACGTTATTCCGGAAATAAGTTTTTTCGTTAGCGCTATTGCGATTGCTGGGTTGCCTAAACAGGCAGGTTTATACACAAGGATGTATTTTTCTCCGTTTTAATTGTTATAGTCATAAATAACACAGTAAGCATAACGTCCATTTTAATCGTAAAAATTTAGAAGGAAAAACTAAATTTATTAACATAATTTCATCAATAAGATCAATAATAAAAGAAACAGTTCTATTTAACAAAAGAAAACTAACGCATAAGTTAAAATCATAAGAAAGCTGTAAATAATAAACAATAAAATAAAGAAATAATATAAAATAAGTGGTTAGAACATATAAGAAGCTTTTCCATATATTTCTGTTTTCCCCTTAAATTTAATATTTTTTATCTTTTTACTTTTTTTGCGATAAAATAATCCCCAAAATTTGAAAATTCTCGCAAGTTATTTCAATGTAACGTGATCAACCCTTAATTTCTCTCCGATAGTTTTTTCTTTTTGGCCGTGGATATACAGGGAGTTGCTGCGTGTGTTGTGCTGGTCGTCATAGTTACCAATTTTGTATCTTAACTCATCCCGTTCGCAAAGAGGGGATGAAGTTAAAAGGCACAACGGTCGGCGGTAATCAGTAACCGTTCAGCTGCGTTGCGGTTAACGGTGGTGCTTTCCGGTCCGAAATTTTTCGCAAAACGCGTCTCATCGTTCGTGCTTCGCCGATCTCGTCACGTGAACGATGGTTACGGAGGTGAATTCGATTTTAGCCATTCGGCTGTGGCGGTTGCGGTGGTGTTTGCTCGACGATGAATAGGATTTTCGAATGTAACTGGTTCGGGGAAAAACAGATCGGATCAGGATGAAACGCGATTCGGTACGTTGTAAGCGGATAATAAATTAATGAGGAGGCCCTGAGATTTACGGCGCAGAAAGGTCCAAATTTAATCTCTAATTAGCCCTTAATCATAATAAAAGAGTACCGTAGAGTATATTTGAGGAAATCTGAATTGGGATTTTATTTAGATAAATTTTCACTTGAAAAACAAAGGAATTATTTGAAAACGTTGTAATTTCAAGATGAAGATAATTCTTATAATTTTCTAAAGCTATGCTATGGCAAAAGTGATATTATTTTATTTGGACGATGGTGAAATAATAAACTTTCCACATTTCTATTTGTTAAGTCCATTCGGCGTTTTATATTCTTGAAACCTCGGCCTTACGGATAGACTAAACTATACAATACAATCTTCGCTAATTCCAACTAATTGGAAAAAGGAAACGTTCGGATTAACGAATATATTTTTATATGAGCAACAGCCCCTTGATCTCTAATGCACTGCAGAAGTAACAATTGTTGGTCTGATCTGGTATGTCATTTTCTGTACATTATTTGATAGTATGATGAAAACACTTCAACTCTCCTTCCTCGTCTTCTTCTTTGGTTGGTCCACTGGTAATGATGAAATTATATCTTCGTCCGTAGGTAAAAGCTCTTCAATGTCACACACAAGCCATTCTGTAATTCTCGTCATTGACTTGGGAAATCTATTTGAATTTAGCCTGAACCGACAGTCTTAGTTATCCAGTTGACAGAGAGATTGACTCAAAGATCAACCTCGGTCCAACTGGCCCTTAATGTGATATGCAGTTGCAAATGTGATACTGTATAAATAAAGATACTTTAGCAATTTACGTAATTGTCAACATATTTCTCCCTTTTTTATATCCTTTTTTCGCAACACTCGAATTCATTAATATTTAATTTTTCATTTTACACAATGAAAAACGATTTGCTAATGATATCCGTATCATTACTACACGTACAGTACATACATATCTTAAAATTTATTAATTCCAAGCGAAGCCTTCTGTTGATCCAGATAATAACGATCCTTTAGTGTTATGAACAAATGAATAAAGCCCGTAAAAAAATCATTATTAAACATGGCCAATGTGATTCCTTTCTTTTGATGTCGTCAATTATTGCGCGCATATATATCGCTTTGACTTTTGTTTTTACCCGATGGGGAATATTGTTTTTCGTTCTACTCTCCGGATTTATCTGTCCAAATGATGTGTTTTAACCCCAAAGCGATGAGAAAAATATCATTTTGGTTTGTCCTCCGGGGGCCGGGGTTTGCTTTCAGGAAATCTCCATTAAAAGGTCGTGTTATATATATAATAATAAGGATTTGATGTTTGTAAACACAATTTGCGGCTAGTACCAAAATATATCCGTCGATATTGATTCTTCTTGTTTGCTTGAACTGCTGACATTTCCCATTAGAAAATTATTAGCTAAACTAGAAAGACCTTTACTACATTGATAATAGGCTAATAATAGGTTAGTTGCAACATTGTGTTATTTGAAATGCATTGCCTTCATTGACGTCACAATAGCCCTCTACTTATGGCAGTTCGGTGGTTATTTATTTTCAACGTAGTTAAATGGTAAACATTGAAATTGTTGATTCGGTGTGAGTTCATAGTATTTAGGAAAAGTGCAAGATACATCTAATTCACGTGCATAGATAACCGTCTTAACACCGTCTGGTTGTACCCTGGCCCCCATTTGCGCAAGTAGTTAAAATTTGACAACACTGTCGCCTGGTAAGCGAAATTTCGGTGTTCATATCTTCTATTTCGGTGAAAAAATTCTCCATTCCGGAGTTAAAAATTTGCCCCCCACGGTGAAAACAATCTTCGTTTCGGTGGTAATTTCCACCGCAGTAAAACGACGAAAAAATTCTCCGATTCGGAACATTTACCCCAGCGGCAAATAACTTCTTCGTTTTGGTGTTAAATCCGGCGAGAAAACTCTCCAGATCGGCGTTAGAATTTATTATTTTATTGTTTAACCTGCACCCGAAATATACCTGCTTAGATATTAAAATTTACCAATAGGTTCTTCAGTTTCGTGTTAAATATTTCAGAGTTGCCGAGAATATCGAGAACAATCCTTGTTTTTAAGAAGTCAGTGAATCCCGCCCCATATTTAGGCCGTACGCTGTATATTTTCAATATTTCATGTCGGAGATCGGTAATACATGCCCAAAATTAAATATCTAAAACTCCGCCGTCAAGAGGGACTTCAGGATAATACACATAACTGGAATTATAAGGCCTAAGTTGAAATTAGTAAAATGTCGTAGATAATATGGGCAGATCCTGTAGACGCGGGGTAAAAGCGCGCCAACTGTGGCGCGTCCTTTTGTCTACGTAGGATAGGACGTCCACAATTGAACAACGCCGCACACACAAGCTCCCATACAATTCAGATTTAATCTCTTGACTCAGTGACAGCGACTCATCTATGAAGAGTTATATTCAAACACATGAGGCGCGCGCTATTGTAGTGTCTGGTAGGGAAAGCTGTATGCTTAAATTTTAACTTCGATTACAGAGTTAAACAATGCGGCATCTCATCATCGAGGAGTCGTCCGATTCTAGATATGGAATTTATCAATCATTCTCGGTTGGGATAACTATTGATTCCGTCGGCCAAAAGGGTATAATGGAAAAAACGAAAGAAAATTCTGCCGTGAATTAATTCAGAAGACAAATACAGTGGAAAATTATATATTTAGAGTTGAAGGATTTACTTTAAAAGGTTGTAAAAATAAATGTTGCAAAATAATAAAGGTATTATTCAAATTACCTCTGGTCTTCTGTTAATTAATTTATTCCACTCCTGCTGTTGTAGCTTCTGCGGCTTATTGAATTTTCCATTGCAATAAACTAAGTATTCTACATCAGCTGACAGGTAAACCTGGTCGCAAATCAATTGCGAATGATCTAATTTTTAAATTATTTCCGGGAAGCACCTGGTTAATGGATTAATTATAACTACCCATTAAACTTTAATTTGAAGTATAGGAATTGAAATATCGCCGATTGTTTTCAAGCCTTTAGCACAATAGTAATGTGATTATAGAATCTAGCAGCCGGTTCCATTTTTTTGTGCTATGGGTTTTTGGATCAATTTGAGATACACCCATTTAAATCTATTGTGAAGAACGAAGACATGCGATGGTAACATAACGCTTTTCACGATCGTTGATTGGAATGTTTCCAGCTTTAGCTATGTGCTCCATATTCTTCAACTAATTGTGCCCTCCCAATGGAACCCTATCGCCAATACGTACAACGTGACTCTTTAATGGTGGGCGATGAGGTTCTTCCACTATTCTCGCAAGCAGTGGGTTTTCAAGGAACGCGCCATATGCCAAAATTGCTCGAGTAGTCCCAATCATTCGAAAGCACGTTCGTGCGGTTGCGTGCACGTCGGTGGAACAAAACGATCTGTCAGCAGTTGTGCTACTAAGCACAAGCGTCGTACGCAGTTGTTGAAGCTAGCATAGTTGAGTAGTCCATTTAAATTTTATTTTAATCTCTTTCAATTGTTTAAAATCAGTTTTGCACGAAAATTTTAACGATGATATTAAAATATTTCATCATTCCAGAGAAATATTCAACTGAAAGAACTCCATGACCAAAAAAGTTTGAGAACTGCTGGGTTAGAGTAATCGAAACAAATATTCTTGGATTATTTTATTCCGTATACCACTTCCAAAATATGCAAAAATTTACAGAATATTTCGTTAAAAAATAATTTTGTTACATAACATTGACACTAAGCACTAAGTACGCAAAGACAAAAACAAAAATGTGAGCAAACATTTACAACAGATAAGATTGTTTAGTTTATTGTTAACATTCCACTTGCGTAGGCAATGTATGAACAGTTTCTTAAAGGTCTCCTATCGCAATTAATCTTTTTATCGATGTTCCTGTTTCCTGCGTCGGGCTATCTAAACTATAGCGACTATATACGTTTAGAGTTTTCAATAAAATCGCGAGTGTAAATGGAGCTGCTTTGACGAACTTGGTGTGCAAAATTGGGGAACGGAGCTTTATTAAGAGGGAGAATGAACAAATGCTGCTTGGACCCGGCTTGTTCGCACGCCGTGATCGAAGCAGCCTCGGTGGAGGCGGTCAAACTCACCGACCAAGAGAGGAAGATCATCTTGGAAGTGCTTAAGCGTAATGAACAGCTGCAGAGGGAGCAACAACAACAGATCTTGTAAGTATTTGGTGAAAATCGCAATGAAGACGTTGTTGTTATTGTTTCATGTTGCTTTAGAATTTAAATAATTTTAAGCTAGAAAACAACTTAACAGAACAAGTGCACCACATAACTCCAAGGGTGGAATACGTACAGGTATCAATTGTTCCGCCTTTGTATGTAGACATGCTAAATTGATGCGATGCAAGGCGTCACAAACGCCATACAGCTCCTTGTAAGATGAATTTATGCAAAACAACAATCTGGAACTCTGGAAATAAATTGCGCAAAACAAATTGAATTAGCCCATTCATATAGATCCGATTCTATCTTCTTTTCCCATAATTTTTGAATGAATAATGATAATAAAAATGATTTTTATAATCATAAGACGAGAGATCTTTGCATATTGATGGTGTATTGAAAAAAGTCCTCCTGGTCTCCAATGTATACCAGAGGTTGGCTAAATTCATGGTGATTACGCTCGTAAAGAGTTTGTAGGGTTTAACTTTGGCAGTGAAGTAATAAATAACAAACAAAAATACCAATACTACAACATAAAAGTTACTATTTCAGGTGTTATTGAAGATTCTTTCTTAACTTGCTTAATTATCCAGCATTTTTGTTACTGATGCGTCGTACTTATTTATTTTTGATTTAAGCATTCAAACCGCGAATACGAAATAAACCTCATTTTATCTTCAAAACAATTTGCTGCACAGACGCTGTATTTTTGTTTAATTATAGTATATTTTTGGAAAGGTTATTAGCGAGGCCCGTCGCATTTTACGTTGAGAGAATTAGCTCCTTCTAATTCGATATAAAATCCATTATTTGCAGCTGTGCCCTCGGTCAGACGACTGAGTCTACCCGCCCATATTTTTCCCGAGGCGATTACATCAAATTTATTTTGCCCAATTAATTAATAAAACGTAATTAGCTCGAACGATATATATATACATAAACGTTTCTTAATTAGTACTGCGGTATATTAGTGTAGAATTGTACGTTCAAAAGACAAGCAAGCGTACGACCTAAAAGGGAAATTTTAGCATTTTATTGTAGAAATGTCTTTCGATTTATGTACATTTGCATACGCACACGTATACCTGTATTTACGTGCTTCGTTCGAGATTTAAAACTTGAAGTAGGAAAAAAAAACAATCACTTTCACTTGACTTACATGCACTTTCAATTAAAATAGATATTTCTACGGCCAATATAGTTGTTAATTTATTGTTGATTATGTCCTTGCTTGTGTTAATATATAGCAAATATTATTATTATTTAAAGTAAATTATCTAAGAAACTTAGTAACGAGTAAATTATATTCTGAACAGAACTGATATAGTAAGGTCCTTAGAGTATTACCCTTACCTCCATACAAACTTTTTAATGACAAGATCTAGCGTTTTGGAAAGAAATAGGTCGATATCTATTTTTCATGAATTAATTAATTAACTAATTAACTTTCGGTCTACCTTTGAAAATGAGGGATCGACGTATGCTCAGAGCAACTGTCCCGGATTAATTAGTTAAACTTGCGTGGTGCGGAGTGGCCCGATACTTCTGTGTTGTTTAAAAAGGAAGATATAATTCTCTAATGGAAGATCTGACCAAAACCCTGCGTTTCCAGATTCTCCTTCACCGTTCAGTAATTGAATTATGAACACTTCAACCTGTTCAGTTATCTTCTAAGGCAATAAAGATTGTATTTCATCGAATCATATCAAAAATTAAAAGAACAACAAACTGAGTTTCGCTTTGAAAAGATTCCAAGATAAGAGATTGATTATTTCTTTTTATTTTTACCTGTTTTGTTAATCGTTGTTATTTCTTCGCTTTATCCAATGTTGTTCGAATTAATTAGCTACGACGGGTTCTTTTAAATTTATGATAAAAGTAAACAATATGTTTGTTTTTCTGGCCTTTTATGCTCTTACTTTTAGGATAGTTTTGGCACGAACTACGCGAAATTGGTGAGTCTAATTAGAAATAAATCTGCTAGCAATTATCACCCTAGCAGCTGTGGTTGCACAATAAACTGACAAATAATTTAAATTTTATTATGTTCTGTTCATGCAGTATATTTCAGGCTGTACAATTTTTGCCAAATTCACCGAATATTACAATAATATAATAAGAACACAAGACAAATATGCCCTTCAAAAATTTCATCACATTTGGTGGCTTTTCTATATCTCGCTGGTCGAAGTAGGTCAAGTGCCAATTCGTCGAGCGCTTTAAAACTAAAAAAGGCGCAACTTTCGACCATTCTGACGCTAGAGCGACTCAAAATTGAGAAAATAAATATTCTTTATTTGAACCAGCGGCCAGAGCTCCGAAACTACTCCGAAACCTTTAAATTGGTCGACCGTAAAGGTGTAGCTAACACGAGAAAATCTAAGGTTGCGAGCGATATTGACTTCGGGACTCGTTTTGTCAACGATACTGATGGCCCGAAGCTGATATCGACAAAATTTAATAAAGTCTTCAGCTGGCCCAAAACGTGGTATGGTGAAATCGGTTTCGACCAAATACGTTTGGGGCTCCGCTGACAACTCTCTAGCTTCAAAAACCTTAAAATCCATCTGCTAGGTGCCAACATTTTCCTTCACACAGTATAGGTATCATAATTTGCACGACACCATTTTTATGTTTCATACGCCCATGCGTTTCTAGAGGCCGACAATACATGGTCCATATGTCCACAAACACGATTTCATATCACCCACGCGAGGCCTGGTCTCGCATTAGGTATGGATACCATTACACTTTCCTCTATTATATTACGAGGTTTTTTTTTTTTTCGCGCTAGAGTTGCTCGTTAGAGGCCCGAATTTGAGAACGAGGAACAAGGAGAACTGTAGACTACACATAATCAACAGCTGTGCGTCTAAAATATATCACTCTCACCTTATACCGTACCCACGTACCGCAAATAATAATAATGTACCTGAATATGTGTGTGGGTCTTCATCGGCCATTTGTTATATACCTGTGCGCCTTTTATGAAAACTATAAAACGCAAATGTTGCGAAATAATTCGCAAAATTCGCAAAATTCGCAAAAATCGCAAAACACCAGCAAAGAGCTGTTTGCATAATGATGGGATGTTATTCTAACGAATGTTTATGTGTTTACATTTTTAATAATTAATTCTAACAAAGGTAGTTCAGCGTAATTGGGAAAAGCTTGTAGATTAAAATTTATAAGTAACCCTATGGCGCCTGCTTCATGTAATTTCTTGCACGCAACGCCGATAGAGCATAACCAGTAAAGTCAAGGAAATACAGTGGGATATGCCTATTAAGATAAAAATTAAAGTCCGATCAAATTATGTAACTAACTATAGCAAAAGATTCAAAAATAATTTTAATTGATCTAACAAATTCATTGGAATATACTGATTTCTCAATTTTACGTTGAATTATTGGGATACATGCATGAAATTGATGTAATTTTAGCAAGCTTTTGATAAGTTCTGTTCAATTTTACTTCCATTAAAACTTAAAAAAAACTTAAAACCTAATCCTTCATGGTTGCCACATTCTTCGAGGAGAGTTATTAAGAAATGGAAAATTTATTTCAGCGAGTTGAATTCGGCTAAAGTCTTTGAGTCGTTTATTTGTAACATACTTTTTGATGAATCTAAATTATTCATTTTTGTCCCGGTTAGTGACGAATCTCCTTAAGTTCACCTACTATGCTTTGAATAGTCTTGAAAATAAAACACCGAATTGTTGTTTTAAAGTTGTTCGAACAACCCATTCGATCAGAGGTTCAAACAATTAAAAAACACACCTAAAATGTCCCGTTGCTGTAATATCTTCATTCAAATCTATTCCACACTATGTATTTTCTGTACTAGATAATAGTTCCGATGTGTTTGAAGCCAATTTGCGGAGATATTCATATAAGGAAGTAGCCTGGAAGCCTACGCGAAGTTAGGTATTTCTAAGAAAGCACGAAGCTTTGATAATGAGTCTGAGAATTTTACTTTGGAAGACCTCCAGTTTGTATGGTCTATGTCCGTGAGATGTTGATCACGAGTAAGACTCTATTGAGGAGCTCCACGAAATCTTCTCGCCCTGAATTTCTAGCTCAACCGCAGGTCTCGTTCTTTCCAGCTGTGTAGGTCCCCATATCGTTTGCATATGCGGAATATTCTTGTGGAAAATGACATAGCCGGATCATTTCTAACGGAAAAGCTTTTTTCTTTAAATAACGAAACGAAATTCTCATCAACTCAAATCTGTCTCATTATATGTAGCAAGCTACAGTGCTAAATAGTGTCAAAAACCCTTGAAATATCCGAAAATACCGCCCTAACAGGTTCTTATGCGAGAAACAGCATTACTTGAGGACAAGTGCGAAAATCAGCGCCCCAGCGGGAAGATCTTTGAATGCTCTATTGGTAATATTATCATGTCCCGACGTCGTACGTTCTTGTCATGGGAATCGTCACTCGAATCAATGCTAAGGGGCCTAAAGGCCCGTGGCTTCCAAGTTAAAATTTCTTCCTGGATGTTCTGTACAGTCTTCACTGTTTTTCTCCGCCATTACCTCGGCTTTCTGTTGATTCTCCTAAACTGCTGCCAGTCATCGATTCCTTGGCCTATCTCTATTCTTTCTTTCCTCCTTCCTTCAATTTTATAATTCTTTTCGCTGTATGGTCCTGCTCCTGCTGCCGTTCAACATCCTATTCTTTGTGCGCTCCAGTATCATTAGACACCCCTTATTCCGTCATATATTTCCCTCAACATCTGTTCCTTTAACCTCTTTAAGGAGACACTTCCACCCACTTTTGTTCGTAAGCCACGCTGAAGGGCTAAATCAGTAGTGCCGCGTAGTATGCAGACTATTTGCTATACTGATTCACCGAACATGAACTTTGGTCTTTTAAATGGAACACCTGGTATATTTTTACGTTTTCCGAATCTAGCAACTAATAGCTGATTACAAGCCTCAGTGTAGTAGACCATGACAGTAATGGTTTGTTTGAAGTACGTCATGATTATGCATCGATTCTCGTCAACTAAAATTTAATTGCCGCTAATCTGCAAAGGTGTAGCGTATACGTTACGTACATTTCCATAAATTTGTATTTAATCTGCAACGCACAAAAGAAACTAATCGCTAAGATCGGTTAACCCATTGTCCTTCTTTTAACAATTTTGGAAAGGTGGCAACCCCACACCGTATTTACCGCTGTCGCAAACCACCTGTCATTGCCGATAATTTCGTCTCGATTGTACTTTGTAAACCTGTCTTAAAAGTTGAATAACTGTAAGTGCCTATAGAGAAGTCGGAGGGGCATGCGCAGCCAAGCTACACCTTGAGAGACTATCGGAATAACAGAAAGAAATATCGCCAACCGCGTATAGCAAGTGTACAGGTACGACCTCTCTCTCCTAGCTTGTGGCAGTCTCCTGTGTGTCCGTAAACGACAAAAGTGAAACCGAACCAATTGAAATATAACGACAATAACGAATAACAAATCATGAATGTGTGGTAGATATCGCCAGTTTGAGTCTGGAAATCGTTCGACGGTTACTGCAAAGTGCAAGTGAAATATGTTGGTAGTGCCGGCAGTGGTAAATGTGTCTAAAATCCAAGAAGGTAGATCGTAAAAACGAGTTTTAAGGAGAATTTAATCACTAAAGTGTTCGGTCACCTTGCGTGAACCGTCCCCCAAAAAAAAAAAAAAAAAAGAAAAACCCGTTGGGTACGCGTCTTATCCTACGGTTGAATTCACCGAAATCTCGTCGAGTTGACATTCACTCTGGTTACTGCGGTTCAGATGCTAGTTTCTCCCGGAGATAAATCACATTTTCTGAACGTATCCGTTCCCTACTATACTACTCGCAATCGAATATTATCCAGATGCGAGCCCAAAATTCGATAGAATCTAATTTTCCTCTTCCAAAATGGCAACAAATAATAATAATTAACGTCCGTGCCGTAAAAGTGCCTATACGGACCGCAATTGCCAGAAGGTCATCGACCCGCAGATGTAATGGGACATGAACATGTTGTTGTATTATGCATTGTGTACATAATACGCGTACAAATTGTTTAAATCCGTGCTTTTATTGCTTCTTACGAACGGTACACGCGAGATTTACCTTTAAATAATGTTTTCGTTAAAATTGACAGATGGATATGTCATTGTCAAGATCTAGGAGGATAACCTCAGAGTGAAAAATGTTACTGCTACTTTTGAGCAAATAGTGAATATTAATAAAAAAAAGCATTGTTACGTACGCTTTCTTTTTTGCTTTTGGGAAAAATTACATGTTACATCAATGAAACTCGTTCTCACGCTCGTTTTCGTTAATAAAATGGTGCTTTTGACATCACAATAACCATCTATTACGTATGAAATTACCTAACTCACAATAATTCACAATTATGACGGCTTAAGTTCCGGATTGAATAGAGTTTGTTGTGTGGGTTCTGCTTGCACACCACATATAATCTTACCTGTAGAGAATGGATATGCCTCCTATCCAGTGTAATATAATTTGAAAGTATGTCAGTTGCTAGAAAACAAGTAAACTCGCGACCTATTGTCTTTTGCTTCGTATAGGTACTCCGTTAAGGTAACTTAACAGAACTTTGCGTTGTGCGGGGAAAAGGAGAAACTAACATCTGAATCAACTCAATTTCAACCTACCGGAAAATCAATGCTTTGTTTTCTATATCAACTTCGAAAATATTTAGTGCCAATAGATCTTGTGAACAGTGATTAAAATTTCGCTACCTGTTATTATAAGATGTCCTGCATTTGTTGAAAATCGAAGCAATTATGGCAGCATTAGCCGCTATCATAACAACGGAAGATACAGGGTAAGTCTTCTATCAATCAAACTGGTTTACATTTTTCTCATCATGTTGGTATTAAAATTAAAAAGCAAACTTCACTTCCCACGCGTACCTCATTTTTCCCCCTATTTTTTTACAGTGACGCCAACCCAAAGGTAACTCGATCTTACCCGCACGTTGCATCCAATTAATTACACACGTATTACGAAACTTGTTATAAACTTGACCTAAAACGTCAATGCTTGCAAACTAATAGAATATCGATTAATAATATACGTTCTTTTTTTCGCAATATTGCGCTGGAGCTGCTCCAAATAAATTGGCCGCACACCTCTTCGAGACGATTCAAATTATTTATTCATAAATTCACGCGTGGGATGAGAACTATATCTCGCTCTGCATCTGGTAATAGGATAAGGTTACATCACCGTAAATCTCATCGATTGTTTATAGAGCGTTATGTAAACTAGGATTTCGCGTCGGATTTCTCATTGCGCTGATGGATGATAATGGAAAATGTAAAATGTAAAAGAAAGAGATCGTGTACAGGTTGGAGCAAAATAATTGTTTACTTCACGAACATCTGAAATGAGGTTCGAAAAAACTACTTTTTTGAAGCAAATTAGCCAGGATTACTACAATCATGCTGCAATTTGCGTGAACAAGCCTCGTTAGCCTGTTCTACATCGGCATCATCACGCACCCTACGTTGTTGTTGGACGTTTTAAGAAAAACGACTTTTCGCAGGATTTTTTAGTCCCCTTTCTGATTGACACACTTCTCTTTTGTATCGTTGCATTATATTGAAAGGATTTCGATAACTGCTATATTATTTAGTACTGAAACAAACAATAGACGGCGATTAACAACGCTTTACTTAATACGTAACCTTCCATTTGGAAGTTGCATAGAGACCTCTTTCGATAGCCAATTTCCATTTTTACAATCAAACCTACAATATTCTAAACAATTGTAACAATAAAGAACAATTTGTCTATTTAACAAAGAGCATGCTTTGGTTATTCTTAAGATAAACTTAAAAAGTAATTAACCCAAATTAACTTAAATTCTCCAACGGCTTAAGAAACACAAACACACAAACATAGGTCCCACGTTATTAATCAATTTCAGGTTTTATAAATTTAATATTACTGGTTTCGTTAGTGTTGTGCTGACGATTCTATCCCTCCATATCTGTAGCACCTAATGTGCTCATTTCTCCACGCAATTTCATAAATTCTCGATACTTGTAAGTAAATACTTTTTCTCAAAAGTATGGTTAGAATAGGCATGTTAGAATTAGAGTTTTTTTTCTCACATAATTCAGTCATACGGTTGATAATGGGGATCCACGCTTCCTCTAAACAGTTGTTCCGGCCTAATTAATTAAAATTGTGTGGTGTGGAGTGTACCGATACTTTTATGTTGTTTGCTCAATACCCCACAGTTCTTGCTAACATTATAGTGTATAATGAGTCACTAAACTACGCCCTAATACCTAAATATACTTGAAATATTAGATTAAAAAACACTAATACTGACTGCAAATTTTGAACAAATAAACATTCAACAATGTTTTAAATGTCAACTAACAAATAACGGCGAACGTAAGTAACATTCCTTAAAACATGGCCGACATTTACCTGCACACTAAAGTCAATGCCTTTTTTGATTAATTCTGTGCCAAAATAATAATTTTTTAAATTTTGCCGTAAGACGTGATTAAAGAAAATAAAGCAGTCTGTTAAAATGAAACAAATACACGATGCGTAGAATTAATTTTGAACACAACTGTGAGTCTTCCGCCTGAATTAACGTTTTAATTTAAACAAACAGAACTCAACCTGGCGTTAAACCAAAGGCAAATTAAAATCCATCCATACACCGATGTTGTATGGTCGGGTGTATCATACATACACGATGTTTACCTGCACTTAATTTTGAGTTTCACTTGATGATTATTATTATTACTATTACAGCGTCTACATCTTGGCTAATTAAGCCGCAGACCTTGACTTTTAGAATGCTTCGTCGAACAATAATATGAATAACATGCACGTTTTTTTTTTTGATTCTAAATTTAGTACTGCAGTAAATTGTATAAGATGTTTTTCGTTAATTTTGTCGGTCGCACAGGGTTCCCTTTTTTCCCATCATTGTCTGCAGAAGATTGACGATCGTGGTTGTTTGAAGCAAAAAATAAATTAAGACGGTTAAGGCATGTGTAATACCTTCAGATGCAAATCTTGGCGTGAGAAATGTGTAGATAAATTGTGGTAAATTTTGTCTATTTGCTGTTTATACTATAATAATTACGTTGCGAGATTCCAAAATTTATTTTCATTAAGGTAACCTTTCCAGTCACACGTCATAACGAGGTGGGATTTTGGATTATTACTCAAATTGCCTAACCTAAAATTCAATTCAATTTGGTCCATTTGAGTTAAATTTACGGATCTAAGAAGCCTATTAAACAGGCCATCTCTTCCCATCAATTTTTTAGGAAATCTCCAATCGGAATAATTTCTTATTGATCGTTTGAAATACGGTAAAGCCCCGCCTAACAAGAGCCACAACCCTTCCTTAATATTTAAAGGAATACCACGAAAAGATAAAAAAAAATCTCAAAACAAGAATTGTTTGCTAAATTTAATATTATTTCTCAACGTACTGGTGCTTCCATCTCCTCAATCGGTACAAATCATCTTGACATCTCGCTCTGTAAAATGGGCGTTTACGAATGTGATGACTTGTTCATTCGATGAAAATCTCTGTCCTCCGAGCGGAACTTTTAACTTAGAAAATAGAAAAAGTCGTTGAGGGCCAGATTTGGCGTCGACTAATAGACGCCAAAACTCCGATTTTCACTTAAACTGTTTCAACAGAGCTTTAGAAATGTTCATTTGAATGCGTTTTGGATCGTAGGTGAGCAAGCGCTGCACCCAATTTGGTTTTTTGCATTTGAACCAAGCTGGTAGGACCACGTTTAAATATAACTGCTCAAAATTTCATAAATTAATTTTGTGTAGGCGATTTTTTCCATGTTTACCGAACAATAACATCAATTGGTACAAACTACTGTTAAACAACTGAGCTTCAAACATGGTTCAAATATATTTAAATGCATGCAAAGAGATATGTAGGTATAGAGACCATCTACAGCAATTTTTTAAAGTAATAATTTCACCTGCCTTTGTCATCTCTATTGATTATAAATGACCCAGTTGACAAGCATTTTAAAAAATGGCGAATTTACTTTTTCACTGAGACGTATACAGTCTAGCGTCTCCAGCATGATATAAATAATTAATTTTATTCTCACGTATCAGCACTTACTTTGATATAATAACAGGAAAATTAATGCCAACGTTCTTTTTACAAATTATTATGTTGAAAACAAAACAAAAAAAAAAAACATTAAAACGTGATTTGTACGGTTTTGTGTTATCTTTTTCGGTATGCCTATAATTTCTATTAATGAAGTATGCATGTACTTACAACAAAAACGTGTTTTGTTCATATTTGTTTTCTGTAATATTTTACCGCGATGTCACTGATAAGCTTCTAGGTTAGCAAGTGTTGACATTGTGATATGTTGGGTGAAATGTATACAGGATCATTCACGACGATACACAATCCAATGTTATTTCAACAATCTAACGCAGCAAGACTGAAGTATTACAACAATAGTAATTCCTATTTCCTCTAAATATTAGACAAATCCACTAGATAAATAAATATATTTCAGATAGTAGAAACTGGAAGTCAACACTATGTGAAAAAAGACAAAATCGATAAAGCGAAAAACGTATAATAGTAGAAAGCCACAAAAAGAAAAATAACCGAAGCGTTTCTTGAGCTATCAGCTGATTTGTTGCCCCATACCACGATAATATCCTCAACCGAATTAATGTGACGAATATTATTTCCTAATTTGACGAAGAGCTTCCCATTTTAGTCCACGAAGAATCTCTAGATGAACGGTTGACCAGTTCTTTTAGTAGCGGTTATTAAATTCTCTTTAATGACGATTTTACTCCACTTTAGTTTCTTCTTGCGGTTAAATATCTTCTCTTTTATGCTACGGCTCAAGAATCGTATGATAACTGGACGTGAATATCACGAGGTGCTTGATGTCCGATTTTTCTTTCCACGACGTTATTTATTTCTCAATTAGGTTACTCTTTGAGGCCAAAACTAACCAAGTTATTCGATCGGAAATATTGTTCTGGAGATTCGGTTTTCTCGTTAACTTCACCCGGTTCTGCTCTGAGAAGTTTTACTTCTCCACCTGTTGCTATACTCGGGAGGATGAATGATCGCCTATTTTGGAGCTAAATTTCAATAGGAACTCGCCAGATAAGAGCACTCTTTCAAGTGTTTTCTGTATAACAGGTAAGTCTTTGGAAACTAGCGAAAAATAATCTGATAAAGGAACATTAAATAGTGTAAATAAGAAGCTGTGAAAAACACTTTTTTTTATATTTTAGAAAACTTTGTGATAATATTTATTATCAATTAACATTTTTTTTTTTTGGTTAATTAAGAGAGCATAGATTTATAATTCTGAATATTATATAGGAAAAATAATATAACTAACCTAGCATTTTATAACATATATAAAACAAAAGCTTAACAAAATCAACAGTTAAATAGATTGCACAATATATCCCCATTACGATAAATAGTGGATTTCCTAGGTTTTCAAATAAATCTTCGTAGAATCGTACTAGTTCTTTATGCCGTTTTTCAATTTCGTTTTCTTCACATTCCACTGAAAAAGAAGGTGATTTCGAGTAACCAGTAGGTTTGGTATTGATTCTCTGCTAAAGAATTTTACCTATTTCAAACATATCTTCAGCTTCCATCTTTTCTTCCAAAACAATATCATCTAATATCTTAGGGGCGTAGGTTATTGCCTCGTTGTGAACTAATTTCTTCCTTAGGTGGTTGATATTTTGATATTCTTCTGCAAAAGATAAGCCCCAATTACCTTAAATAAAATATCTATAAAAAAAAAGAATTATTACAAACCTTCTTTCCGTCTATCGAAAATATTTGTCAATTCTTTGACGCTGAGCTTGACGATTTCATTATCATTAATATCTGCGAAATTATCTTATAAATGCGGCAATCTGTTGGATTTTGTTGAATTCATACGAACCTGTTTCCCTATTCTGGAAATCGTCTTGTTCATCATCACCTGTCTCCAATTTAATATCTGCACTTGAACTTCGTCTCTTACCTCGATTAGAGAAATAAGCGCTCTGCAAAAATACATTAAAACGATAAAAACGCAAATTGAATGGACAATAGAAGCGATATGATTTTAAAATTTATCTCTGTGCTGCTTACATTCGCCCTGATATCTCCCAGCGATGAACGTTTGCAATCGTGATTTTTACTTTCAAAACGCTTTATGAGGTCCGCTATTGCTGGTTTTGCACATTCCTGGCTTTCATCTGCAAGAGAAAAGGATGAAAAACTGCTGAAAGGGGAGGTCTTTTGTTTTAAAATCGTAATATCCGAAGTACTTCATTGTTGAACGTTCCTTCGTGAAAGTGATTTCGCTTAATGACTTTTTTTTTTAATTATAAGGAATAGTTTTGTGAAGAATATGCTGGCAATATTTAATAAGAACTACACCTAATCGGTGGTATATATAGATTTGAGACGAACAATTGCATTTTTGTTTTGGAAATCGTATAAAATGTAAAAATCAAAATAAAACGAAAATCAATCTTTATTGTTTCTGAAAAATACTCTTCTTTAGAACACTGGATTCAAGAAATTCAAGTTATGAATCTCTATCAAGTTCTCGGAGAGGCTATCAAAGAAACCATTGAAAACATTATTTACCAAACAAAAGATGCTAAACAAAGAAAAGGCTCAGTAGAAATAACTTAGCAGCACAATCTCTTTCTTCAAAATTAAAATGAGCTAAAAATGAATTTAGAAAAAAAAATGCTCTTGATTTTTAAAGACTGAATTCAAGAAATTGTTAGTTTATGAACCTCTATCAAGCTCTTGCAAAAACCACCAGAGAAACATTTATATTGAACAAAAAAAAACTGTCAAAGATGTCATAGGCCACACAAATATCACCTGTGAATTTTACCTGGTTCTAAATTTTCGTATCCTAAATCCAGATTTTCTTGAATTGTTTCGGCTTCTTCTGATAATTTTTCACTGGAAATGCTTTTGATCTAAAATCACAAAAACTTCGAATCTTTCTCCTCAAATTGTTAAAGTAATACAACCTCAGAAAGGTTTTCAACATCGTTGTTTTGTATAACGCAATTATCGTAGGTTTCGATTGATATTCGGTCATCTTCAGGTTTTTCATATTCCTGCTCTTCCAATTGACTTTCTTCAACACTCTCTTCTTTAAAATTGTTAGTAGCTTTCATTTTAATTGCTTCATCATCTCTGGTATCTCTAAATTCCTCTTTTGTCTAGAATAGTTCTTTATTTGAAATGTGATAAAAATTTTTATGTAGATTTACCTCAAAATCGTCATTTAACCATGCGATTTTGTTAATAATTTCCTCCAATATTTCTTTTGCTAATAAAGCGGGATCATAGTAGCTTACTTTCCGTATTATATGTCCCAGCGATGAACGTTTCATTTGACAGCCGTCATTTTTATTTTCAAAACGATTAATGATGTCCGCCACTGATAGTTGTGCATATTCCTCGTTTTCATCTGTAAGGAAAGAAGATGAGAATCTATCGAGAAGTGCTAGCGTAACTGTGTTTTAACATAATAATACCTAAAGAACTTCATTTGTTTACGCAAGACGTTTCTCTATGATTTCGCATAACATTATTATTTTTAATTATAAAGAATAGATTTGTGAGAAATATGTCATTAGTTTTTATTTGCTGAAATATTTGAAAGAATAATAAAAAAGGAAAAATACAAATCGTGGCAAAACACGAGAAGTCCAAAAACTAAAATTAACATTAATCTTTAAGAAAACCGAATTCGAAAAATTGCCAATTTTTAGAGAAGTTCTTGACCTGACAGCAGTGTCGAAATTTACCTGCGTCTAAATCATCATATCCTACATCTTGATTTTCTGGAATTGTTTCAAGTTCTTCTGCTGACAATTTTTCACTCGAAGTGCTTTTGAGCTAAAATTATAGAAACTCCAAATTTGATTCTTTATTAATTATTAAAGAAATATAACCTTGAAGAGGCTGTCACTATCTTCGTTTTGTATGATAAAATCATCGCACGTTTCGATTGATATATGATCATCCTCAACTTGTTCATTTGTCCGGATTCCCAATTCAATTTTTTCGACATTTTCTTCTTTAAAGCTGATAATAGCTTCAATATCTTTAGTATCTTCAAATTCCACTTTTGTCTAAAATAGTTCTTCTTTTGAAAGATAAGGGGATTTGTATATGGTTTTACCTCAAAATCATCATTTGAGTTTACAATTTCATTAACGGTTTCTTCTAATACTTCTTTATTTGCTAATAAAGGCGGATCGTAGTTAATTTCTTCAAAATCTTCCTCAAGCTTTTCTTCTAAAGTAACGTCCGATCTTGTAGAATCTACGATCCCATATTGGCATAGAATTTCCTCAAATTTCTCCTCGATTTTAATAGTTAATTCGTCCATATTTATTCGGTTGCTTTTGTGTAAATCTGAGACGTCTCCTTTACACAAAGAAGTTTGACAATCACTTGGAATCATCGCATTTATCGGATCATCAGGGAAAGCGTCTTGTTGTGGTGCGTTATTAGCTGGAGGATCAAAATCTACGGCTTCTATAAATAGATTCTTATGCGTTACGTACAGTGCGTGAAAAAAATGAAGGAGGCGTTAAGCTATACCTGTTGTGATTATTTCGTAATTGTTTACGTGATAGTGTCCTTCGTGTATTTCTAAAAATAAAAACTTGGTAAAAGTGTGTTTAAATTATGGAAATTATATATCGTGTATGCATGTTGTTATTATCGGTTGAAAAAAAACGTGTTTTTTTTTGTTTATTTTAATTAGAATAAAGCTGTTATTGACTGATAACAAGTAGGTGTCGCGACTGTTTTTTTTTTTTTGTATATAAAAAAATTGAATGTATATTAGCTGCATGTGATTAAAGTAAGTTAAAGAGGAGCAAACGCTGCCATCTGCGTTTGCTTTAGTTGAATCTAAGTCAAAACAACTTCACAACATTTACGAATAGAAAAGCCCCTGCCTTCTTTGTAATTAATTTTATTGGTCTCTTGTTTGTTATCAAAAATATATACGGATTCTACAGCGCTGCTGAAGGCAACATCTAAGTCTTCGTCCACTTCATCGTAATTCGCTTCCATCATCAGCTTCGCCACTATTTGACTAAAATTGAACTGAAATTAAAATTATGGTTACAAAGATAAAATCTCGTCTTGGGATTACCTCAATTAACTCTTCATCTTCGCTTTCGTTTAGTTCAATGGTTTCACTCTGGTTTACCTCGAAATTTTTCCTCAAATTTACGAAATTTTCATTTCTAGCCGGTAAAGAGAGTCTTTTAGTTGGCGCGGCTTGAGCTGTCTCGGTTGTTTTGGGCTCCACCTACGCCAGGTTGAAAGGTGTTAATTTTGCTTGTATTTATTAGTGTTGATGGGTCTTACCTTCATGAATTGTTGTACCCTAGCTTTTACCATATCTGCTTCTACGGTAACTGTAAGATTCATTCACGAAAAGGTTAAAATAAGTAATTTTCTTTGGATCGGAAATGTACCTTTCTGATTTGGTGTTGAATAAGCTCTTCTGTAATCAGTTTTTGGTGTTTGTGGGGTTGGTCTGTCACCGGATTCGATTCTAGCTATGAGATTCTTGACCAAGTTCCTGGTCACGTCGATTCTTCTGCTTGATGGAGCTGTAAATTCGTTTGTTTTTTTAATTTCCGCCAATAGAAAGTATTTTCCCTTGCATATTTGAACATACTCTACATCCCTACCAAGTTTCATTCGATTTTGAATTTGACACCTGGAGAGCTTTCTTTTATTTATTTAAATCAACAATTTATAAAAAAAAGTGCGAAAATTGCTTCAATAACTCTAGTTGTTGTGTGGATGAATGCAGAATGAAAATCAAATATGATTTTGTTCTGTGGAATTTCCTTTGGCCCTATTACATTATAAAATAGCACGCCACAAGATGAACAAACGAAATATTTGTTTGGAAAATTTTTTCTTTGAATAAATAATGTTAAGAAAAGGAAACCCATTACCTCTTCTGTTTAGAAAACGGAAAACGGAAAACGGATTAAGAAATACATTTAAAGGTGTATACGATCGTCCTTTTTTCAATTTATTTATTTATTTATTATTCCCCTTTCGTCCCAAGAAATTCTTTTGAAACCATTTCTAAAGTGTAATGGAAGTCCCCGGAAAAAACTTTTTAATTTTGAGAAAAATTGAAGGGTAAAAAACTAAGTGGATGTAAAATGTATTTGGGTTCTATAGTGGAAGTTGGTCGTTCCTCCTCGGTATTATCGATCGTCGTTTGTTTTTTTTTGCGAAGGATGTTATAAAATATTCAATATAAGCAGAAGTTATTTTTAATAATGAGAAAAGTTGGCGAGTTTAAAAAAAAATATTTTCTTACATCTTGTGTTCGAATATTTTCATTTGTTAATATACAGTGGGATGTTATTTCTCAAAAAGACATATAGATGATTAGGAAGAATGCACATAAATCAATAATACAAGGGTAGTATGAGAAATTTCCAGCCTAACACGGACGCAGTGGATTGACCATCAATAAAACAAAACTGTGCCTTTGGCATTTGTTAGGTCAAGGTGAATCGTGAACAAATCACTGTTGTCAAAAAATGTTGCAAATACAACTACTCCTGGTATTGGTGGAATCACTCACACCAAAAGCAATGTGAGGAGAGAGAACGTTATCCAACCGACATGTTTCTGCCTATCCGGCGTCATCAGCAACGCTATTTATTTCTTAGCTTACATCACCGTTCTTTGAGAACGACGAGCAAGGTGCATCTCTTGGCCTGCCGCTTAGAAAGCAGCAGACAACGCTTACAGTTCCCCAACCCGCGAAGTGGGTAAACTGCGTTTGATATCGTTAGTCTATAAATTCTTTTAAATAAAAATTTTATGGCAATGTTGCCTTGACTCGATTGAAATAATCATCTTCGTCTAAGATGATCACGGTACTACCTTTTTAAATAAAATTTTTACTATGGAAGGTATATCCTGTATTGCAGCAAGAATTATAATGACGTGTTTTAAGTTAAATCTAAGCAAAATTTGAACTGGCCACAAGAAACACCGGCATATTTGTAATTTGTTGACAGAAAAAGGACCAGAAAATGTCCAAATGGCCAAAGTCCGGGTTGAATTTTATTGTATCGTAATTTATATAGCTTTATCGTCTTACCAGTTGTATTTAGAAGGTCGACGTGCGGTGCTACCTCCCCCTTGTTGTTGTAATTCTTCGAATTATTTGAATTATATTGATCAATTATATCCTTAATGGATCTTCTTTCAATTTTATTAGGCATTTTCTTTGGATGTAATTGTAACCTGTAAAGCAAGGATATTCTTCATCATCATATGTTCTACGTGCTAAAAATAGCATAAGGAGGAAACATAAGAAAATCGATAAAAATCACAAAGCAAAACTGGCAATTACACACTATTTGCCAAATGTGTAACGCAGAATTGCGCGCATACATCTCCTTTTGCGTTTTATTGAGGCTTCTCATTTAGGAATACGGAATTAAGTACTGATTGTGAGTCATACGCATTGGACATTGTACAATCTAATGACTTATTATAACAAGTCATCTTAAAGAAATGTAAATGTAAATTAAACGCTTCTAAGGAAGCTAATGAATCAATGTTACGGCACCTACTTTTAGATTAAATGTTAAATAATACATGTTACTGTTAAAAATGCAAAAAATGCAGAAAATGTAAATATATGTATATGTATACAGCGTGTCTACCTACGGTACGCGGATGGAATATAATTTCCTTTCTGCGCAATTTAAAGCAAAAGTATTAAAAAAATAAAATGGATTCGCTCGTGAAATTAAACTCAAGGATCTACTGAAGTTTTTGAAATTTAACACGTTATATCTAATTACATTTTTGAATGTCTCTCTTCAATCAAAGTCAGTTTTTTTCATCATTCTTTGCAACTGCTTTTTGAGATAGGAAATTGATATTATTTGAGCTTGAAGGTGTTCAAGTGGACGCCGTAAAGAGACATTTCTGCGAACGCCGGCAGATATAGCGGAATATTCGAGAATGAACGTTTCGAAACGGCTTCGAAGCTAATGGAACTTTCTAGAACGTCTAGACTGGATCGTTCCCGTAGTTTGTAAAACTGTCTAGAAAGATATGGAACATTCTCGGCGAATCAGTTCAGTTCCTAAATACCAATCGTAAAGTAAATATCCGAGAAGAAAAGTAAACGGATTTAAGACGCCTTCTACCAGAGGAGTCCCTGCTTTGTTTCAGTACGTCTCTTGGTGTTTTCGTAAAATCGTAGGAAAATTGTAAGATTTTTATCAAATAAGCAAGTCCACAGTTCAAATGAGAGTGTTCAAGCATCGACAAGCGACGAGGTAGCAAGGAAACGGAAATATCGTAAATACGTATTTCCACCATCGCAGAAGAGCTTATTCTATCGATTGCTCCCGATATGATGGATATTATGCTGGGACAATCGACGGGAAAATTAATCTCAAGGATACTGCATTTGTTATACAATCTTAGTAAAATATCATCCGACGAAAACCGTGAAATCTCCATTATTTCACAAAATTGCTTTTTTTTACGCTTAAAATTTACGAAAATAATAATACGAAATCTCAACACCGTCCGATCGTCGTTTGTAAAGACTTAAGTCGCCGTCCTCGTATCTTTGAATTCAGATATACAGTGACATTGAAATAACATGCGCCATGTTCTTGTTATTGTTGCGATTAATTTAATAAAATTATAAGAAAATAAGAAAATTGTTTACCTTATCGACAACAAAGAAAACCGCCTATCATTTTGCTAAAAAGAGGTAACTTATCTCTCTTATTTGATAGGCAAATCGGGGCCTTAAACGATGCAATCAGTATTTAGGTTGGTTGCAATTGCTTCTATCTATCTATTTTTAAACTTTATTGCAATGTATAATCTTTCGAGATAACTGTTATTATAATTTATCAACGATCGTATCATTCATCCGTTGTAGATACTGTTTACTCGCTTTTCGGAAAAAACCCGCCGTGCTTGCTCTTATTTTATTTAATATTTTCTTTTGTAGCGCTAACAATTGTTATATCATTTCGAAATCGTACGGCTCTATTTCATTTTTATTTAATACGTTCTTTAATAAGCGAGAAAAAGGAGAACCAACATAACAAACTGATGCAATAGCGTGGAATTCTTACAAATAAGTTAATTATATTTCAAATTTTAAGTTACTTACTTATTCTTCTCTAAAAATTCCTTTCTTTCGGTCTGAATAATCCAACAACACCCACTATTATAACTAAATTGCGATGATACTAAAAAAAATCAGCCGATAACCGGATAAAGCATTACACCCATATCTACAAATGTACAAATACTAACTTGTACATTTGCTAATATCTTATCTTTAAATAAAGATTAGATATAAAGATTCTGCTAAATTCAAGTTTACTTAGATTTGTTTATGTTAATCTGGAACTCTAATAGAATTAACAGGTGAACATTGTGCGCATAAAAAAAACTTTCAAAGAAAGCATATATTTATTTAGAATTAATTAAATTTAGTTGTTAGGTAAGGTAATTATGTTGTAACAATTACTCTTAATTTGTTACTGTATATACTAGATCATTCTGCTTTTGTTGTATTGTTATTGTCAACAGTTGTATGTTTCTATTTTTTTTAATATATCAACAAAAACAATAATTTATTTAAAATAAAAAAACACTGTTAATTTAATAAATTCTAGCAATTCAGGGCTAACTTAGAATTACGACTGGGTTAGAACATTACACTAATTTTATGAGGAATATTTTGAAATTCCCGCTGTGTGACTAAGTATCCTGTCGAACTATAACCGATTTTCTCGAATTTTTCCAAATTAAATCCTTTCTACGAAGAATTCTCCTGAACTATTGATATCTTCTTACACGGAGATTCTTCCCCCGTCCTTATTCAGCATCCATCGAAGTCGACATCGTCTGGTACCCGAACTTATCTCGCCAATTTCCTGAGATCGAGAACAACTGAGTCTTAAGGTTAGTTCCGAGAGACCAAAATAAAGAAATAAAAACCTAAAAAGCCGAGTTTTCTTACTGCTTATGTTTTATTTATTATTACTTTCGTACGTGTCCTATTTATCGGCTTAGTTTTACCAAGAGATCCGTCTGCAATGTCAAGGTCTCAAATTTAATTCGTAGTTAAAATCATGTACTTATTGTAACTTAATGTACACACTACATATATTCGGCGACCTATCGTGCGGAAAATAAATTCCAAGCCTTACCAAATACCAAATATACGAGGCTCCAGTGGCGCCAACAAGGCGATTCTAAGTAGCACGCCGCACAATATCTTGCTCTATGGGGCCTCGATAAGGTCAAACGCACAAGAAGAAAAAAGTGCTGATAAGAACACTCAAAAGAATGTTAAGAGATATCAAGACGCGGGTAACTGTAGACACCGTTTAACGCAAGGCATGGTGTCGTTTTCATCTGCAGCAAGTGGAAAACCTAAAGAGACTCAGCGCATCAGGAGCAAGTCAAGGCCGAGATCGAAGAAAATTGGGACCTTGCTCATATTATGGTAGACAAACACGAAGAGGAGCTGGAAAGACAAAAACAGTAAAACCATTCGCCAAAAAGCAGCCGCGGTTTAAACCAGAACTTCTGATCCTCAAACAGCAAGAGGAACAGGCTAAAGCAGTCCACCACCAGCGATGAAATTGACGACGGTGGGTCTGCACACCGGCAAAAATCATGTATTTATTGGAACTTAATGTACATTTTACATATGTGAAAAAAAAATCGTTCAAAAGGTCAAAAAACCATTAGCCTTCAGGAAATTGATATTTGTGTGGAGTTTCAAAGCAAGTTTTGTTCTCTGAAATACTCCAGAGTGGATAGTCCAAAGGGTTCTATTCCGGACTACTAGAAGGCCCAGATAAATACTATAATATTCGCTTTCAACCAACGTTGCATTGGCTTGGCTTAGTGTACTTGTGTAATGGAAAATCCCCTTATATTGAGCTAATACTTTCTACAAAACTATAAAGAATTCGTTAATAATTTGCCATTTCATTAATAATTAATTATCGTAAAACACAATTTTCGTAAATAAATAAAAAAATAATTAACGCAGCGTATGAGGAAAACATAGGCATCGTCTTATCTATTTCTATTTCTTTAAATCTTTGTGTAAAATTCATCTATCTATCTTTAAAAAATACTATAATTAAATAGAAGAAGACGATTAAAGTAAAAAAACTGAAAGAAATAGCAGCGCACGTGTCGGGCGTGGTAAACAAACACTCAGGAAAATTACTAAATTTTTAATAAAATTACTCATTAACATTTAGATAAAACGTAATTAAACTCAGACGCTCGAACGCACATTCTACCGCCAAATCTCTCTCTTTTTCTCCCTCTCCTTTCTTCCACCTTCCCGCATCTATAACGCACACCAAGATATTAATTAAAAATTATTTAAGAAAAACTCCAAATACGTGTAATTTCGTGTAGTTTCGGTTGCATAAACTATCGAAGAATTATCCTGCCCGGATTCGCATTTAATCGAGACACAGAGCATGTGACATGATTAAGTATTGCAATACCTCCAATATTATTATTAGAGTTTAATTTATTTATGTTACCACGACCACAGCTACATAATGTCACCTAATTAATTCTCAAAAAATTAGTTCAACAAATGCTTTAATATATAAAAATATATTTTGGAGTGTAATATACGATTTTTTCGATATACTCTCTCAAACAATAAATAATAAAGGAAAATTCCTACATCCACCTACACACTTCTCAGCTACAAAATCCCGTTTTATCACCACCCGACACCCTAGTTCATTTCCAACAAACCATTTCAAATCCCCTAATTTACTTCTTTACTTGCGAAGAAGAGAGGATCCAACGACATCAATTTTTATGCTCACCTTTCTCTTTTTCAATTTCCAGACGCCTCAAAGCCGAGCTTCAGAGTTTACGACGCAAAGGGGCGCTAAAAGCGTCCGCGGATTTCGACAGCACAGGACCAGACCCGGAACGGTCGTGCGGACGCTGCAGGGTCGAATTAGGGCGCGTCATCAATCGGGGCGCCTATTGCAGGGCGTGCCGCTTAAAGGTGTGCAAGGGATGCAGGGAGTACTCGTTCAGGACGACGGATTGGGTGTGCACGGTTTGCCACAAGCATATGTAAGTACTTGCATATAATATACGGAACGAGTCAAAGTTAATTTATTTTAACGAAGATGAAATCAGAATTTGATGTATACGCACATATAACACGCTGTGCACGACAGTAGCTTAACACAGAAGCACGTTTTCCTTCTGCCAAATTCAGTTTTATTTTTGAACACAGTTTATGCACTTTTCCCCATCTTTTTAATTGGTCCAAATAATAGTTGGCATCTTGTTCTGGAAAATAGGCGATGGCCTAATAATAAGAAATAGCTTTTTCTTCTTATTAATATCCCTCCGACTTTTTCCATTCAACAAACTCAAATAAAACTTCTCGCATTTTTCAAGAAAAACTTTTTATTTATTAGTATTCTACAGTCTCTGGGCCTTTAGAAAAAAATCTTTGTTATAACTTATTCTAACCGAAGGTTATACGATAGGTATCGGCGCTGCACGTAAATGAGCTGGTAGGATCATCGTTGGGATAACTGTAAGCGTCTGGGCAAAGTAGCTTGAAGAACTGCGACCAATTGTTAGGTTTGCAAGTTGTCGGTGAACTGTAGGCTTCGCGGCAACAGAATTGGTCGGTGTCGAAGGCCAGGCAAGCGGATTTGCAACCAATGTTGAATCCAACGGTGCCTCTGAGACTCAGTTCACTCGGGCAATCGATGTTAATGTAATAGTTACAGGCTGCCTTTTTACAACCGTATTTACCATCCGCTCCCGTTCCATTAACAGGTTCGATCTGGAAAAGAGCGTTGTGACTGATCGAATGTAGTTACTGAATTTCATGTATCTGTGTTGAAAACATGGGTAGTTTTTTCAAGAAACAGTCTGTATAATAGATATTATAATGTTATAACACTCGGAGAAATTGCTTTTTAAACCAATAATGATAGCAAGGGCACACTTATTTTTAACCGTTGACACACATTCTCGAAACGGCTGTCCCGAATTAATTAATTAAACTTGTGTGGTGCGGAGTGAGCCGATACTCTTGTGTTGTTTTCTAAACCAATAAATTATTTTTCCACGGTCACAAGGTCTCAGAGTACCTTCTAGACATTCTTTCGAGGGTTCAAATAATAGTAAATAACGAACAATACTGTTTTACCAGAATTAAATTGATAGGCGGAAAACTAGCCTGATGTCTATCAAGTGATTGTTGAGGACGTGTAGGTGGCCTATTTGGTAAAATGCAATTATTGCTTCTATTTAGATTTGGTTGATTCTTACTACCAGATATATCTACAACGAATTCATTTAATTTAGAAAACAATTTCTCTGATATTTATAATAATATATTATATATAAAATTACCATTTCTTGATATTTTTTCTCAGAAAAAGTTATCTAATCATCCAAATAAAGCTGTTACCATAATATACAACAAAGTACTTCAATCAAATTTAAATTTATCATGGCGTTAAATAGATATTCAAACTTACCGAGGCCTTAATGTTAAATCCTTCAATCAATGAAATGTCGTAGTTATCCATACCTTTCCATCTCTTAAGAGTAATTTCAACTAGTGTGGCCGGTGGAACACCACCTTTCCCATCGCATTTCAACGTACGTCCACAATCACCGGTCTCGCAGTGTAAGTTGTGCTCATTACACCATGTCCTGGCCCAGAAACGACCGGCCCAATTGTCTGGGGCGGTAATAATAGTCTAAAAAACTTGCAAATTTCTTATAAATGTCTTCTAATAACAATTGTAAAAGGTTTGTTTAGATAATGCAAACGAGCATGCAAACGAATCTGATCTTAAATTCAACTTTTTCGCTAAGACTCTTCCTACTAAGGTCGACACATGTTTTCCACTGAGAAAACGTGAAGATAGGTTAGGTAGATTCTGATTGTCAAAAAGTCTTGAAAAGTCTGGTCGTGTCGTGCCAAACGAGAACTGTTTTGTTTAACTAGGATACGGGTAATTTAGCAAAACGACTTAATTTTTAATTCAGATGATTTTGGCAAACGCGACTTTTAAATCATCTAAACCTACATATGCCTCATCAACATTGTTTCATAAGCAGTAGATCAACAACCAGCGTAGTTTGTATATCTAATGGTTGATCAAAAGCTTTTGATCTTGTTGATCGTAATCTGTTACTTTTAAAATTACATCATCGTGGGGTAAGGGGTAACAATTTAGCTTCCTTACTTCAGTCATATTTGAATAATCGGCGGCAATTTGCTAAGATTAAGCATTGTCGTTGAGAGACGTCATTCGAGTATGGAGATTGACTCCTCTGTATGTTCATCACAGGAGTCAGTCTTGGCACTCTTTTCATTTACTGTTTTTATCAATGATCTTCCTCACTATATTTGTAGTATTATATGCGGATAACACTAATAACAACAGAAAATTTCTCTCTTCTGCCTATTAAACGTGTACTAGAATTGAATATACTTGGTCTTCATTTTATACGGGATTGAGATAAAGTATAAAGTAAATATTTTTAAAACAGAAACTTTGCAGGTAAGTGTAATGACGCATTAACTTTTTTGGATCTAACTTCTCCGGATTGGACGTGGAGGATTCGTTCAGTGTGTTTAGTCCATTACATTTTTTCCTTTGAGATCATCCGAAGTTACGTGTTTACGTTAAATGACCAACTAATTTGCAGGAGATATAAAATATGATTTTTTTTTCAATTTTTAGAGATACATAATAGTATTACACCCAGTACGGACAAATCTGGAAAAACAAGGTCTAAGTTTCATCAATATCTTAATTTCCGTTTTAAAGATATTTGCTTGGTCCTATATTTTATCCCAACCCTACACATGATTTATTGTAGCAACCAGAACTACGGATTACTTTTTTTGATGAACTAATACTAACTTACAGGCAATATTATTGCCCTCCGCGTAATGTTAATGTTGAAATCGTAGAATTCGGGAAAAGTAGAGTGCCAACAGTTTATAATTTGTACATCGCAACGGCGGTATCTTATGTTTATCGTAATATTGATAAATTCCGTATAAACAATTTTAATGATTCATTACGGCGAATAATGAAGAAGTTTGGTTGGAGTTCGTATAAACAATTGTCTGTTAAAATATACAACGCGATACCTGAAAATATAGAGATTTTGGATCATAGACGGTTCGCCCGTGCTTTAAATCATGCCCCGCTGCATGAGAGTTTTTACTGTTTAAATGAATTTTTTGATAGGGTTTCGGATGGCTCTGGATGACTGGATGTGTTTGTTTATTGTGCTATTATTATGTGCGTATCTGTTTATACCGTTTCTTTTAAATTAATTCAAAACCGCACGTCAAAATCTACATATTAATACGTTTTAAAAATCAAAGAACTGACCTCTTGATAGGTATTCAGAGCAAATCCACCATCAGACAATGGGGCGCTGCCAGGGACTCCTTGGACACCGACCCAAATGGGGCCTTGTTCGTCGTTCCTGATGATGAAAGTAACTGAATGGCAGCTGGCTATAAGAGCCGCTAACAGTACGATCTTTGTGGGCATCTTGCTTGGCACTAACTACCTCTCAAAACTGATGGGGGATTTGTATCGCTTATATAGCGTGAGATTTGCATTCTTAATCGTGTATATATGACCTTCAGGCGCAATACTTTAGGTTTACAGCGCTTCAGAAGGCTACAGTTAAACGATATGAGGAAAACCTGTCTGCGAGATATTAAAAAAAAAAGAATATATATTTTTCGTTTAGGAGCCAAAGTAGTATGTGGCTGACTGCGAGACGCGTATATACATGTAATATGTAAGGATATGTAAAACACAGATGAATTTATATAATATCTATATGTTTACCTAGAATTTCTTGATGGTATTTTGCGAAACCTCTGTTTTCATATTACAAAACGTGTTAATTAGAATGAACATAACACTGGATTTTTCAAACGTAGCTTTCTACGTTATATCATTATACCGAACAACCTGCAATCAAATATTATTACGTATTTAATAAGCCTCAAGTAGAAAATTAAAAATATTCTATTGAACTACTAGTTTAAAGTAGATCAAATTTGACCATGAAAAAAATTCAGAAAAATCTAGATAATGTCCTAAGGGGACTGGCTTAAAGATTGGTGGCCCCAGCTACCACCTAAAGGATCGTATGAGGCTCCAGAGCAATGTATTCCAAGCAGAGATTTTTTGTTTGCGGAATGCGACCATTCACATTTTTACAAGCATTGAAGTTCGACAAGGACAATATTTGTGATTGAGATTTGAGATTTTAGAGCAAACTCGGCGTATGTCTTCCCGCAATTTAATCTTAAAATTGATAATACCTCCGTACCAGATCTAAAATGGAATAAACCCATTGACCAAATAAGCTCATGTATTTTACGATCGGTTTACAAACTCAGGCCTTCAAAGCTAGCCTATTCAGCCCAGAAGTCCTAAAAACCGTTTACATAAACGACATTGAATCCCACTTAAGATAAAGCATAATAATTTGAGACTCAAGCAATGCAATCAATAAAACTTTGCTGTGCTATGACGTGCGCCTATTTTTACCTTGGAACACTTTATGTGGCTCTTTTAGAACCCACAGAAGAAGTTAGCTTCTTTGGCCAGCTTATCTGCCTTTTCGTTCCTTTGATCCCTCGACGGCTTGAGACCCACCGCAAAGTAACGTGGTTTTTGCGTTCTATGCTGTTCTATGTTTCACATAATGGTAAGTAGTATATTTGAACGTGCCGTAGAAGGCTGTACAGAACGTTTACTTAAAAGAGAACAAGTACTAAAGGTGGCTAAAAGTTGATCTTGTAAACAACCCTGCTCTAGATACATGCTACTAATTCGGAAAGAAAAATATTTTAAAAAATCTCCTTTGTGCGTTCTGCAACCTTATCCTGTGAACGAAATAAATTGAGTTCCAAACAGGCTAGGAGGCTAGGCTCTAGGGAAATTTCCCTAGATCTAGGGAGATTTCAAACTGGTTGGAGAAAAGAAGACGCTTTAAACTTTTTTCTTTAAATCTGGGGAAAATTTACTTTTCGCACCACAAATGGTAAAAATTAATATATTTGGATTTCAAACAATTTTTGATAGTAAAATTTGTCTTAAAAATCACTCGGTAGTAACATAAAACAAATGCGGAGTACCTCGGCAAGAATTACAGCTTTTACTGCTTGAGCGGGCCTTCGAACGAAATCGGTATTTCCCCGTTAATTAACACTTGCATATATCGCCGAGCGTTCGAAATTGCGTCATTTCCTTCGCCGCCGAAAACCAAAAAGAGCGTTATGTTCGAAGAATTCCTTAAAATTCATGTGAACTCACGGTTTTAGTTTTGCGAAAAAATTGGTAAGCAGCTTAAATTATGCAATTAATTATTAAAAATGTGGTGCAATATGTGTCACTTATTTGAATCACTTGTTAATGAAATCAGGCGCTTATAAAACTCAAAATAAGAAAACCAAATCATTTGCATATTACTCGCTGGTAATTTTTTCTGAATCATTCGGTTTCTAATGATCATCTTACCGATGTGTCATTCGGGGAATTACCCACTATTGTGCGCGCAAGTCAGTTTCAATCAGATAGTTTCAGACATTTAAGATGCCGACGGAAACGAAGCGATAAGATATGAAGAAAGCAATTTAAAAAAAATACATTAAATCGTATATTAATCAAGTGCAATTACCATTTTTATTTACTCGTATTAAAATAACTTAAAGTAATATGAGGACAAGGATTTTCCACCCAACTTTAATGAGATGACTTTTTATTGATCGTTTGGATTACCTGGACTCTTACGAAGGGATTTGTCGCAGGGAGGTTCCCTACCTACCTCCTACCTGAAGTCATTGGCAAAATTAAGCATTTGCAATTTAACGGCTCAAAAACAATTCAACAAACTCTTTATTCTATTCAATAAACTCAAATAAAACTTCTCGCATTTACATGGAAAAAATCTTTATTTAATACTCTGCAATCTCTACACGTAAGCCCTAAATATAAATCTATGCTATAACCTATCGCAACCCATCCTAGCCGAAGGTTATACGATAGGTGTCGGCGGTGCACATGAACGTGCTGGTAGGATCATCGTTGCGATAGCTGTAAGCGTCTGGGCAAAGTAGCTTGAAGTACTGGGACCAACTGTTAGGTTTGCAAGTTGTTGGTGAACTGTAGGCTCCGCGGCAACAGTATTGGTCGGTATTGAAAGCCAGGCAAGCGGATTTGCAACCGATGTTGAATCCAACTGTGCCTCTCAGACTCAATTCGCTCGGGCATTCGATGTTAAGATAATAGTTACAGGCTGCCTTTTTACAACCGTATTTACCTTGTGCTCCCGTTCCATTAACAGGTTCGATCTGGAAAAGAGCGTTTTGTTTAGGAGTGTTTTGTGACTAAAAAATGTTGAGTGTGACTAATCGATGTGGTTACTGGATCTAATATTTTGGTTTTGGAAAGAAAAACATTTCGTTAGTCCTTCGTATATTTCATAGTTTTTTAATTTGCTTATTTTTCCCGAGAGATATAACTAAACTATTATTATTTATTTATTAATTAAAAAAAAATTAATTAAAAACGATAACTTAACAGTCTGATATATTGTTTTCGTAGAATTTCGTAAGAATCTTGTCAAACCAATGGTCTTGTTTTTTGCATTTTACTCGAAAAACAGGAAAAATTTATTGTAACTCTAAGCAGAAATCCGATTTAACAGTGATTTAAGAGTGAATTAAAAGTACTTTAATCAAATTTAAATTAATCATGGCGTTAAATAAATATTCAGACTTACCGAAGCCTTAATGTTGAATCCTTCAATCAATGAAATGTCGTAGTAATCCTGACCTTTCCATCCCCTAAGAGTAATTTCAATTAAGGTAGCTGGGGGATTACCACCATTCCCATCGCATTTCAACGTACGTCCGCAATCACCGGTCTCGCAGTGGAAAGTGTACTCATTACACCACGTCCTAGCCCAGAAACGACCGGACCAATTGTCCGGAGCGGTAACAGTAACCTAAACACAATCCAGAAACCAACATTAAAATCAATATATTAACGTATTTTAAAAATCAAATAACTGACCTCTTGGTAGGTACTCAGAGCAAATCCACCATCAGCCAATGACTTTCTGCCCGCGTTCCCTTGGATGCCAACCCATATGGGGCCTTGTTCGTCGTTCCTGATGATGAAAGTAACCGAATGGCAGCCAGCTATAAGAGCCCCTAACAGTACTACTTTGGCAAACATCTTGCTTGTCACTAACTACCTCTGAAAGCTGGTGGCGCATTTGTATTGCTTATATAGTGCGCGGTTTACATTATCAGTGGTATACATGTGACCTCTAAGCGAAATAATTTAAGTTTGAATAAATGCGGAAGGTGTTAGGTGATATGCAAAGGAAGTACTATGTTGGGCGGTATTATAAAGAAAAGAGGATATAGTTTTCCGTTTGTTTGGAGTCGAAGTCTGTGGATGACTACGAGATATCCAGTCGTCTCACGAGAAACTGCATCGGCAGATGAAACAGAATACATGTAATTAAATCTCCAATATAATATTTTGTTTCTATTGAAATCTAATCAAAAAAGTATTTCACTTATGAGATAGGTGAAATTTGCCAGAAGCTACACGATATGGTACTACAACGCGGATTTGTGGTTTCGCTATCTGGAATTCCAACAATGCGTTCGTTCACTGTTGCACGACGCATTACGAGGATAATCTAGAAAGTTTTAAGCCTCGATATCAAGATGACGTTACTCGTGATAAATATTCTGGTAATATATTTGCGCTTGAATTGAATGATACTTTTCAAGTTTCAGCCATATTGGTTGCTCAGTTGCTGTTTAACAGTCGTTTGTGTCAATTAATGTTTTTGTGAACATTGAAAAAAATTAATCTCAGCTTTATTAGAGCCGAGATGGACACTGTTTACGGAGACTCTGCGCCTCTCATTTGCCACGTTGAAATTTTGAATAGGAGTATGTGAACCTCGTCATACCAGCACATGGAAAAATATCAGTAGTAGTGCTAGACGGCGCTTAAAATAAAATTAGAGAGATAGCCGAGGCTGTGGGCATCTCAAAAGAAAGATTTGATGGAAAAAAGCTAACCGAGCGTTGGGTGACCCGCCTGCTCAATAAGGATCAAAAACGCATTAGAATGAGCGTTCCAACGCCCCGCTGAAATAGCTTAAACGAAATAGGACGATTAATCTTGGATATACCAGTACACAGCTGAAATCAGGGCCCAGTCAAAGCTCTGAACCGCGAAGGGTGAATCGACTATGAAAAAGGCAAAGACTGTTCCATCGGTCGGCCAATTGATGGCGACTAGTGGGAGTTATTGGGAGTATCGACTATAGAAGCAAAAACAATAACGTGGGCATACTAAGTATTATTATTTTATAAGCTGAAAGCAAAAATTGCGAAAAAACGGCCGCATTTGAAGAGAAATACAGTTCAGTTCCAGCAAGACATCGCACTGTCTGACACTTCAATAATCGCCATAGTAAAAGTTCTCGAATTAGGGTGCACCATTAGCCTTATTCCTAAGCTGAAGATTTCAATCAGAGGACGAAGATTTTTATCGAGTGAGGAAGCCATCACATTCGTAATCAACTATTTTGCAGAGCAACATTCCAAATAGTATTTGGACGAATCAAAGAGATGAGAGCCTCGGGGGACTTCCAAGGAGACTATGTTAGGAACTAAAGCTGAATTTGACAAAAAAGTACTTGTTTCTCTGTGTTAGACTGGAAACTTCTCAGACTACACTCGTAGACTTCGCCTCAGAAATTACTTTTTTGTTAGTACCACGGTTGGCCGGAAAATAAAGGATATTGAACCGCGTAATGTTCGGAAGTTCGATTGCGATAAGAATATTCAAACCAAATGCGCAAATTATTGATATATATATACATTATTCCTCACGTTTGCCCGCCATTTATAGATAGGCTTATTTTTAAATTCACTCGAAGCTTTCAAATGCACAAACAAGTACATCAATATTGTCTAGTAATTATGGAAATATATCTCTAGATAAAAAAAAAAATTATACATCGTTCTGATATGGTCTTCCTACAAGATTTTTGGAGGATATGGTCAGACCACTAAGATTTTATTAAACATGCAAGCTAACTACGCAGATAGAAATAATCAGCGGTTAAACAGCGGTTTCTTTGTGAATTTTATTCGAAAGACATTGTTGTAATATACGTCGAAATAGAATTGTTCGAACTTTTTCAAGCCTTTTCAATTATTGTTTTGTTTTCATACAACTTCTGCTTTTGTTTCTGTTATTCCAAAAAGTTCTGTTGTTGAAATTTAGTTTAAAGTATAACTAGAAGAATATGAAATCATAAACATTCAATATTAATTAATTTGTTACAGTGATAAGTACATATCTACATTTACCGGAGCTTTAACATTAAATCCATTGTCCAACGAAACGTCGTATAAATCTTGTCCGTCCGATCCTATAAAGGTGATTTCAACCAGCGAAACTGGTGTAGCACCACCGTTCCCACCACATTTCAACTTACGTCCGCAATGGCCGATCTCGCAGAAGGTCCATGATGTGTATATTAAAATTCACATATTAGTAAATTTTAAAAACTGAAGAGCTAACCTCTTGGTAGGAAGTTAGAGCCCAAATAAGGCCTTGGTTGTTGCTCCTGATGATGACGTTGCACGAATGGGAGGTAGCTATAAGAGCCGCTAATAGTACGATGTTTGTGGGCATCTTACTTGGCACTAACTAGGATTCGTATCGCTTACATGGCGCGAGATTTGCGTTATTAATCGTGACCTTCAGCCGGAATAATTTAGATTTGCAGCGCTTCAGGAGGCTGTAGTGAGATGGTATACAAACATAATACAAAAATATAATTTTTCGTTTAGGAGCCGAAGCAGTCTGTGGCTGACTACAATATGTGTATGTTTACTTAGAATTTCTTGATAGTATTTCCTAGAAAGAACCTGTTTTCGTTTTCCCAAATGTATTTATTTGGAAAAATTTTTATATGTGATTTAATACGTATTTAATAAGGCCCAAATACAAAATTAAAATACTATTTCAAAATGGATCAGATTCGACCACGATCAGGAATTTGGAAAAATCTAGGATATGGAATAAAAAGGCACTGGCTTAGGGATTGGTTGCCCCTGAAAGAATTGAATAAACTAGCCATAGTAGTAAGATTGCTTAGAATTTCGTAATACGAAGCCCAGCATTTTATTGACTTTGTTGCAATATGAGAAATAAATGACAATTTAGAATAGTTATTGCCTAGCATTTCGGGATGTTAAGAGCCATACTCCAATCATGCATGCAATTCGAGTTAGTTTGGAGCGTCATCCAAGACGCTGATGTCAGCTTTACGTCATTGGCAAAAACCATTTGCAGTTTAACGGCTCGATCTATAAGAGAATAAAGGTGATCCCAGATTGGACCCCTGAGGAACACTAGGTGAAACGAGTCAGAAATTATTCAGTTAGTGATTAGTAGTAGAACATGATCTAGCTATTGAATGCCTCTGCGAAGCCAGTGTAGACCACGTCTATCTGATCTTGGGCAGCTATCATATTGCGAAAACCAAATCAAATTAATGACGATGAAGCGCCCCGTCATAAAATCGCCCTGCATATCGGAAGCAGTTCTCATTATATACTAATCGTTTGGAAGAATATATTTCTCCTTAAAATTCATTTTAAAATAACTCAACAAAATTAATACTCCTTTGACTTTTTATATTCAATAAACTCAAATAAAACTTGCATTTCTCAATGAAACATTTTTATTTAGTACTATGCAGTCTCTACAAGTGAGCCTTTAGTTAAAAAATCTTTGATATAGCTAATAAACAATTGCAACCTATCCTAACCGAAGGTTATACGATAGGTGTTGGCGATGCACGCGAACAAACTAGTAGGATCATCGTAGGCATAGCTGTAAGCGTCCGGGCAACGTTGCTTGAAAAACTGCGACCAATTGCTAGGGTGGCAAGTTGTTGATGTATCGTAGGCTCCGCGGCAACAGTATTGGTCGGCGTTGTAGGCCAAGCAAGCGGATTTGCAACCAATATTGTATCCAGCGCTCCCTTTCACGCCTAATTCACCCGGGCATTCATCGTTGATATAATGGTTACAGGCTGCCTTTTTGCAACCATATCTACCATCTGCTCCCCATCCGTTAACAGGTTCAATCTGAAAAAAAGCGTTGTGTTTAGAAGAAGTTCTTGGTCAGTTAATTTGATTGATTAAATGAATGTGATTATTGAATTCAATGTTTCTGTGTTGAAAAATGTTTCGAAGAATTAAGGGAAAATTTATTGCAGCTTAAATGTTCAAAATTTTCACTCAGGATATCTTAAAAATTAATAAATTCCAACAAATTAAAAATGTTAAAAATTAAAGGAGAAAATAAATTAAGAAGTTAAAAATTAAATTACTATTTATTGATACCTTCTCTCAGAAATAATAGTCTAATTATCGTTGCCAGAATGAACAACAGCGTTAATTTTAATTAATCTAGTATGGTGTTAGTGTTAAATAGATGTTTAAACTTACCGAAGCTTTCACGTTAAATCCATCAACCAATGAAATGTCGTAGTAATCTTTACCTCCCGACCCTCTAAGCGTGATCTCAACTAGGGAGACTGGCGGAGCACCACCATTCCCGCCGCATTTCAGCTTACGTCCGCAATCACCGGTCTCGCAGTAGGAATTACTTGGATTACACCATGTCCTAGCCCAGAAACGACCAGCCCAATTGTCTGGGGCGTTAATAGAAACCTAGAAGCAGCCCAATATTCCATATCAAAATCCACATAATAATACATTTTCAAAATCAAAGAATTAACCTCTTGGTATGTATTCAGAACGAATCCGCCATTATCCAATGGAGCTCTGCCGTCGTTTCCTTGGGTGCCTACCCATATGGGACCTTGTTCATTGTTCCTAATGATGAAGGTGACCGAATGGCAACCGGCTATAAGAGCCCCTAACAGTACTACCTTCGCGAGCATCTTGCTTGTCACTAACTAGTGCTGTAAGCTGTGGCAAATTTGCATCGCTTATATAGCGTGTGGTTTGCATACACGTGACCTCTAAACGAAATAATTTAGATTCGAAACATTGCAGGAGGCTATAGGTAGGTGATATACAAAAAAAAAACTACTGCTTTGGGAAATACTATAAAGAGAAGAGCGAAGTAACATTGTTTCTGTAAATAAAAGAGAGAGATCTCATAATTAAATGCTAACTTTATTTA